>JAFMSR010000002.1:3758757-4324749 GCA_022818135.1 Saxidomus purpurata | reverse complement strand
ACCAAGAAGTAAGGATGGGCGGACGAGTCGATTTTCTAAAAATCGCGAACGCATAACTAACATTGTTTCTCTTAAACTCTTAAACTACGTAATGAAATACATTCAAACTGCATACAATCAGAGAAGACATTAAGAGGAAGTGCAATATCCAAGAACAATATGCCTATATTATTGCGGGCCGCAGCAGCGGCCCGCTATATTTAATACGTGGTGAGTAAAAGATGCATGGAGACTTAAGCACTAGATCGAACATATGCGTCTCTCTTCATTATAAATTTGAGGTACTTCTGAGATGAAAACTGTAGACACAGTCAACTTTTTTGGAAAAGCAAGAGTTGTCGTTTGTAATTGAGCTGTCGTTCGTTTCATAGAGGGCGCAATCTAATATACGCTGGTAAAAAAAGAAAAAAGCGCTTTTCACGTTTCAGTCGCAATCTACACCTAGAAAAATGGATATATGATTGCTTTTTCAACTAACACAACCTTTGACATTATAGAAACGGAACGAGTCGACTGAATATTCTTTTATGGCCTTTTTAGACATATATGATATTGTCTTAGCTATTTTTTTCCCATTTGTAATAAGTCTGCCTCCGTGGTGTAATGGATAAACCCGATAGCTGAAATACTTTTGTGTACGTGTACTTTTAGAAACCACGAGTTCGAATCCCATCAACACCCAATTTTTTTAAAACTTTTTTCTGCTGTTTTAATAATCATTTTTAAATTTTTAAGAATATTTTACGCCAAATAATCATAAAAATCTTCATTCATTTGATAACAGTAAAGTTTCGATACTACAGGTCAGTCAGTAGATGTGGTGTCGTGTCAGGTTTTGCTTGTTCAACCAGAATTGGTTCCCTCGAGTTCTTTTGGGGCCATGCCTCAATATCAATTATCACCAATTTTCAAAATATTTACATGGGAATTTTGTTTGTTGGCCCGCTGTGATACTTTGTATCACAGTTTTTCTTGTATCATTTTTATTATCTCCCTATATTCACGGACCTATATACACATGGATTGGCAACTTCCGAAAATCGATAATGTGATATCGGAGTAGATGTTACCCATCATGCTTTGCGCGCGTTCGGTGTTTTTCGGAAATTTTCGGATTTGTGATATTCGGCAGGTGCTGCCAGACTTGACAAAATTTTCAACAAACAAAATCGATAACAGTTACGCGCTATGAAAAAGATATAACTTGGAATAAGACAATAGTTGCATAAACAAAGAAAAATACAAACTTTTGAGACATACTGAAGTAGACACGATTAAATTTGATTTATTGTTTACGTTTTCCCCCGATACGTTCCAAGATGGAGGACGGCGGGAAGCTTCATAATTTCTACATCGCGCTGACAAAATTTTCAACATACAAAATCGATAAAAGTTACGCATTACGAAAAAAAGATATAGGTTGAAATGAGACTAAAGTTACATAAGGAAAAAAGAACTATTGAGCCATAATATTGAAGGAGACACGATTAAATTTGATTGTTTTTTACGTTTTCCCCGACTCCAAGATGAAGGACAGGTGGACGCTGGGAATTTTGATTTCGGCAAACGTCGGATATTGTCCTTCGATGCTAAATCTCGCATAAAATCCCGGCCTCTGCGAGAAAAAGGTTGAACTTGTATAGGAAGATACGAGAGTTGCCAATCCATGTGTATATAGGTCCGTGCTATATTGAATGTTCTTGTCCAGGGTATAACTGCAAGGGAATTACAGTAATATAGCACTGTTAGAGGTGCATTAATACGGGAAAAACAGGGTTTTTCCCGTCCTTAAGTTACACGTTAATTAAAAATTATTGATGAATTAAGTGTAAAATGAATTTACAATAATTTCAATATATATACGTCCAAGTTGAAGTTAGGTTCTCCGTTACAGGAGCCATTTTGGATTTCGACTTCCGGTGGTAATGACTAAAACATTTCCGAAAACAACTCTTCCCCCTGTTTTCATTCTTCAGCAACCAGCTAATTACTGGTTGTTAAACTTAACGATTTTTTAAAACTTTTTAAAAGAAATTAATTTAATAAAAGTATTTTCCCAATGTTGTCCGGAAGTTGAATTGACGCAGCTCCCGCGCTGTAAGGGGAGGTAATCGTTACGTTGCGTTATTCAAAAAGCGTCTACTGACCACGAACCGAAGCGTTGTTTAATGGACGTCATCGTACCATTATACGGAAAGTTGTATTACAGTATGATTCGTGTTATATATTTTTTTAATGTTTCTTTGGTTAGACTGTAGTAAATGTGGTGTACATTTTTGTTTTGTATTACTTATTATGATAACAGTTACAAATAAATTAATGTATTTAGTTTTTCCCGTGGATAGGTAGCACCTATAGTTATATTACAAAATCCATAAAACCCTCCATGCCTTATTTTTTAATTATTCCCATTAACAATGAGAGAGGACACTCAGGGAAATTGCAGTGGCTAGAAAAAACCATACTCCCATATTGCCTTATTGCTCTTGTTTCATTGTATAAATGTTCAGTACTTTCAGTACTTTGATTCTTAACGGAAGCGGAAATAGTGATTATTTCCGGTTCCTGTCATATCAATCACCTGACTTGCGGAAGTAAAAGGAAAATTGAGGAAACCGATTTTTCATTTTTTGTTGGGTAAATAGAGAATCATCTCTTATAAACAGTGCATTATTTTTATATTGTTATATTTTGTCGCCTTTGAATATGACTAAAGAGAAATGACAGTTGCCAGTTTCACCACGGAAGCAGTGTCTGCCACAAGATAATACTGCTGCTGTTTTGTACTACTACACTGTTAAATGGAGCTGGGAGGGGTAGCACTTTTGTAACTGGACTTCCGGACTGGTAGTCAAAAGTGTTAACCACAGGACCAGTTCAGTAAAACGACAGGGTGCGAAAATGCATTAGAATTGTAGAATTTTTCATACATTGGGGTAGCCTACTTAATTTGGCGTTTCAGTGTGACCCCTTTCACAGATCTGATATTTTATAACAATCACACCTTTATGCCTAATTTTATTGTGTTCCATAGTAAGTGTAAAGTGTAGTTTCAATATTAGGTACAACCGGTGCATCAATATTGGGTACAATCTGCACATAATACACAATTTACCCAGTTCAAATAACATTTTTCCGCTCTAAATTGTCAATGTAAAATCTGTTTGCCTTCGAAGTGGAAATAGTGAGACTTACATTAGGGATACGCCTAGCAAAATTTTTATGGAAAAAATACCAATGAACTAAGGTTATTTTAAATTAATTGTCTTTAAACCATCAGAGATGGCATTGGGAAACCCTTTTTTACAACCTTGAACAGAGTTCATTTTCTTAAATACACAACTCTTTTGTAAGAAAAAAATGCATAAATCTGTTGGTTACATTATAAATTTTACCGCTGCAAATTGTCGCTGATTTTCTATCAGCGCAACAATGATTTGCAAATAATTCAAAGATAGTTTTTTTTTTAAAGAAAGATTTTCCATGTATCTTTAAAGTTGGTCCATTCCCCGTGAAAATTCTTCTAAATGCTCGCAGAAAATGCAAACAACTTGAAAGTCTGTGTGCTAAATGTTTTATACAAATGGCCTGAAGTGAAATTGGATTAACACCAAAGTCAAACTTTGCATGTGTTTGCCTCTGCATTTTTGTGCATCAATCAGGAAGGCACGGATTGGTTATTTACATTCTCTATTTTAACAGATGGAAAAATTTAATCTGTAGCTATATACTGAACGGGTAATGATTTAGTACCCAAGTGTTAGCTCAGTACTTGGGTTCTTGAGTACTTGTCCCAGCTCTGTTGTTAAATTGGCTGTTTAACCATTCACATGAGCATAATACATTAATATTATATGATGTGGTAGCGAGCTAGATAACTTTTGTATGGTAATGATGTAACTTCAGGGAGAAAAACATCTATACCCAATGTAGGACTAGAACCCACAACTGCTGCTTGCATGACAGATGCTCTAACCAACTGGGCTACTGGTTACCAAGAAGCCTTAAATCAGTACAGTAGTTTTCTTCCTAATTTGACATGAACTATCTGATCTCAAAACTGGTCATGGGACTCCAGCCAACGAATTGTGTATACATTATGTCATAGTCACCCTTCTGACATGACAGTGACAAAAGTTTTTTTCAGCCCAGTCCCTATAGCATTTAAATTGTGCAGGAAGTTTTCCTTCAAATTAGTGTTGACAATGAGTCATAGCTACAGTTTTGTGATCCTTTGTTTTCTTTCAGGCTATCAAGTGAACAGTGAAGATGGGCGCACTCTTCCGCAGTGAGGAGATGACCCTGTGTCAGCTCTTCCTGCAGTCTGAGGCAGCATATGCTTGTGTGTCAGAACTCGGGGAACTTGGGCTTGTTCAGTTTAAAGATGTAAGTCAAAAACATACAGAAAAGATTTGCACCTAACTTTCTTCAAACACTCCTAACCTAAGATCTTTGTTTAGGTGTGATTAATGTATCTGCTCTGTATTTCTCATCAGTCAGATTTCATTGAGCCATTATCTGAATTAAAGAAATATTTGAAGTTTAGGGTCTTTAGAAAAAGACAGGACAGGTACGACAGCTCTTGGCTAAATATTGAAGAAAAACTTTTGTATTTTAAATATCTTTACAACAAGTAACTTCTATCACTTTATATTTTCCTTCTGTAACACCTCTTTCTGTAATCAAGGACAACTGCTGGCTTATTTTGATATTGGTGCTGATGTAACTTGACCCCTTTTTAGTTTATTTAATAAGGGTTTTAAGTATTGTTCAAGCAGTTACCTGTAAAGTTAGGGTATAAGTCACTGAGTGACAGACTTCATATGTAAGATACAGCTGACAGTAAATCGTAAATGAAGATCATGAAAAAAGGACATAGAGAAAATCACTTTGTATGAAAGGTTTTGAACACCTTGTGTGAGATCTTTTGCAATGCCAGGAGTATTTTGTTTATTTGTAGTTAAACCCAGAAGTGAATGCCTTTCAAAGAAAGTTTGTCAATGAAATTATGAGATGTGAAGAAATGGAAAGAAAATTGAGTAAGTTTTTTTCCTTCAAGACCTGTTTCTAATATTGTTTCAGACAGTCTTTTAAACATATAAATACTGTGTGATACATGAATTTGTTCATATTTTCATGTCTTTGTATATTTCATTTAGTTCCTTGAGTACACGGTACGTACAAATGTAGCCAGCCTAGTTAAAAGGACATTAATACACTGTTTTCTACATCACGATTAGAACACTGGATGACATTTTGACCCAGAAATATGCTTGGTGCATATTATAGTCTCTCTTAATTCAAACTAATTAAAAGGTTGACTCTTCATTTAAATGAAAAAATTTTCTACTGGAAAAAGTAAAAATGGCAAATTAATAAATATATGTATTACATATTTAAGGATACATTGAAAAAGAAATTAAAAAGGACAAATTAAAGATACCTGATTCGGACTCCAATCCCAAAGCTCCTGCTCCGAAGGAAATGATTGATCTAGAGGTATGTACCAGATTAAAATCAGTATAAAAAACTTGGTTTCTGCCATGCAGAATTTGTTAATGGTTTGTGTTTGCCATGTGAGTGACTTAGACTCCCTGCGCTTTTAGTTTTTTCCATTAATTAAAGTACACACGTCTCCAGTGTGATTAATTGGAAATCATGTTTTATCAGTGGTTCTCTTTTTGGCATCATGGAGATAGAGCAGCAACAAAGGGCTTTATTAACTACAAGAGGAAATGCTCTGTATCTCAGAAGATGCTGGGATACAGCGGAACTCAGATTGAGGATAACAGGCATTCTTGTTGTAAATGTATCCATAAACTACCACAACACTCCAATGAATGTATGCTTTGAAAAAAATCTTGTTTTTCTACACAGGCTACCTTTGAGAAGATAGAGACAGAGTTACGTGAAGTTAACACCAATGCTGAGGCATTGAAGCGGAACTATCTAGAGCTGACAGAACTAAAAGAAGTCCTGCTGAAGACTCAGAACTTCTTCAGGGAGGTATACATCTTAATTGTTTGTTTTATAGATATTGAACAAATTTTTGGCAGGTGTCTTTATGCTAGATTATTCAAGAAATTAATATCTTTTTGTACTCAAGTTGAATATTAATGTTACATTTTAACAAACCCAGACATTTATAAAAACTATGCAAAAATAATTGTTGTAGATGGTATTATTAAATTTAGTTCTTTAACACCCACAGGAAATTAGGTAGACCGTGTCTCATTTTTCCAAAGAATGCTCAAACATATTAATACAGTGTGTAATTACACAGTGTAAAGGACACTTAAGACTCTCTGAACTACCTTAAGACTCTCTGAACTACCTTAAGACTCTCTGAACTACCTTCTTAGTTTTACTATATATAGGATAGTTATTTTAGTTAAGTTCAGGAGTGGATCAGTGGTCCAGTGGTAACGTACAGGACTTGTAATCCAGGGATCACAGCTTCGATCTTGCTCCTCCACCAACATAACAAAATTTTAATGGTCTTTCGGATGAGATCTTAAAAACCAAGGTCCCATGTATCGGTTCTATACACCAGGCATGTTAAAGAACCAGGCGGTGTCTCTTGAATGGAACGCGTTCTGTATCTTGCACTATCCCCTGAAACCTAAAATAGCTTAACTCTTCTTGGGGCGTTGGTCATATGGATTATCCGGTACCAATGATAAAAATCTAATTACTCACACACACACATTTTAGCTAACCTTGCATCAGTGTCATATCTTGGTTAAAGTTTTGCATTGAAGGACCCATCTACAAAACCTATGTAGATATAATGCTTAACTTTATGCAGATCTTACGGGTCAATTAACAAAATCATAGTATTATGCATCTTAACTCTTGCATGAATTTTTAAGCAAATTTTACCCATTTTCTGAGGCTTAGAAAAGTTGTGGTGTATAGTATGCCTGCAAGCAAATACCTCCCAAACTACTGCACATACTGGATTGAAACTATACAGACTTTGACATGGTTAAACCTGCTGAAAGGAGTAACTCTCAGAACTCTGACCTGTATTTGGTACAGCTAACCTCCATTTTCCATTTTAAATGTCCTGCTGAAAGTTTTGCATTCAAAACATATGCAGATATTGAAATGAACTGTTAAAGGTGAAAAAGAAAGCTAACAGGAAAAAGTCCTATTTTTAAGCAGGTTTTTTAAAAAAACCTACTTATTAGAATGGCGATGTCGTATGTCGGGCGGGCGGGCGGATGGGCGGGCGGGCGTCAAACATTGGTTTCCGTTGGATAACTTTAGTTAGGAGTGACCAATTGCAATGAAACTTGGTGTGTAGGTAGCTTGCGTGGAGACGCCGCTTGGGATTGCATTTGGGGTCACTAGGGTCAAGGTCAAGGTCACTGTTACTAAAAATAGAAAAACGGTTTCCGCTCAATAACTCGAGCTAGGAGTGACCAATTACAATGAAACTTGGTCTGTAGGTAGCTTGCGTGGAGACGCCGCTTGGGATTGCATTTGGGGTCACTAGGGTCAAGGTCAAGGTCACAGCTACTAAAAATAGAAAAATGGTTTCCGCTCAATAAATCAAGTTAGGAGTGACCAATTACAATGAAACTTGGTCTGTAGGTAGCTTGCATGGAGACTCCGCTTGGGATTGCATTTGGGGTCACTAGGGTCAAGGTCAAGGTCACTGTAACTAAAAATAGAAAAATAGTTTCCGCTCAATAACTCAAGTTAGGAGTGACTAATTGCAATCAAACTCAGTGTGTAGGTAGCTTGTGTAGAGAGGAAGCTTGGGATTGCATTAGGGGTCACTTGGTTCAAGGTCAAGGGCACTGTTACTAAAAATAGAAAAATGGTTTCCACTCAATAACTTGAGTTAGGAGTGACCAATTGTAATGAAACTTGGTGTGTAGGTAGCTTGCGTGGAGAGGAAGCTTTGGTTCACTATGGTCAAGGTCACTAGGGTCAAGGTCAAGATCACTGTTACTAAAAATAGATTTTTATTTATTTTTAGTCTTTAGATTGTTTTAAGCAAAAAAAAATTTTTTTGGGTCAAGGTCACTTGACTCAAGGTCAAGGTCACTGTTACTAAATATAGATTTTATTTAATTTAAGTTTTTTGATTGTTATAAAAAACAATTTTTTTTTCGGGGTCAAGGTCATTAGGGTCAAGGTCGAGGTCACTGTTACTAAAAGTAGATTTTTATTTATTTTTAGTTTTTAGATTGTTTTAAGCCCAAAAAATTTTTTTTGGGTCAAGGTCACTTGTCACTGTTACTAAAAGTAGATTTTTATTTATTTTTAGTATTTTGATTGTTTTAAGCAAAAAAAAATTTTTTGGGGTCAAGGTCACTAGGGTCAAGGTCAAGGTCAGTGTTACTAAAAATAGATTTTTATTTATTTTTAGTTTTTAGATTGTTTTAAACAAAAAAAAAATTTTTCCGGGTCAAGGTCACTGTTACTAAAAATAGATTTTTATTTATTTTTAGTTTTTAAATTGTTTTAACCAAGAAAAAAAATTTTCTGGGTCAAGGTCACTAGGGTCAAGGTCAAGGTCACTGTTACTAAAATAGATTTTTATTTATTTTTAGTATTTTGATTGTTTTAAGCAAAAAAAATTTTTTTCGGGGTCAAGGTCACTAGGGTCAAGGTCAAGGTCACTGTTACTAAAAATAGTTTTTTATTTATTTTTAGTTTTTAGATTGTTTTAACCCAAAAAAATTTTTTTCGGGGTCAAGGTCACTAGGGTCAAGGTAGTTATAAAAATAGATTTATTTTTTTGTTTTTGATTGTTTTAACCCAAAAAAAATTTTTTCCGGGTCAAGGTCACTAGGGTCAAGGTCAAGGTCACTGTTACTAAAATAGATTTTTATTTATTTTTAGTATTTTGATTGTTTTAAGCAAAAAAATTTTTTTTCGGGGTCAAGGTCACTAGGGTCAAGGTCACTGTTACTAAAAATAGATTTTTATTTATTTTTAGTTTTTAGATTGTTTTAAGCAAAAAAAATAATTTTGGGGTCAAGGTCACTTGGATCAAGGTCAAGGGCACTGTTACTAAAAATAGATTTTATTTATTTTTAGTTTTTTTGATTGTTTTAAGCAAAAAAAAAAATTTGGGGGTCAAGGTCACTAGGGTCAAGGTCACTGTTACTAAAAATGTAAAAAAAAATTTAGTTTTTAAATTGTAGCGAAAAAAAATTTGGGCCCAAGGTCACAAGGGTCAAGGTCAAGGGCACTGTTACTAAGATAGGGAGGAGTCAAGATGACTGTTTTTTTTTAATTCTACAATTTCTACAGGCGCTGTTTAAACCTGCTTTGGCGGCATTGCCGCGTCTTCTTGTTTTAAATTGTAAACTGACATAAGTATGTTTTTTAATGGAATTACTTAAGTACTTCAAATAGGCATTGGCGCTGTGTTATCAACAGCTGCTATTGCATCTAATGTTAGTTACATCCATTTGCCGTGCATTTTATTATTTCATAGGATGATTGGTCATACTGAGTAGATAATCCCTTCTGTTTTGGTGTCAGTGGGTTAAGGTCAGCGTGACCTCTGTTAGCTTTTCCTTGATAACATGCCAAAAGATTTCATAAAACTTACTCAGAACAGTCCAGTAGAGTGATACTGGCCGTTGAAGGGCATCTTGTTACTGAAAACAGATAACTTCAATATTGTTTGGTGACAGTGTAATAATGATATCTTTGATCTATACGAGAACAAAATGTGCTATACTCCAGTCAGATAAATATCATGCATAAACTCTCTAGATTGCCAAACTGTCTACACAATAAATGCTAGAGGAAGTTTAGAAAGTATCTGATAATGCCACGTTCTATGTAAAAGCATTGATATGAGAATCATATCAAAGGGAGGTTTAATTAAGAAAGTGCAAACAGTTATTAAATAAATTACTAATGTCTTCATTCTAATTTAATAAGAGATGTTTGCTTTCTCTAACAGTATACGTATCCGACCGAGGTAGGTATTATGCAAAATGTATCTGTCTATCACAATAAGTTATTTCAGCTTACATGTACTAACATACTTCTTAAATGTTGGATTTTTGTTTGTTTCATTTGTGTTTTAAAGTGTGGCTTATAGTTGTGTTGTTCTGATCAGTTACCGATCAAAACTGCTTTAGTACAGCTCTTTAGGAATATGTGAGGAAAAACTTTCATGATATTTTTAAGTTATACAGATAAAATTTTTAGATTTGCTCAAGGAAAACCAAGTCCTCTGAGTATTACCCATTTCTGAATCTGCCTTTGTAGCCCAGTCGTTTAGGTTGCTGATGTGTAAATCACTTAAACGTCTCACTTATTGAGGGTCATTGGGATTAAGTCCTGTGTTAGAATGTTGGCAGTCGGGAGGGAGTCTAAAACTTGTCCTTACAGGAACTATAGTTGGGTAAATTGCCCACATGTAAATAACTGAAATATGATTGAAACAGGGTGTTAAACCACATATCTAAGTATTCCTTCAGACCTATACTGTTATATGTTTAGTCTTCTATTCAGAATGTCAGGTCTTTTCAATCCATACTTCATTTTCTTTAAAGAAACAAAAAACAGTTTTATAAAATCTAAAGGATATGGTTTTGTCATGCTGTCGCCATTACTTCTGATTATTAATACACGGCTGTTATATTGTGTACACATAGATAAAAAGTATAAATATGGAGCTCTTGTACCTTCTTGCTTCAACTGCAGCAGTTTATATCAGTTATTTTCAAGTTAACCAGTTATTTCTTTTAATATCCATATAAAGTTGTAGACAGATTTAATTTTACAAAGTGGACACTGTTTTGTTGTTTTGACTGTGGATGCTCAAGTAAGTTGTACAGACAGATATATTTTGAAATGGGGATTGCGCTTTCAAGGAAGATATTGTCACCTTGTCATGTTTCTTTTAAGGGTAGATATTCCGGAATGATATTCATTTTGTTAGGTCATATGATATGTATACTCTTCAAACCTTGAAATAAGGTGTTTCCAAAGGCCAAAGCCAAATTTTAAGATAAAACAAAATGAAATCCTTATGGCCATACAGAAAATGATAAGGGGGTCATGTGTTTCATATGGACACATCTCTAGTTCTTTTAACAGTTTGTATAATAAATGAATCCATGGTCAAAAAATGATACATGTATATAGTTTTAGAAATTGTTATTTTGTAGATAGTTACAAGCTGATACTTGGATTATTTAGTTTCAAACAAAGCTTTTGTAGTTGCAACATTTATGTACCTTTCTAGCTCACATGGCTACGCCAGGGTGAGCTTTTCTGATTGATGATTGTCTGTCGTATGTCGTCCGTCAACATTTTGATTCAAATGAAATCTCCTCTGAAACAACTAGGCCAATGTTGATAAAGCTATGCAGGAATGTTCCTTGCATGAAGCTCTACCAAAATTGTTCAAAGAATTCCATTCCATGCAGAACTCTGGTTGCTATGGCAACAAATAGGAAAAGCTTTAAAAATCTTCTTCTCTGAAACCACTAGGACTAGAGCTTAGATATTTGGCATGTAGCATTGTCTAGTGGACCTCTACCAAGATTGTTCAAATTATGACCCCCAGGTCAAAATTGACCTCGCGCAGGTGGTCACTTAGTTTTTGCAAAGGCTTATATAGGAAAAACTTTAAAAATCTTCTTCTCTGAAACCACAAGGCCTAGAGCTTAGATATTTGGCATGTAGCATTGTCTGGTGGACCTCTACCAAGATTGTTCAAATTATGACCCCCGGGTCAAAATTGACCCTGCAGGGGTGGTCACTCAGTTTTGCAAAGGCTTATATAGGAAAAACTTTAAAAATCGTCTTCTCTGAAAACACAAGGCCTAGAGCTTAAATATTTGGCATTTAGCATTGTCTAGTGGACCTCTACCAACATTGTTCAGATTATGACCCCCAGGTCAAAATTGACCCCGCGGGGGTGGTCACTTAGTTTTGCATAGGCTTATATGGGAAAAACTTGAAAAATCTTCTTCTCTAAAACCACAAAGCCTAGAGCTAAGATAGTTGGCATGTAGCATTGGCTAGTGGACCTCTATCAAGTTTGTTCAAATTATGACCGCGGGGGGGGGGGGGACATACATAGACGTATATAGGAAAACCTATTTGGTATATAACATTATCTAGTGATCTTCCCCCCAAGCAAGTGGACTTGTACCAAGGTGAGCGATATAGGGCCATCTTGGCCCTCTTGTTCATTTACTGGTAGATTTTTCTCCCTTTAAATTATCTTGCTGATTCTCTGACAGCATTTTGTTCTACGAAGTCTTAGTCCAAATTTAAGACATTACCTCTGTATTTTTGTATTTTTTATTTCTTTAGCACAAACTGGTGACCAGATGTAATAGCTTGTAAATATCTTAATAACTTATTGTACAGTCAAACCTGTGTTAAAGACTGCTTCTGAATTAAGTCCATTCTGTTTTATTTTATGAAGAAAATAATGAACCACTCATCTATTGTACAATCAAATGTAAATATAGAGCAAAGACCATATAAGCATCTGTGTGCAAGTGTTCTTTATGTACAGGTTTGACTACATTGAAGTGTGCAACATGGAACTTCATTATGTATGAAAGTGTGATACATGCGGTGTCATTGAGTGTTAAAAGTGTGTATTTAGTAGTATCATTAACCAGAGATGTTGTGCATGTACAAAAAAATATGTACTGTAGTTTAAACTGTTAAGTGCATTCTACATCATTTGTCAGTGACATTTTTGCAACATATATTTACAGATCATTTAGGATAATGTGATAGTGACTGAATAGATATAGGTGTTCACAAGGGTTTACAACCACTAAATAAAAGGTAGATCATGTATGTAAGAAAAGAAGTCCGATCAGCTCTTGTACCAAGAAGGGATTATGAAAGTTATTGTCAAGATAGAGAATTGTAAACAGGAAAATCAGACAAGAAGCATTGATTTTTGCCCACTTTTGCAGAAAAATGCCCGTTAAGTTATTTTGTGAGACTGTTTATTATCTTCATTTCCTCTAGTACAACATATGGGCAGAAATGGAATCCTTTTTGGAGTAGGGAGAGCCTAATAGGGGCCACACCTATCTAAAACTCTCTAGTAAACTTCCTTGCTTATATTCCATTGGATCATCTGGTTAGGAGTCGGGGGCTCAACTCTTACACCTTAGAAACTTTGTTGAATGATGCCTTCACTCCTATAGCACACCCTCAAGTTTTTCTTGACGGGGCTTGCAGTGAATAGGACATAATTGTCACAATGGCAGTTTGGTATTGTTATTTTGAGCATATGTTTGCCATTATGACCATGTGTGTCTAGTATGCAAAAGGTCATATTTACTTTTAAACAGGGAAAAAGTATACATGTATGTCTAGTATGCAAAAGGTCATATTTTACTTTAAACAGGGAAAAAGTAGATGGTCATATTAAAGTATTCCTAAACTGTTGTTCAGTCATAGTTGTGAGATTTTAGAGTCACTTGGCACAAATGTTGTCAATGGTATCTGGGTTTATCTCAAAGGTCAGTCAGGTCTTTGGAAACTTGAAAATGATAAACAATAAAATCATTTTTATACACCTGAAACGAAGTTTAGGGGGTTATGTAGGAGTCACCCGGTGGTTGGTCGGTCGGTCAGGCGTTCTGTTGCATTTTCCTTGTCCGGAGCATAACTTGAAAACTACTAGTTGGAATTCAATACAACTTCATACAATGGTCAAGCACATTGAGAGGAAGTGCAGTGTACAAGAACCGTAACTCCATCTTGACTTATTACAGAGTTATTGCCCTTTGTTACTTTCCTTGTCCGGAGCATAACTTGAAATCTACTGGTTGGAATTCAATACAACTTCATACAATGGTCAAGCCCAATGAGAGGAAGTGCAATGTACAAGAACCATAACTCTATCTTGACTCATTACAGAGTTATTACCCTTTGTTGCTTTTCCTTGTCCGGAGCATAACTTGAGAACTACTGGTTGGAATTCAATACAACTTCATACAATGGTCAAGCACAATGAGAGGAAGTACAGTGTACAGGAACCATAACTCTATCTTGACTAATTACAGAGTAATTGCCCTTTGTTACTTTTCCTTGTCCGGAGCATAACTTGAAAACTACTGGTTGGAATTCAATACAACTTCATACAATGGTCAAGCACAATGAGAGGAAGTGCAGTGTACAGGAACCATAACTCTATCTTTACTCATTTTGGAGTTATTTCCCTTTGTCACTTTTCCTTGTTTGGAGCATAACTTGAAAACTACTGGTTGGAATTCAATACAACTTCATTCAATGGTCCAGCACAATGAGAAGAAGTGCAGTGTACAAGAACAATATCTCTATTTTAGTCTTTTTTGCAAGGTATCCTGTTACTATGAACTTCCTCAGTTTATAAAGCAGTCTTTCTGGGGTATTTATCACATTTAGTGATAGGTCTAGTTTATACAGGAGAATTATTTTTATGTTACAGCAACATGGTCAGGGACACCACAATATTGTTGAAGATGCTCAGCATGCTTTAGTGGCAGAGGAGAGAGTAGGTGCAATGGTGCAGCTAGGGTGAGTCAGTTCCGCTTGTGTATGTACATTTCTTAGGCCTTGGTAAACATCCCAGGATAGAGTCTTTACAAGCCCCTATTCTCGGTAAATACTGCTTATCTACCAACAGAGAAAAATAATCAAATAAAAAAATCAACCAATAACATGAGACGGACATTGTCTTGGTGAGTAATTGAACTCATTGAGATTTGAGACAGAAGCACAATCAGCATATTCTGACCTTTTGTAATACAAATATTTAAAACAGTTGAAATAAAAAATTATATGAGCACCATTTTGTAACGAAATAGAGCTTTAATAAATGATAAACTTTTTGTACAGATCCTCCCAAGTGGCTTGACAGTTTGTACATGTAATACAATTATGGCTGACCTGATCTTTTTAAAAACTAAGCTATTGATTTTTCAGGTTTATAGCGGGTGTGATTCCTCGAGAAAAGGTTCCAGCATTTGAGCGAATGTTATGGTTTGCATGTCGTGGCAACGTCTTCCTGAAATATGAAGAGATACAACAACCTCTAGAAGACCCTCACACGGTAAGCTACATGACAGTACAAACATTTGTACAGTATACATTTGTGCATGCTTTTTCAGCCAAGTCAGTTATTCTTACCTGTAAATATCTTTGTGGAGTAGATAAACCAAAGCAATGCCTTTATAACCTTGGACATTGAATGAGTCTTTCCTTTTCAATACGGGTATACTTATTCCTTTAGACCACTGTAAAGGGAAATAACTGGATGTACAGCATTAAGTAGATCATCTAATTTTGACTTCAGGATGTTGAAACTCTATGAAATATTCATTTATGGCAATATGGAACCCACATGCCTTGTTTAGTTCTTAGATCGGTAGGTTCTGGACTTAGCAAGTGTCTCAATTTCTAACACTTTGTTCTGTGTTTTGTGCTTTCTAGGGAGATGCTATAAACAAGGGAGTATTCATCATATTCTTCCAAGGAGAACAGCTGAAACAGAGAGTGAGAAAAATCTGTGAAGGGTACGATAAACTGTTTAATATGGTTCTGAACTGTTCACTGTAAATTGTGTAATTTTCGCAATTTGTCAGCAGACAGACTTATTTGCGAATTTTAAATTTGCGAAAGGAGAATTCTCTTACGGTAAATTTATATGAAATGAATCTTTCGCGAAATTTTTAAAAAGCGAAGGGGAAAATTCGCGAAAAATAGCAAAAATTAAATCATTGGAAATATTACCAAGTTTACAAAAGTTGTTTGGCAATCACGGTGGTTGCCTGGCAACACTGGTAAGAGAGAATAGATAAAAGACTGAAATCCAGGATATACATATAATCATTTGTTTAAAGCAGATTTTAGAATATGCCAATGGGTTTAAGTTAATATAGACATAGAAGCAGATATGATCATTTTGTGTAACAAGTTGTCTATGTGATGCTATGAATGCATGTCAACATACCTGATTATGCTCACGTACAGTAGTCGGAACGTAACAGTTGTCAAAATTTGCGTATATCGTGCGTATAACGTGCGTAACGGGCGATATAACGTGCGTGCACTCATCGTGGTATTTTGTCAATCGTATACCGTATATCATATCGTATCATTCATCGTGCAACGTGCACCATATACTATACACGATACACGATATACGATTCGCGATGCACGATAATCCATACGGTATAATGCATTCGATGGTGTATTTCGTAGTTAATCGTTTTACTTAGCGTGCACATCTCCCCCCAAAAAGTGCTGATTTCAGTTTATATTATTTTGTGTAGTTGCGAGCGAGAAAGACTTCCGGGACAGGTCGAAGACATTTTCACCTCATATCCGAAATTTAGGTCTATTTTTGCAACGGAAAGGACATCTTTTTTTATCTAAACTGCTGTTGTCAATGCATTCCTTAAAGTGCAGCAGACAAGGTACGCCTGTATCGAAGCAACATATCGTGGGTATGATGTTAACAAGTGTTTTATTGGCTATATGCAAATAATACGCCGAATCAACTACACTTTTACGAAAATATTTAAAGTCCGAAGCAATCCAAAACGTCCCCCAAAACAAAACGTCCCCAGACCAAAACGTCCCCCCATATGACCAAAATGTCCCCTATACTGCCTGATTGGAATAATATATCCGTTAGCTGACATAAAGAGAAAGGTAATTAGGTATTGTCTTTGACTGAATAATTAGTTTGAGTCTCATCAAATGCCTCATTGCCATTCAAAACAGGGTCTGAATATTGTCCAAAATTAATTAAGGCCTCCAGCTGGCCCTTTGTGCGTTGTCCTCTACTCCTGCCTACCTGTTTGAACTTGAGGCTGGGGTTCGCCCCTTAGACTGGGGCGCCAGGAATAGATTCTCAAATATTGAGCGAAAGTCAAGGTTTTGATCAGTGAGATCATAAAGCACGGCTATTTTGTAAAATCCTCCTACAAGTGCCCGAAGAAAACAAAATGATCAAATCTGACATACCGCATCTTGCAAAGTTAGAAACTCAAATGATAGATCAGATATTTTTATTCTGGACATCTACATATATACACAGATGGGTCTAAAAATCCAGGCTCTGGTATATTAGCTTCAGCTGTTGTAATCCATCTAAACATGTATGTTGCCATCATAGGAAGATTGACAAATTATTGTTCCATTTATCAGGAATACTCTATAACCTGTTCCTGCATTTATACCAGAAATGATAACAATAGACACTGCATTGAGCTGTCTTTTACATCATCAACCTAAAAAACTTGCTATATTGTATATATTTTCAGATTCACTATCATCTCTGTTCTCAATGAAATAAAAAAACAGTCATTCTAGACCAGAGTTATTGAATACATTATTATTATTCATAAATTTTATCAATGCCTAAAAACAGGCTTACCAGTTACCATGTTATAGTGCCCAGCTCATGTAGGTTTATGATAATATCTGGTAATGAGAGCAGATGATGCAGACAAAAGGGGCCTGGTTTAGGGGCCATGATCCAGGACATACCATACTCACCCACAGAAATATATGCCGGGATTCGAACCACTATCCTGGATGGATGGTGTAGAGAATTGAAACTTAAAACAAACACATTTCGCCGCAAAACAGTGCGATCTGGCCATCCTATGGGATACTTGACAAATTACAAAATGGACAAATCAATCACACGTCTTAGGCTGGGCGCAAACTTACTACCAACCAGCTCGGGTTGGTACATACTTTGGGTTGACCAGGTTTGCATCTAGTGCATTGTAAAATGTAACACCCCTCACTGGCTATTTGACTGCATAGCTTTCACCACACAGAGACTAAAATTCAAGCCAGAAATGGATAAGCTTGGATTTGCATGGTTTCACTATTAATAATTATTCTCAGTCTAAGAAAAGCCCTAAGTTAATGTGTATAAAGGTTGTTGGAGAATAACATAGTAGACTGTCAAATGACTGATAAAATTAGTTATCTAATTTACTCCAGTTGCTATCAGACCCCATCCTGTAGGTCACTAGTCAAAATCCTAAACAATTTTTGTATAAATGCAATTTTTTATATTCAGTAAGTACTTAGTATTTTAATTGTAGTAGTAAACATGCTGTTTCACTGGTGAGTGGGTGTTGATTTAAATTGGCAACCCAAAACATAAAAATTTAATCTTGTTATTATTTAGCAAATCATAGTCTGCACATAACAGAAATTAGCAGGGAGTGACGGGTGACATGTTGGTAGGGGTTGCCCAACCACTGTACCTGTTACATGCCTGTTTCAGTTATAAAATACTGTAACTGTAATTTATATCTTATATATAATTTAATACTGTATGGTAGTTTGCACCGTCTGTATGGCACCATATACTATTATAATAAAACAAAATTTCACTGGCTATTATCTGTAATATGTTGGGGACGGAGGGGGTAGGGGGGCGGGTTCAGGATAAATGTAAGCCGGTTTCTACTTACAAACCTACTTGTACTACCTCCAATTAAATGAAACATCAACCCTTTTATCATGATCAGTAAGTAGATCCTTGCAGGTTTGGACTGGCCACTGGCCATACAGATGCTACATCTGATCACCTGCATCTTTCTTACCAGTTTAACTATAACAGACTCTTACTCTCTTACTTCAGAAGGAGGCACATAGAAAAAACTGATTTTAATCAAGTGGTATACCTTGAAATAGGTTTTATTAGATTTGTAATATATATCAGTCTTGTGAGAACCCTCACACTTGATTAATACTTGTATTTTAGTATTACAAGTAGTTCTTTTACTGAAGATCCTAATTAAATTAAGTAGTAAGTTCTGCAAAGAGCTCATTATTTAAGTATACAATAGTATAATATCACTAAAAGAGTACCATAATCATGTTGTATAAAATGAATAAAACATTTTAAAAAATAAGATTTCTTTTAAGGCTAAGATGGCAAAATTGTGCTTGTGTGGACTTCCCGTAAAGCCAGTGATACCGGCTAACACCTATTTTTTTGTAGTTTTATTTTTGAACACCTCTATATTAATTGTGTGTAGTTTGTAATCTTAATAGCTTAATAAAGAAAATAATATGAAAATCACATCTATTACTAAGTCACAATTTACTCTGGTCTCAGTAGACCGGTTGTATAGTTATGTAGTCATATAGTACTTCTGACACTGATCTCCTCTGGTTAGTTTCATAAATTGAAACCATTTTAGAAATCTTTCAAAGGGCCTTTTTTCCTGTAAGTGTGGCAGAGGTGGTGCTTGAACTCTGTCCGGTTTATTAAATTTGTTCCTCATCTCTGATAGTTTCCTTAAAATGCCTAGCTTACATCAATTTGAACAAATATAGATCTTTTAAGTTCTTTCTACATATCTAAATTCCAAAATAACTAAAACAAAACATGAGTACCATCATTGCTGAGCTCTATTCTGCAGTCTCATAGTTATTGAGGTATTTGAAACATGTGAGGTTACACCCCCTTTATAAATATAGAGTGTTGCTTAGCTCTTTCATATTGTTGTCAGTCTTCCATCAAATTATTTGCTAATGCTACATGTGTATTCCAAGAACAATTTTTCCAAATGAGCTACTACATGTATAGTATAAAAGTAAAAGGTAAAGTGCTTTTTTATTATAGTGTCACCCCTATTTAAAGGGCCAGCCATTTCTGACTTATGAGAGACTTTTTGAGCACATGTACCTCCTGAATCCTACCATTTAATGCCAGGCACCAGGCAGGTAGGCATACGGTAACCATTATTTAACTAGCTGGCGGCTCACCAACCAGCTATATCAGAACGGACCCCTGGTGGGCTTCGAACCTTCGACCTCCCACTCCAAAGGCGGATGCCTAAACCACTAGACCAAGGGAGACGGTATATGTACATGTGTTATCACCTCATAATATCATCAGACTTATGTACATAGGATATGCAAACAAAATCTAAATGCTATTATCTCATAGCCTTTATACTGATGAAACTACTTATGTAAAAATGCCATCAGATAAATTAGATATTGGAATGTACATCATTTTTCTGCCCAGTAATTAACCATCCATTGATGTTCATTGTATCTTCTTCATCATCAGTATATCAAATAAACATATAATTCCATATAAGATTATATGTTTCATGTACATACATGTATATGTTAACACCATATATGGCATTTTGAGACTGTATAATCTAGGCTGTGAGATGTGTCTTCTCCAGGGTTCTAATTGAATCTGCTATCCACCACTGGATGCAGAGTTGTGTCATGCAATTGGACCATTCCATTATTCTACAGAGGGTCCAAAATAATTTTGCAAATGATTTTTAATCTGTTTTTTGGTTCATTTCCTAGAAAGTTTTATAAATTTTATCCCAAAATGGGTGAGAAAATTTATAATACATAACAGTCTGTTTAATTTTACTTTAAATTTATTACTACCCCAATAAAGTATTACTCAAACCACCTCAACAGGGGTTCTGAATCTAAAAGAATGGTAGCAGTGACATAAAGTATATGAAACTGCGTGCCAAGAATTAAACTACATTGAAATAAAGATTAACTTTAATAACCCTCTTCACTCTAGAAAATATCACTGTTTCCTAGAGGTTCATTTTTTCTATGTGTTTTTATATACCCCACCTATGGAATAGGCCCACTAAAACACAATATAAAGTAACATGATATAAAACTTTACATAGAATTAATCACCATAGTCCACAGTACATAAATACTGCATTGCGCTTTAATTATCTTCTCTCCTCTAAGAATAATCTTAGATTTCTAGAGGGACATTTTTCACTTTCGGGCTACCGGAAAAAAACCTAAATATTGTTCAAAACTTTTTTCTATTAAAACATTGGTCAAAATTAGGGGCTGTATAATCATCACAACTATAAATACTACAAAATAACATTAAAAACCCCGTTCCAAATGCTTGATTTATTCAAAAACGCCATTTCAAGCTTCCAGTTTCTTCAATGTCAATTTACCCCACCCACTTGACACCCATCAACATATCAATTCAAAGTTCCAGTATAAAATTATTATACTTGAACACGGTCCTAAAAAGTGTCTTTAATGTAGAATTTATTTAACGAAAAGTGTAGATGGCAATTAACAATAATTACGCCCGTTTTCTCGCACATCGGGATCAATTTCCTGCCAAAGTCACTTCGACAGGTGTTCAAATTTGACACATACTGTGATATGAAAACTGTGGATCTTTGACACTTATCGATGTCATTTTTTATTGTTAAGGTATGAAACTTCTAATTGATCTTATTCTTTCGGTCTGATTAAAAGGTTTAAGTCTAGATAAAATGTGAAACCTCAAAGTGATCGTATAACGTGTATAATCCGTTTATCGTGTAGCGTGTAGCGTGCGCTTCGTACATCGTGTATATCGTGTATCGTTCTGAATCGCTCATCGTGTATTTACCGAACGTGCAACGTGCGTCTAACGTGCGTGTATCGTGCGTACATCGTGCGTGTATCGTGCACTCCGTGTGACAACTGTTACGTTCCGACTACTGTACAGCTGTCATAGACTCCAGTATTTTTGACATTTTTCTGGTGGGATGGAATAACTTGTGGACATTTATTTGTGTTATATAATACTTCAGTTTCTGAAAATTCAATTTCATCTCATTTTGACTAAACCCTTAAGCAAAGTCACTGTCAAATCTGTAGATTAAACCTATACTGTGTCCATTGAGGAGTTGTTGACCTTGAAAGCGTCAGAGTTTGAACCCACAAAGGAGTTAATACCTCGGAGTAAAGTGGCCAGCACTAAGTCTGAAACTATTGCTCTGCTAAATATGACTGTAGTTTTTCATGCATCCCTACTATTTTATGTAACTGTACTTCAGAAATAACCAAGCCTGTATGTTTTGATTTAGAATAATGGATATCATTGAAATAATTATATCAACACATGCATTTATATGTTGGAGGTATAATCCATCAGTTATTGGATATGAAACTTTTTGATAAACTTTGGTGACTGGTCAGTTGAAAATACAATGTCATGCCCAGTAAAAGAAGCTAACATTATAGTTAGCTGGTCCTTTATTCTTGTATAATGTGTGTTGTGTATTTGTTTTAGTATAAGTAGATTTAATACCTATGTTGTGTTTTAATTTCTGCATGTAGATTTCGTGCCACCCTGTACCCCTGCCCAGAGACAGCCCAAGAAAGACTGGAAATGTCGAACGGTGTGGAAACGAGACTGGGTGATCTGACTCTTGTATGTAAATTTGTTTTCCGGTTTTGCATTTTCCACAGTACAGTAAAATCCCTGTAATAGGACCACACTTCAGACCAGTAGAGCATCGTTGAGTGGTCAAAAATTTGTTTCAAACAACATCTCTGTAAACACTGGGTCAATTTCAAACAAACTTTACAGGAATGTTCTTGGATGGCCATCTTCTAAAATTGCTTAAACTGTTCCGCTCCTCTGCACATAATGGCTGCTAGACCTAAAAAATATACCGTATTTTCCCGTGTATAATACGCACTTTTAATTCAGATTTTAGGGCTTCAAGGAAGGGGTGCGTATTATACACCGATGTAGGATCTCGGACAATTTTTTCCAGCATTGAAAATGTTGAAATCGTATAAATTAGACGTAGTATTGGGATTTTCACTGAAAGCGGATGTTTACCCGTTTTTAGCTCGACTATTCGAAGAATAAGGAGACTATTGCACTCGCCCCAGCGTCGGCGTCGGCGTCTGCGTTGGTTAAAGTTTTTCATAAAGTCAAAATCTTGAATACTATCAAAGGTATTGACTTGAAACTCAAACTATATGTTTACCATCAACATCTTCACCTGAGGAAACAATCCCCATAACTCTGTTTTGATTTTTGACAGATTTATGCCCCTTTTTAACTTAGAATTTTTGGTTAAAGTTTTTTATAAATTCAAAATCTTGAATACTATCAAAGGTATTGACTTGAGACTCAAAGTATGTGTCTACCATCAACATCTACACCTGAGGAAACAATCCCCATAACTCTGTTTTGATTTTTGACAGATTTATGCCCCTTTTTAACTTAGAATTTTTGGTTAAAAGTTTTTTTTAAATTCAAATATCTTGAATACTATCAAAGGTATTTACTTGAAACTCAAAAGTATGTGTCTACCATCAACATATACACCTGAGGAAACAATTCCCATAACTCGTTTTGATTTTTGACAGATTTATGCCCCTTTTTAACTAGAAGTTTTGGTATTTTTTTTGTAAATTCAAATATCTTGAATACTATATAAAGGTATTGACTTGAAACTCAAAGTATGTGTCTACCATCAACATTATACACCTGAGGAAACAATTCCCATAACTCTGTTTTGATTTTTGACAGATTTATGCCCCTTTTTAACTTAGAAGTTTTGGTGTTTTTTTTGTAAATTCAAATATCTTGAATACTATATAAGGTATTGACTTGAAACTCAAAATATATGTTTACCATCAACATCTACACCTGAGGAAACAATCCCCATAACTCTGTTTTGATTTTTGATAGATTTGTGTCGCTTTTTAACTTTGAATGTTTTGTTAAAGATAGAATACTGTCGAACGATTTACTGTCAACATCTTCACCAATGTTTTTGATTTTTGACATATTTATGCCCTTTTTAACTTAGAATTTTGTCACAGTTTTTCCAGACTAAAATGGAAATACTCAAAATGGCTTTCTTTTGAAAGTCATAGAATAATTATGCAGCATGAAGCGGTCATGCTTTTTAATTCTATACATATCAATTTTGAAAAGTTACAAAATTATTCATGATCAAATATACAAGGTCATGTATTTCTTTGAAATTATCCCCCCATCCTCCCTCCAGTTGGCTTGCAGAATCCAGAGTAAGGCCTTGAATGCAATGTACATTTACAAAGGTCTTTGAACAAGTTTCATATCTTTGACCTTAATTCTTATAGACAATTACACAATACTCCTGTTCTTAGACAAAAACCCCATTTTACCAACAAGCTTTCGAATAGTCGAGCGTGCTGTCATGTGACAGCTCTTGTTTTACTACCGGTAACTTCATTATGAAGAGCACGGAGGTTTCCTAAAAGCCGATACCCGGTACGGCATGTACAATAAAACATTGCCGGTAAATTTGATAGTTTTCTTTCAAGTTTCAATAAAAATTTAACTTTGTTAGAACAAAGTTTGTTGTCTCTTTAATTATCAAACAATTATTGCTGATCAATACAATATTCCGTTTATTGGTAAACAAACACGCTTATATGATATAATTGCATTGATTTTCACATGTCTCTCTTTGATGGCGCCGTAATTACCGATATGAGAAGTTTGTTGAGAAGGTGTTGACATCTTGAGAAAATAATTATGTTCTCAAAGTACCCTTGAATAAGCATGACATTTTTGAGTTTTTCATATCTATGCTTAAATTTTCAAATTTTCATAATATAGTCGATAACTGCCGTATTGTCCTTTTTACGTGTATAAATCGTTACGGTGCTCTGATTACCATGATTACTGAATAATTTTCGTAAGGAAAATGGCATAATTTTCGGATATTTAAGGTGCGTATTATACACTGATGTAGGCATTTTTCCCCATTTTTAAAGCCCAGATCGAGGGTGCGTATTATACACGGGTGCGTATTATACACGGGTAAATACGGTAAATGTTTAAACAACATCTCTTTCCCAAACCACTGAATGATCCTTATATTGTTCACTTTCAACAGTGCTCAAACAGTTTCACTCTGTTGAAATGGTTCTCAGGTGACCAATATAGGGCAATCATGGTCATCTTGTATAGTTTTTTATTTTGCCTTTTTTTGTTCTAAAAACACATGAAAATTGGTCTGTTTGCTAAATTTCATATTAAGGAAGTTTAAGTTCAGCAATGAAATGTTTAGATCTGTCAGAAGACTGGTAATACAATTTTTTTGGCTTAATAGGGAGGTGGCCGTTTATTTGAGGTGACCGCTTAGACAGATTCAGTCCCATTTTTTTCTCTTCCAGGTTTTACGTCAAACAAAAGAGCACCGTGCTCGTGTCTTGATGAATTCAACGAAAGAAATTCACAACTGGATCATTAAAGTGAAGAAGATAAAGGCCATATATCACACATTAAACATGAGCAACTTTGATTTCTCTAGAAACAATCTGATTGCCGAGTGCTGGGCACCAGTTAAGGTCCTAGATGAGGTCCAGGATGCCTTGCGATATGGACAGGTCGGTCTTTCATAGTCTTAAAACAATAACACTTGTTCTCTGATCCATTCAGGACTATTTGTTTATTATTGTCTGTTGTATTACACATGCTTCTGTTGAATAAATAGAGTTTTAAATAAAAAATAACTATACCATTTAGATTAGGAAATACTTAGAATAACTTATGTCAGGATTTGATGTCTAAATATAATCAATTACTTTATTGATAAACAAGTATTTGCTTCCATGTATTAACATTATTTTTAGCATTTTTCCCAACATATGAAATCATGGATTACCGTAATCGTGTGTGTATAACCCGCACTTTTTTTACCGAATTTTGAATGTCCATGAACGGGTGCGTTCTATACACTAAGACAGAACCGTTGACCATTTTTCTCGGCTTGAAAATGTTGTAAAATCGGCGAAATGTTTACGATATCACGTGTTTACATTTTCTGACCACCTTCTTTTTGAAGAGTTTTTGCCGGGCGGCGCTAAAAGCTGATTACCGATACCTATTACCTGTCGTATATTTGTGCATTATACAGCTATTCATAAAGGAATTATTGATTAGATGATAAAGCTTTTGCCTAAACGGGGACCGGATCTCAGTCTTTGCAAAATACATCACCATAGTTCAATACGAAAATTAATCAGTCGTACTAATTGATATACAGTAAATGCAATTAAATACATGTTTTTATTTCTGATGTCGCCTTAATAATATAGCAATCTACTATTCTTTTCTATTGGGAAGGGCCGTCCACTAGGGAGACGCTCAAAATCCCCTTGGTCATAATCCCCTTGGTCCAAAAATGGCATAGTAGTCATAATCCCCTTAATGGATTTTACATTTTAATTTCAATAATTTCAATTTTTTTCAATCATTCGCTATAGTAAAGTTAACCTAGAGACAAATAAAACATTTAGTAAAATATTTCATTCAATATATGCTCTTCCACTTGTAAAATCCATTGAGGGGATTATGACTACTCTGCCATTTTTGGACCAAGGGGATTTTGACCAAGGGGATTTTGAAGTACACCCCGTCCACTAATGTTGATAGAACTTGTGGCCCGACCCATTTGCTTCTGTTTTGTTGTGTCATATGTCTGTTTGTGTGAACATGTATTTTTGTATATATGCAATAAAATATGATTAAACTAAAAAGGAAGGGAATGAGTATTTTAAACTTATGACATTCTTTTTTTACCAATAAACACGATTCAATATTGTTTCTTTTTTGGACTAGGTCTATAGATGTACATGTATTAAAATCAATACGAACACTTTCTTTTAGCTTCCGCTGTAATTAAATTGCTGTCAACATAAAGTTTGTAACTTTCTGTTGTGTCTTTAATTGACAACCAATTATTGGTGATCAATACCATTGTCTGTACAATGTTAAACAAACAAGCCTATTGTACAAGTTTGCAATAGTCTTCACACCTATTGCTCTAATGTGTCGATTATTATGAGATGTTTGTTGCCATGTCAGAAAGTGTTGACACTTCGGGCAGATATTTTCCCATCAACAACACTCCATTTGAAATACCTGTTAACATGTTAACAGTTCCAACGGGGCTGACTACGATATGATCCGGCGTTTGCAGTTTTCGGGCGGAATTAATGTTATTCAGCGCCATTTTCCTGCGAAAAATAACATGATTTTCGGATATTTGCCATGGGTATTATACATGAGTGTACTTCAAAATCCCCTTGGTCATAATCCCCTTGGTCCAAAAATGGCAGAGTAGTCATAATCCCCTTGATGAATTTTACAAGTGGAAAAGCATGTATTGAATAAAAATATTATCTGAATGTTTTATTTGTCTCTAGTTTAACTTTACCATAGCGAATGATTGAAAAGAATTAAAATTATTGTAATTAAAATGCAAAATGCATTAAGGGATTATGACTACTTGGCCATTTTTGGACCAAGGGGATTATGACCAAGGGGATTTTGAGTGTCTCCCTTATACATCTATATAAACGTTTTTCCCGAGATTTTCATGTCAAATTGGGGGTGCGTGTTATACTCCAATGCGTGCTATACACACACGATTACGGTACTATTTTTTTGTTAAAATAATAATGATAGCAGTTTTGTTAACCTTTTGTACTTGGTTGAACATGGAGTTAGAAAGTAGCCTTGATTTGCTGGTTGGTTAGGGTCTGCTTCCAAGGTAAAGTGGTACTGCTGCAGTTAGCATGTACACAGATTTAACATCATCATGTAAGAGGATCATCAGGGGTTCAAACATCCATGTGACCTGGCTGGGTATGTGAGAAAGTTGACAGTTTCTTGCAAAGAAAAGTGATTTGATAACTTGTTTGTCTCAGGAATGCTTGGTAGGTAAATTGGTCCTGATAGTTCTAAGAAAACACAAAACATAATTGAAAGAATCATGAAAGGAAAACCATTTACGTATCAACACAGGATAGTGATATCTTGAAGTCTTCATTGAAGATTAGTTTATTTTTAGACTTGGTCTGTAACACAAGTTTTACTGTAGTTGGAAGAAATTAACAAGACTACATTGAAAAAAAAATATTTAGGCCTATTATCAGAATTCATGAGAGTTTATTAATTTACAGCAACTCAGTGGGAGTAATGTGCCCAATATCCTGAATCGGATGGTTACCAAGGAAACACCTCCTACGTACTTCATGACGAACAGGTTCACAAAGGTGTTCCAGAGTATTGTCAACTCTTATGGTGTTGCCACATACAGGGAAGTAAACCCAGGTATGTTTTTATCACAAATTTTGTTAGTTATCTTATAAGCACGCATCTGTGGTCAAGTGGTTAAGGTCACTGGCACGAAATCACAGAACCTCTCAATGATAAGGGGTCCTGGGTTCGAGTCTAAAAGTGGGTTAGGTAAATTGCTAACCAGTAAATAACTTAAATGCCGTGGAAAGCAAGGATGCTGCAATCAACATTGAAGGCACAGCTGACAACTTAAAATATCACATTTTATAACTCAGCAGGAAGACACTTGTTGTTTCAGAACTCATGGTTATGTCACATAAAATACTGTTCTTATTGTATTGTACCATTTGTTTTTGTACAAAAATTTGGCTACAAAATGGAGGGAAAATTTGACATAATAAACATACATATATATTTATTCTCAGTGTGAATTCAGTATTCTATATGTGTAATCATCATGACTGTAATCATGGGACTTTAAAAAGTTAGTGGCTTATAGCAATTTGAATGAGGTAATGAATTTACAATTTCAGCTCCTTACACAATTATATCATTTCCGTTCTTGTTTGCGGTGATGTTTGGAGATACGGGTCACGGTTTCATCATGTTCCTGTTTGGACTGTGGATGGTTGTCCAGGAGAAGAAGTTGCTGGCCCAGAAATCAGACAATGAAGTAAGATACCAAAGTGTAACTAGTGTTGCGCGGAAAAATCCCAGGGTCAGCAGGGACTGTAAAAAGATAAAATAACTAGAGTCGCTCTAGGAGCTCTAACCGTGAGTTGGCTCGGTGGTTCAGGTTATGTAAATTGAAGGTTAAAAGTAGAGTTGTATTTTGTAAAAGTTTTGACTGTGTTGGATTTAAATCTCAAAATGTATTTTACCTTGGTTGAATAGAGCCTATAGTTTTATCAGGTCACTCTTTTGGGGTGTCATTGCACCTGCTTGGTGAAGTAGAGAGATGTTCTGATTGTTATGATGTATATTAATGTGGTGCTTTTTTTTTTTTTTTTTTTTTTTGAGGCCCCCATGATTGGGGTAACCCCGTTTATTTGCTCCGTCATGGGCGTGATAAGGGTCGGAGCGCATCCCCTACCAGCCGTACAATTATCAGACATAATCTGAAACTGCGAAAATGGTAATAAATTTTTACACAGATAAAATGCATTAATAAACCAATTTCATTGGCGACAATATAATTTGAAATTAGGAGGAAACATGTATTGCGAGGCTTATACATAAACAAAAGAAACCTTGCATTGAAACTTCTGTGTTTAAGAAGATATTAATGTGGTGCTTGATTTTCTTATATTTCAGATCTGGAATATGTTCTTCGGTGGTCGGTACATTATTATGATGATGGGGCTGTTCTCTCTGTATACAGGCTTGATCTATAATGACATTTTCTCCAAATCTGTCAATTTCTTTGGATCATCCTGGCACCCTAACTACACGTGGGTATTTTAGTGTTCTGAGATATAATTTCTTATGTTGGTTATGAGTTGGTTTTGATTCATAAATTTAAACACAGGACAGTTATTTAAGTTTTCATCTGTTGTAAATGATAACCTGAAATATCAAATTTGTGTTAAAAGGTTGGAGTATAACAGTTTCTGTGATTGCAATTAGTTTATACACAACTTTGTAGTGTTTAGTATCTTCACAAATACTTAAGAAAACCTTTGTAATGGAATATCTTACTGCCATGGTGATGTCACTTTGCTTTGAGAAGGATTTTCATGGACTTTTTATGTGCTTCTACGCTAATATCAAGTGTTTCAGATCTCAAGTAGCAAATATGAACTCACTAAGAAATTGAAGTGTAACTCTGTTTTATGTAAGATATAATTTTTGCAGACATTCCACGCTGGACCATTCGCCATCACTGAAGCTGAAGCCTGAAGACTTCTTTGATAGTGATAATGATGGCCCATACCCTTTTGGCCTAGATCCTGTATGTGGAAGCTTTTCTAGCTCAGTTTGTTTTATTTCTAAAGATCAATGGATCTTGTGTTTTTTAGAGAAAATCCTTGTGTTTTTTAGAGAAAATCCATTCCGATAAACAATGTTTTGGAGTAATGATAGGCAGTAATTAACCACAAAAGCCAGAGGCCTTAGTGGTTTATAATTGCACATCAGAGTGACAGAGTGGTTTATCAGATGATAGAAAACCTGAAAAGGATGTTATTTCGATTCTTACATGACCAGACATTACAGAAGTTGAATAAATGCAAAGGGCTATTTTGTATGCAGAAACAGTGTATTTATTAAATGTTGTACTGCACAGATATGTCACATAGGCCTGGGGGTCAAAATTGTGTTTATGGTTTAATTGAACCTAAATTTTTCACTCTTCGTATATAGAAACAAAAGCACAAGTCATGTGAGAATATCTAGAGAAAGGTCTATGTTAAAACAGGTGTAAGCAGTTACTGCTCAATGCAAGAGGCAGGAATATTTTCCCTATATACTAGCTATATGGAAAACTTTGAAAACCTTTTCAGTTAAAATGCTCTCTTAACACATATTTGTTATAGGTGGATGAATTACTAGTACTTTAAACAGTATTGAAGAAAAAGTTAGGTCTTTTGTCAGTTTGTGTTGGGTAATTGCATTTGGCAGTGTTAAAGGTACATACTCAAACGAAACAAACCTGTAGAATGATTTACTGTTACATCTTTCAGATATGGCAAGCAAGTACCAACAAGATTACGTTTACAAACTCGTTCAAGATGAAACTGTCTGTTATAATGGGTGTGTCACAGATGTTGCTGGGCGTCATGCTGAGTGTCATCAATCATATGTAAGCATTGACTCTGACGTAAAATGAGCCCTTCTGTATGAAAACCAGTGTTAGGCCTTCGTGTCCAGTATACGTCCCCTTAACACACTTGTTCTTTAATTGAAAATTAAGCTTACAGTTGATTAACTTTAAAGGCTACATTTCAACAGTTTGAAAGACTTTTTAAACGATTTTTTGAACTTGAGAGAAGGAGGACTGAAAAATCTTCAAAGCAAAATCCAAAATTTTTGCTACTACTGCCTTCAAGAATTATTTTTTTCAATCAAAAGTTGATCAATGTTTAGCTTAACAGCCGATTAAAATTTCAAAACAAAGCGGTCCAGATCATACTGCAAATCCATGTAGTTTGGTCAAAATCCATAAAGCTTGTGTATCCTTCATAGACAAACTGAGTAGAAATACTATTGTAGTTTTGAGCTACATTGGTATTACTTCTTCTTTTAATGAATAATAGATGTAAACAAACATAAATGTTTTCCCAGTAGGGCTCAGTTCTGTGGGGTGTCGTTTTTGTTTGGAAATAGGTACAATTAGCAAAGCATAATTTTAGGTGCATTTCACGCTTAAATATCATGTGTGTATAAATGGATTCTTTTGCAGTGCAAACATTTACCATTATGTGATATGCTGCTGTACTTTTATCAGTTAAATTAAAAGCAGGTGGGAAATTTAATCTCAAAAGATTTATTTATTTGCAGACCAGACTGAAACCCAAGATTTTACTTTACTGCTGTCAGACGACATTTTGTAGTCTTATAAATTTTCCATTTCAGACATTTTGGCCACTACCTGTACGTGTTTGTCCAGTTTATACCAGAGGTGCTATTCTTGTTATGTATATTTGGATACCTTCTAGCCCTCGTATTCTTCAAGTGGGTAACATACAATGCTGAATGTGCTTCATGCACCCCTGCTCTGCTGATTCGTAAGTGAATGCTTTATCTCTACCCATGAAATAAAGTGTTTGACACCACTGACAGTGCCACATCCTTTAAACGGTCACCTTGCAGTGTTCAGTAGGAAGTAAATGTCAGCTATGAATATTTTTAGCACTCCGAAGTGTGTAATCTTCTGTTAAATGTAATATTACCACGTCAGAGAAGAGTTGTTTGGCAGTGAGTGCAATACTGTTTCACAGACTATCATTATTTGTAGAAGTTAATAGAATATAATAAATTATGTCTAGAAATAATCGTCAGTTAATCAAATGAAAGCAAAATTGAATCAACATTTATTGTCAAGTACATTTCTTTCATTCTAGATTTCATCAATATGTTCCTGATGAAATACAAGAAACCAACACTGGCCCCACAAGCATACCACTGCAGCAGCATGCGTAACTACACCCAGCATGAAATGGGATGTGATTCACAAACAATTTTTTATGATAACCAGGTAAGGTTATAAGCTTACACAAGTTAAAGACATGTTCATCCTAGTCTCTGGTATTAAAGATTTTCATTTCTTTTATAAACAATGATAAATTTTGTTTGTACTTTGCAAACATTGTTTTTACAAACTGATCTTTAAGTTTGAAAGAGGCTGAATATCATGAACGAGTTAACATCATTAACAAGTGAAGAGATACCAAAAACAATAACAGTCTTACAGTAATCAAAGGAAAACTGGTCATATTCAGGTGAAGTAAGAACTAAATAATTGTACTAATATTAGTATGGGAGTGGTTAGATCTGACTTACACATACTGCTCTTCAACAAAGTATTTCTACTACTCTATATCTTTTTTTTATGGAGATGTTCATTACTATTATAAAGTAAAAACGAGGTAAAAAGGTGAAAAAAATGTTTAACTTGTTTTTCGGTACCTTCAATGCTTTGATTTGTGTTATTGCAGCAAGCCATTCAGACAACCCTGATTGTTGTAGCTGTATTGTGCATTCCTGTCCTGTTGTTTGTAAAGCCAGTATATCTCGTGATGCAACACAATGGTAGAGTTAAGGTAAGACTTTCTGCTCCTTGCTACACTGTAACCTGTCTTAAACAGTCATCAGAGGGATGCATCAAAAGTAGCGACTTAATGGAGGTGATTGTTTGAAACTGGTGTGTTTGATAGAAAATGGTTAATTGGCATGCATCAATGTTGACTGTTTAAAGCAGTTGCCCATTTGATTAAGGTGACCACTAACATAGGTTCACCTGTAACATCAAAGATGTTCTGTATACTAATGTAGTTTTGCACAAAGTTAAAACCCATTCCTAATAGATGTCAAACAACATGGTTTAGTGATATTTACTGAAACTTGTTACCCGGAATATTTTATATAAGACTCTTAAAAGGACAGTATTGATATCTAAATTGCAGACTAATAGCACTGGCATGTGTCGTACAAATGAAGTGTCTGTAAGTGAAAGACTGCATACAGTCAAACCTGTCTTAAGCATCCAGTCAAGGGTGCATAAAAACTGTGTAAACACTGACCCCTTAAAGTAGGTGGCTGTCTAATACATGTGTGTTTGACATAAACAGACCAGTTTGGATGCATTAAGTATTGACTGCTTACGACAGGTCGCTTCATTAATGTGACCACTAACACAGGTTTACCTGTACTGTTAATTACACTTGAATCTCTTGTGTGTTTACCAAATATTTTTCTACTGATTTTTGGCCTTGGGACTGAAAGTCCCCTAGGCCTAAGTTAGCATACCACATTTCAAACACTGCAAGAAATTTAACTGTGCTATGTGCGAATAACAACTGTAAACATGCGCTATGCGAAAGTAGTGCAAGACAGACCAGATCAATCTTCTGTTTGAATGTCGCATATGATAAGAACATATTACAAATAAAAAGAGTACATACAACTTTAAACGATTGCAAGAAGGTATATAGCTTACGGGCTGCATTACACATTTTTTTCTGTTTTAGAAATTAATGCGCTGTTAGCTGATTACGGAAGATAATCATATGCATATCACGGAAGAGTACGGATATGTACGGAAATTTACGGAAATGTACGGAGCTCTATATAAGAGTTGTAGTTTGATTTTCAAATTTCCGATGTTATTTCATTGACAACTTTGTTATTTACGAACGATTACATATATATTTACCTAAAAATAAATTTCTCTAAAAAAAAGATATAATTTACGTACATTCCCGAGAAGGAACTCACGTGATCAAAATCACCCGCCATTTATCGAGGACGCTGAATCATTTTTGGTTGTCTCTGTTGTACACATTGTACAGTACTGTATTTATATTTCATTGCTGGTATTGCTTTGTTTATTCCTGTTTCAAGGTGTTGTCCTTGGTACACAATAATTTTCGATCCACATCATCAGATCATATCGCTTGAAGTTGTACAAAGCGCAGATCGAATTATTTTTATTGGCTTAAACAATTTATAATGTTGACTATGTGATTATTTTTCATTTAACGTACATTTTATAATAAAACAAACTTCCCTGCCACCCATATATTTGTGAATCATTCATTCTGTGTCATATATTGAATTTCGTCCTCTGCACATTTCGACCCGCGCTTTAGGTAAGGTTCAGCGCAAAACACGTAGGTCAAAGTTGTTTTTCGGGGAGTTAACCTATAGCCCCCAGGCCTTCAGCCCTCACAGCACTTTGATTAGACATACAGTAAGGCACTACCATACATGACCAGTAAAGGGAATGTAGTAATGTTCCATACATTTCATTCTGTTCAACTTTCTTTAAGGTATTGTTTAAGGGCACTAAAGTATAAAAATAACACATAACACAACTTTCTACATTAACTTCTGTTACAAAATGACACTTACCAAAATACTTCTGAAATTTATCGTTTTAGGCCAAATTTTGATAACAGTATTTCAGTCTAGCTCGGCTGCAGTTTTAACCACATAAATTTCTAACACTATATTATATTTATATGAATTTTTACTTTTATGTCTGCATAACACTTGAGCATAATTACTAACAAAATCTTTCATAACCTTGGCTCTGTTAGCAGGAAATGTATGTACCTTTGCAACCAGTGTAGATCATGATCGGCCAAAATATGCAGTCTGGTCATGATCTGCACTTCTGTATATAAAGTAAATAAATTTTCAGTTAGAACCCCAAGCAGGGTAAGATTAAATGATCGAATAACAAGATTGCATGTTAAAACTCGACACCATTTTTAGCTTGACTATTCGGAGAATATGGAGAGCTATTACAGTCACTTGTGCGTCGGCGTCGGCGTTGCTTCTTTGGTTAAAGTTTTGCCTGCTAAGTACTATCATGCACATATCTCAGTAACCACTTATGATATTGACTTGAAACTTTGTTCATGTCTTTAGGGGTGTCATACAATCAAGGCAGATAACTCTTGAAAAAATTTAGTACAAATTATGGCCCTTGTTTGACTTTGAAAATTTGGTTAAAGTTTTGCCTGCTAGGTACTATCATGCACATATCTCAGTAACCACTTATAATATTGACTTGAAACTTTGTTCATGTCTTTAGGGGTGTCATACAATCAAGGCAGATAACTCTTGTATAAATTTAGTACAAATTATGGCCCTTGTTTGACTTTGAATATTTGGTTAAAGTTTTGCCTGCTAGGTACTATCATGCACATATCCAGTAACCACTTAGATATTGACTTGAAACTCTATGTCTCTAGGGGTGTCACACAGTCAAGTCAGATAACCTTGTATAAATTTAGTACAATTATGGCCCTGTTTGACTTTTGAAAATTTGGTTAAAGTTTGCCTGCTAGGTACATCATGCACATACCTCAGTAACCACTTATGATATTGACTTGAAACTTTTTTAATGTCTTAAGAGGTGTCACACAGTCAAGACAGATAACTTTTGTTTAAATTTAGTGGAAATTATGGCCCTTGTTTGACTTTCAAAATTTGGTAAAGTTTTGCATGCAAGGTAATCATGCACATATCACAGTAACCACTTATGGTAGTTATATCAAACCTTGCAATAGTGTTCAGGGTAAATTTTGTATCAAACAATTAATTTACCAAAAATTAAATCTATAGTTATAGATTTTGACTTTTTTTATGATTCAACTTTCCTAGTTTATACATAGTAGTTAGCAGAATTTTGTTTTGCTGTTATACTGATAAAAGTTTTGTTTTATTATCAAACACCCACAATAGTCGAGCGTGCTGTCTTATGGACATTGTTACAGTGGTCATTTGTATAACTGTTAAGAATAAAATGTTTAAAAGTATGTATTTGAATTTAACTTCCCCTATAACACCTAAAAATGTTTGGACTGTGTTGGAAAGAAATTAATGTGCCAAAGTATGTGTTGAAAAAGTCGACTATCAGCTATGCTAGGAACAGAATGATTCTACTGCAGTAAAAATGCCAGCATGCCAGCCCTGACACCTATCAAGCCTATGACGCTGAACCTCTTGTAGAGGGCCTCAAACTGAACAAAAATCCAGCATGTTAATGGTTTCTGATGCAGAATCATCCTCTTGCATGACTGCTACCATGTTACTGCTTGTAAACTATGTTTCTTGCCATTTATATTGCATGTATGCATTATTCATAGTCAATAAGATCTGAGCCTATGCATGAAGCGTGACAATTATGTGAACAGTGTTAGAAACAGGGAATAAGGACATAACAAATATTGCCGCTTCGGCAGGTGGATGCTGCTTACAACTGCATTTATCTTGAAAAATTGACTGTTAGGGTATAACAATTATCGCTTGTCTTATAAGAAATCAAATACAAAAAAAATCCCGAAACACAGGAGTCTCCAGCAGCACTTACAGACAAATGAAATGAGCCAACTATGAGAAAATGCAGCAGGCAAGGTACGCACTGCAGCATATGTACATGTATTAACTTTTTTACGGCAAAACTTTTTCGCCAAATGAACAAGTAAAGGAAAATACCTACATAATATAGACACCACACAAAGCACAGAACAGGCACATATGTCAGTAACATTATAAGTTGTTTTAAATCATAGCTATGACTTGCACAGGTTAAGTTGTATTCCTAACTTGACTCATTGTCTGTGTTTGTAGCAGTCAATTTCATCTGTAAGACTTTGTTTAACTTGGTGGGTATAGTTAGCATTCTGCTTTAGCATATGTTACTAACATGTGTCTCATGTACATGTAAAAACCGTGTGTCATTTTAGGCGTCCGACGCAGTAAGTATGAAGTATACGCTTTCATTGTTTTAGGAGTTAATGGGTGTTGATGTGCTTGTTTTGGCCATTTAAAAAGTTTCAAGTAGTCGCAGAATTAAAAACTTAACTTACTAAAAATTTTGTAGACATTTTATACATTTGAAAAGAAGCCTAATAAAGACTCGGTAATAAAAGGGCATGCAGTTTCGAGTATAGCCAAATATCTGACTGTCTACTGGACAAAAAGAAATATAAATGAAGCCAAAGTAATCAAGACTGGAAAGAAATAATATCAAAATAATTACCAGTATTCAAAATTTCAGAAATTCTCAGAATATTAGGGATGGTAAGGTTGATTCTAACTGTATTTGGTTCAAAACTTTTTAAATGGCCTATAAATATGTATGCGCTATTTTCATGTATACATGTACTGTGTTTTCCAAAAAAGAATTTGTCGATTTTATGTGATTTAAGAACCTTTAAAATGGTAATAACGCTAGCTTGCTGAATCCAGGATTAATGTTTAGTTACATTAAGGATTTTTACAAAAATGCCTTATTCCAAATTTTGTTTAATATGCTCGTTTCCCACAGTTGCTAGTATGTTCATAGTTGTAGGGCATTACTTGTAGTATTGCGCTCCTATATTGCTCTGCTTTAAATTTCATCATTGATATGAAGTAAAGGCTCAGTTTGAATGCAGATCATACTTTGGGCTATGCTGTATGAAATCCAACATTTAGGCCACTAGGATGATTGTGACCACTACTTGTGCAGTTGTAGAATGAGACATGTTCCAGTATGGATTGTTTTTGCTTACTTGCAGCATTAACTTTTCAGCTTTTCAGGAATTTCATGTGTAATCTTTTACTATGGTGTATGTTTTGGATCAAAGGTTACATTTTGTAGGTTCTGTCTAAATATTAGTTACTTACCTTTTATTGTTACTAGGTTCTAGTTAATAAATAAGTAGAAAAAAATTATCAATAGAAAGGTTTAAGAGTAACTAATTAGTAGGTACCTACATTTAGCAACTTTTGGCCCAGACTGTACACCATACTGTACAAATTTCAAAAGTTCCCATTACTAGTAGATATGTGTTCAAAATGACTGCAAAAGTCAGAATGTTCGTTTTCACACAGCATATCTCATTTTGCTACAAGAAGTTAATTAGTTATGGTCTTTGACATTTATTTTTACTTTAAAAGTACAAGTATAAAAGGTCCTTAGTGAAAAGCTGGGTAACTGTTTGAACCATTAGTCCACTTTGGCAAGTGATTTTGCCTTTGCCACAGTTGCAGATCATGACCAACTTCCATATCCATGCAGTCTGATCATGATCTACACTGTAAATATTCACTGTACACATTGAAAGATGGACCAGTCCATTACAGAAATTTAGCGGAATAGGGGTTAACATTGATTGAACTCATGACTCTGATCTGCTAGATAGGAATATTATTTATGTATTTAAAGACAGATGAGAGGGTGTAGAACTTAAATTTCCATTTCATGTCTTGTAATGTGTATTTTTGTCTCCCCAGAATCCCTTCATTAGCTAGAAAAACACGTGATTAGTTAGCTCATTATGATACTCCAGATTAAATGCAAGCAGTAAACCAAGGATGGGTCAATTTTGATTTGAATTGAATTTTATAAAGGTCCGTCCATGAGAGCAAATGTGTTAGCTTTTTCTTTGTGGGTGAGACCCTAGGCTGGGTCAATGTAGACCCTAGGATGGGTCAATGTATTAGGAATTATTTTTATACCTGCTCTGTGTAATCTGCTGTGCTAGTGGATTGATTATTATACCCCCAAAACGAAGTTTAGGGGGGTATATAGGAGTCACCCGGTGGTTGGTCGGTCGGTCGGTCGGTCGGTCGGTCGGTCGGTCGGGCGGTCGGGCGGTCTGTTGCATTTTCCTTGTCCGGACATAACTTGAAAACTACTAGTTGGAATTCAATACAACTTCATACAATGGTCAAGCACATTGAGAGGAAGTGCAGTGCACAAGAACTATAACTCCATCTTGACTAATTACAGAGTTATTGCCCTTTGTTACTTTTCCTTGTCCGGAGCATAACTTAAAAACTACTGGTTGGAATTCAATACAACTTCATACAATGGTCAAGCGCAATTAGAGGAAGTGCAGTGTACAAGAACTATAACTCTATCTTGAGTATTTACTGAGTTATTGCCCTTTGTTACTTTTCCTTGTCCGGAGCATAACTTGAAAACTACTGGTTGGAATTCAATACAACTTCATACAATGGTCAAGCACATTGAGAAGAAGTGCAGTGCACAAAAACTATAACTCCATCTTGACTAATTACAGAGTCATTGCCCTTTGTTACTTTTCCTTGTCCGCAGCATAACTTGAAAACTACTAGTTGGAATTCAATACAACTTCATACAATGATCAAGCACACTCAGAGGAAGTGCAGTGCACAAGAACTATAACTCTATCTTGAGTATTTACCGAGTTATTGCCCTTTGTTACTTTTCCTTGTCCGAAGCATAACTTGAAAACTACTGGTTGGAATTCAGTACAACCTCATACAATGGTCAAGTACATTTAGAGGAAGTGCAGTGCACAGGAACCATAACCCCATCTTGACTCATTACAGAGTTATTACCCTTTGTTACTTTTCCTTGTCCGGAGCATAACTTGAAAACTTCTGGTTGGAATTCAATACAACTTCATACAATGGTCAAGCACAGTGAGAGGGAGTGCAGTGCACAGTAACCATAACTCCAACTTGACTAATTACAGGGTTATTGCCCTTTGTTACTTTTCCCTGTCTGGAGCATTTTCAAAACTACAAGTTGGAATTCAATACAACTTCATACAATGGTCAAGGACAATGAGAGGAACTGCTAAGAACAATATCTCTTTTTAGTTTGTTTGCAAGGTATTATGTTACTACGAACTTCTTCAGTTTATAAAGCAATCCTTTTGGGGGTATTAATCACATTTAGTGATAGCTCTAGTTTTAATTGAAGAATGCAGGAAGTTGACACCATTCTTGATACAGTATACCCAGTTATTGTTTTGCATGTATTTGCACTAAAACTGGTCATGGTCAAAGTTAATTGCACAATTTACTTTTCTTTTGGTCTTATTATTGTAAGTCAGACAGATCCGGTGCATGTCATAATTTTACAAAAAAAATTTATCTATAGAAAAAGACCACTTTCAGCCATCATAAATTCTGAACAATTGCTTCGCTGACTTTTTGTATCAGAACACAGAAAGTAAAGTGCATAATGATGCATAGAGGATAAATGGCAATGATTTGTTTTGGTTCTGTAAATTGGGTAATTTTGCTGGACGAAAATTACGTGATTGTTAGCAGACTGACTTCTTCGGGTGAAAGGAGAATTCTCTAATTGTACATCTTCATGAGATCTTTATATTAGCGAAATGGGACATTTGCAAAAATAACAAAAATTAAATCATCGCGAAATTACCAAAATTACAGAATTTCACAGTGTCATTTACTCCCATTTGAGTGGTACAGTTACTTTAGTTAATTCAATGTCCTAGAGCCCTTCAAAACACACTGGCTGAAGTTACATGTTTACAACAGGCCCTTTAGGAGGTCAGCCAGAGGGAATATTTCCTATATTTATTCAAGGATGCAAAGTTTGGAATATTATTTATCACATGCCCTGGAGGTAAGAAAAAACAAAATGACATGATTTTCTGTGTTCTTGTAAATAATTGGTTAAAGAAGTTGGTATCAAATTCCAGGTGGAAAACATACTGATGATATACATTTTCATGTACACTTTGGAATTAAGAGGACACTATATGCTTCATTTGGATCTGTCTGTGACATATCCATTCCCATGTGAAAATCATAGTTTAAATACCATCCACCTTAGTTTCATTTTTTTACGAACAAATAATATAGAAGTATGTTATGTGATTTCAGAGAAAGCAGGGCCTCAGTGCCATGTCACATGAGCGTCTGGTGCACCATGAGGTTCCCCCGGGAGAGGAAGTATGTACCATTTTATGTGTAATGTATAGAAACTGTTGCATCATATGTTAAACTTTTCTGTATTTTTAGTAACACTGTACTTTCAGTGCTTTGATTTTAGCTTTCCTTTTTTCCTGGCTAAAAGAAGAATGCATGTAAATTTGTTTGTACCAGTTTTAACAAGCACAATGACTGGTCAGATGAAAAATCTGTGAACAATAATGTTGGAGCCCATGTAGAAGATGCCCAAGCAATACATCTGTGTAGTCCATTTACAACCTTTTAAGTAAATTAATCTGCTTGACTAATTCTCACCCATTCATCACCAAACATGATTACAATGTTGTTTGGCTTTATATCCTGGCCAAGATGAATTACAAGCCAAATTGCAGCAGACTCTGGAGTTATGTCCCTTCATCTGCCAAAATTTAGGCAAATAAACACTTGTTTGCTGACATCGCTAGGGAACTTTGATCCAGTCTTTCATGGTCAGAAGTTTGTGAGCATAATGTTTTTGATAATCAGTGTGGAGTTTAGCCTATGATTTGTAAAAATTTTACCAAATATTAAAACACTCCCCTTCCATCTGATGATCAAGTACATTATTGTCACATTAGCCACAACTGATTTTGTGACATTTTGAGACACCTAAGCTCAATAAGTTTAAAATCTTAATGTTTTCTCTATACAATTTTAGTTCTTGTCTCTTTAAAGTGTGACAGTAGTTGAGTTATCAGTTGCTATGTTAAATAGATTTGCATGGTTATTGCTTCACTTTTCACCAACTGGCATCATACAGGAAGGCTTTATTCTTTACCTTGCAAGCAACAAATGATCTTAACCTTTATGACCAGTGCAGATCATGACCACTAATCAGCTGTCTAAAATCTTATCATGATCTGCACTGTTTGCTGTTCAGTCAGTAAATTTTCAGTGGGCACCCAGGGTAAAGGTATAAATAGCCAGTATTTGCTCTATTTATTCTATGATCAAGTCTAAGTGAAAAGTGTTCTTGTATTAATTCTGTTTTCTTCTGCTTGTTCTCACTGTTTGGCACATTTTCTATGCAGTCTGTTGACCAGGGGAAAGAAACTAGTAAATCACAGGCTGGCATAGAAATGTCGGTAAGTGACACTGTATCAAAGTATTTTATTTTATGTACTCCAGATATCTGCTGTGTGCTCTCTTCTAAATTTACATGTTTATAAATGAACCACCAGTAGACCACAGTTAGTTGCTGTTCAGATCCGATTCAAGTTATTACAGTGATGGACACTTCTACTGTCCTGTTAAGCAAACTTTAACACTTCTCTATATCTTGCAATACCTTTGGATGTTCAATGTTGTTTTCATGAAAAAAAATGATCTTTGCTTTGTTCCCAGCCTCTTGTTTTTCACTATTATTAAGAGAGCATATCTGGCATAGATAGATTGTTATACCCCCCGAACACAAAGTGTTAGGGGGGGTATACTGGATTCAGCTTGTCTGTCCGTCCGTCTGTCCGTCTGTAGACGGAATCTTGTGGACACTAGATCTCAAATACCCCTGGTCAGAACTTCACACAAGTGATAAGTACAATGCTTAGTTGTGCATGGTCCATGTTTCGGGTCTCTAGGTCAAAGGTCAAGGTCACAGGGGCTCGGGATAGTAAAATCTTGTGGACGCTAAATCTCCAAAACCCCTGGACAAAATTTGATGATACTTCACTCAAATGATAAGTACAATGCCTAGTTGTGCATGGTGCAGGTTTCGGGTCTCTAGGTCAAAGGTCAAGGTCACAGGGGCTCGGGATGGTAAAATCATGTGGACGCTAAATCTCCAAAACCCCTGGTCAGAATTTCATGATACTTCACACAAGTGATAAGTACAATGCCTAGTTGTGCATGGTGCAGGTTTCGGGTCTCTAGGTCAAAGGTCAAGTTCACAGGGGCTTGAGATGGTAAAATCTTGTGGACGCTAAATCTTCAAAACCCCTGGTCAGAATTTAATGATATTTCACACAAGTGATAAGTACAATGCGTAGTTGTGCATGGTCCAGGTTTCGGGTCTCTAGGTCAAAGGTCAAGGTCACAGGGGCTTGGGATAGTAAAATCTTGTGGACGCTAAATGTCCAAAACCCCTGGTCAGAATTTGATGATACTTCACACAAGTGATAAGTACAATAACTAGTTGTGCATGGTCCATGTTTCGGGTCACTAGATCAAAGGTCACAGGGGCTTGAGATAGTAAAATCTTGTGTGTTTTTAATCTCCAAACCCGCTGGTCAAAATTTAATTATATTTCACAGATGTGCAGGTCCAATAATTAAAGCATCAAATACAACATAAATTTTAAATACTGTTCGGGGGGTACTCATCACCTTCAGTAATAGTTCTAGTTTATTTTATCCTCTTCTCTTTATTGATCTTTAAATTTTTATGCTCCCGAAGGGTGGCATATTAAAATCGCACCGTCTGTCTGTCCGTCCGTCCGTCTGTGCGTCCCCACTTACAATTCGTGTCCGGACTGTAACTCTGTCATGCATTGAAGGATTTTAAAATAACTTGGCACACATGTCTAGCACATCAAAACGATGTGTCGCGTGCAAGACCCACATCCCTACCTAAAGGTCAAGGTCACACTTGGAGTATGAAGGTTATGGAATCCTCGATATATGCACACATTGTGTCTGGACTGTAACTTTGTCATGCATTGAAGGATTTTAAAATAACTTGGCACAAATGTCTAGCACATCAAGATGACGTGCGCCTACAAGACCCACGTCCCTAGCTCAAAGGTCAAGGTCATACTTAGTGTTTGACGGTAATGGATTCCTCTATATATGCATAAATGCACACATTCGTGTCCGGACTGTAACTTTGTCATGCATTGAAGGATTTTAAAATAATATGGCACAAATGTTTAGCACATCAAGACGACATGTCGCGTACAAGACCCACGTCCCTAGCTCAAAGGTCAAAGTCAAACTTAGAGTTTAAAGGTAATGGATTCCTCTATATATGCACACATTCGTGTCAGGACTGTAACTTTGTCATGCATTGAAGGATTTTAAAATAACTTGGCACAAATGTCTAGCACATCAAGACGACGTGTCGCGTGCAAGACCCAGTCCCTAGCTCAAAGGTCTAGGTCACACTTAGAGTTTGAGGAATGGATTCCTCTATATATGCATATATGCACACATTCGTGTCCGCACTGTCACTTTGTCATGCATTGAAGGATTTTAAAATAATTTGGCACAAATGTCTAGCACATCAAGATGACGTGTCACGTGCAAGACCCACATCCCTACCACAAAGGTCAAGGTCACACTTAGAGTTTATAGGTAATGGAATCCTGTATATATGCATACATTTGTGTCCGGACTATAACTTTATCATGCTTTGAAAGATTTTAAAATAACTTGGCACAAATGTCTAGCACATCAAGCCGATGTGTCGCGTGCAAGACCCAAGTCCCTAGCTCAAAGGTCAAGGTCACACTTAGTGTTTAAAGTAATGGAAAACTGCATGCATGGTTACTCTGTCATGCATGGAAGGATTTTAAAATTACATAGCACATTTATTGAGCACATGGAGAGGACACAGACTGTGAGGCACCTCTTTCGGGGGCATTCGTCACTTGTGAGGGACAGCTCTTGTTTACTTTCCAACACAGTTATTTTGATTCAGCAAGATAGAATAAAATCATGCTTTATGGAACAAGTTTGTAACCCTTCTTGCAATTAGTAGGAGTTATTGCTTTGTTGCATCAGGGACACATAAAGCTTTATCCAAAATATTCTGTTTATTGGTTAGACAAAGCTGCAGTAAATAAACAGTATGTAATAATATCCTCATAAATTCTGTTCTCTACTGAATTTCATTTACAATGTATAATATTTATTAAACTGAGGCAAATAATGGTATTTTAGACTAGGCATACTGAAAGAAACAAGATACTTACAATCATTTTAAATAACCACTGAGACTGACCTCCATGCTGGAGTGGTTCAGGTCACTCACTTGAAATCACTAAACCTGTCGCTGATTGAGGTTCATACATTCAAGCCCCACTAGGGTCATAAATTCAAGCCCCACTACTGACCTCGCACCTTATGTGAGAAAGTTGGCAGCTTCTTACTAAGGAAGATAGAAAAAAATATATATATATAGGAGGAAGATAGGATTCCAGTACTATAATCTTGTCCTTCCAAAAGAACAACTGTTAGGCAAAGTGCCTGCATGTAAATAACTGAAATACTGTTCAAAGAATGATGAAATATGAATAACTTTTATAAGCATAAAATAATATCACAGTCAAATAAAAATGACTTGTAATAGTTACTGAATGAAGGGCAGAACCAGAGAAAAGGAAGGAATAAGGCCATTGAAGTCATGTGAAAGAAGAGGATGTAGGTCTAGTCTAATGTCATGACAACTGAGGCGGGAGATCTGGGACGAACATAGATCTCTGAATTATCTTTTCAAATACTTTGACAGCTTTGTTAAGTTCACATTTCATAGTTGTTAGTGATAAAGCCCAGCCTTTAGTGATTTATGGAAGTCTTGTTTATTTTAACAAAGATGTAGAAAGCCAGAGTATTTTGCTAGATTGTTAATGCACAGATTTTGGGTTTGGCAATTTTATCCATTTGTTTAAACAGCATACAGATAAAGGTTTACAGAAAATACGCCTTTGAAAAAAATGATACTAAGAGGTTATTTAGGTTGGTTATATTATGTACAAATCCTACCGTGAAGACAAGGTGCAATCTAAGATGCACCAATGTAACCCAAGTACAAATTATATCTAAAACAAAATACATGAGATTTTGAAACAAGATTTTGGTGAAGCTCATATTAAGATTGAATATACATGTGTGGTATAAATTATTGTCATATAAAATATAGCACAGTATTTTTGTCAATGATATTGCAAAAATACTGGGCAATATATTTATAGCGTGTACATTGGAAGTAAAAGACAATTTTAGGAATGTTTCCCCAACAAATAACAGAAAACTTTGCCTGTAAAATTTCTTTGTTGGTAAAGTAAGAGACACAAATAATTTTACATGTAATGTGTTAATGGGACTTTATTAAACAAATAATACACAATAGTAAATACTTTCTTAATACCTTAACTACCATTGTCAGTTAATAGAAAGTCTATATGGGGTATATTATGGAATAAAGCAGTAATTTTGTGAACATATAATGTTTGGTGATAATTTTGGATTGTATACTATTGATGGTTGACAGACTGCATGTTTTAAAGATGTATAACAGAACCAGTTATGCCTAAAATCATGTTGTGATGTCTTCAGTGTAAGCTTCAGTGTAATAACATGATAGTCTAACCTGGAGGCCTGAGCATATCATAATGTTTAATGTAATAACATGACAGGATGGATCTTGATACAAGTGTACCAATAAGTAATGAAATAATATTTTGTGTTTGAATCAAATTTTATAGTTGGAATCAAGTGTTATGGTTAAAAATGATAGTTTCTACATTTTCAAAACTGTTAAGGCTTAAAACTAAAGCTTCATCAACCTTATTATCAGATTTTGTGAGACGTTTTGACCCAGACCTGCATAGTTTGCTCTCGGTCCTTCTTGTTTGCTTATCTGTTTAAGGGAAGCCAGAGTGTATTCGAATAATCAAATTTATTGAAAAGCTTTTGAGTTACCTGAAATTTGTCTGTAATGTTCTTTCAGCTAGATTATTTTAAGTTCCGTAATAACATATGAAATTTTCTGTTTAAGTATCCAGGAAAGGTATAACAATTGCTCAATCACCATGGTAACATCCTAACCCCAAAGCACTTCATCTCTCTTACATTACTATTATTGTCCCTATAATTATATAAGATAATAATATCTCAATAGATAACCTTTAGATTCTGCAAGGTACATCAAGCAAAGATCAGCATATTGTTACTTCCTCAGTCATAGAATCCAAAATTTCCTTTTGTTCCACTGTTGGTTAAGGTCATTTTACCCACAAAATGAAGTTTAGGGGGGTATATAGGAGGGTGGTTGGTCATTTAGGCTGTCAGTCCGTTGCATTTTCCTTGTCCGGAGCATAACTTGAAAACTACACTTGTACTTGTTGGAACTTCATACAATGGTCAAGCACATTGAGAGGAAGTGCAGTGCATGGAATCATAACTCCATCTTGACTAATTACAGAGCTATTGCCCTTTGTTACTGTTTCTTGTCAAAACTACTAGTTTGAATTCAGTGCAACTTCATACAATGGTCAAACACTTGAGAGGAAGTGCAGTGCACAAGGACCATAAATCCATCTTGAGTAATTACAGAGTTATTGCCCTTTGTTACTTTTCATTGCCTGGAGCATAACTTGAAAGCTACTGGTTGGAATTCAATACAACTTCATACAATGGTGTAGCACAATTAGAATAAGTGCAGTGTACAAGAACCACAACTATATCTTGACTAATTACAGAGTTATTGCCCTTTGTTACTTTTCCTTGTCCGGAGCATAACTTGAAAACTACTGGTTGGAATTCAATACAACTTCATACAATGGTCTAGCACAATAAGAAGAAGTGCAGTGTACAAGAACCATAACTCTATCTTGACTCATTACAGAGTTATTGCCCATTGTTACTTTTCCTTGTCCGGAGCATAAATTGAAAACTACTTATTGGAATTCAATACAACTTCATTCAATGGTCAAGCACAATGAGAGGAAGTGCAGTGTACAAGAACCATAACTCTATCTTGACAAATTACAGAGTTATTGCCAAGGACAATATCTCTTTTTTAGTTTTTTCTGCAAGGTATTCTGTTGCTACAAACTTCCTCAGTTTATAAAGCAGTCTTTCGGGGGTATTAATCACATTTAGTGATAGGTCTAGTTGATTTTTGAATTATTGTAGGGAGTCACTATTGAATAAGTTAAAATAATTAGAAGTCCCTGCTATTCCTGGCTTGATTCTGTCAACCAGCCTTTGTGTGATTATGCATTTTATCTGCCTTCTCTGCATTTTACTAGACAAAATATATTTTAATAGTCAAATCTGTTAGCAGATACTAGGCTTGAAGCTTGTTACAGGAGCATCTCAAAGTAGTCTTTAAAAAATACTCTTCCTATACACTATCGTTAACTAGTTTAGAATTGGGTAGGAACTCCCTGTCCTAGTTCTGTATCCTACAATGTACATGTACCCCTTTTTCCTTGAAAAAAAGAGCTAAGACCTATGCACACTATTTCAATCCAAGTTCCTTGTTACTAAAATAACTTTTAGGTTTCTTAAATAATGTTTCTTAACCTCTGTCTATGTTATTCTAACAGTTTACATTTAGTTGTGCATGCTTTGTGCATTTATTAACTACTTGAAGCAATTTATAACTAACAGTAACTGGGTTTGCAGATTTTGTAAAAAAAATGAAGACAAGAAGTGGGTGGGGGAGGGGGCATATTACATTAGTTCTGAAAAGGTCCCCTTTAGTTTATTTTACATTCTAGCAGTGGTTGATATTTATTTTACACATCTGACCTTACATGATGTATTAATGAAATACATTTTGTAATCTCATTTTTGTAGAATGTAGACAGCACAGAAGTGACCATTTCTATCAACGGTGGACATGGGGATGCTGTAACGACTGTAGAAATACATGAAGAAGTCGAAGTGGACAAGGTAAATTCCTGCGATATTGTGTTAGTGGGCTTTACAACCAATCAGTTATGAAAAAAATCATCTCTTGCATGCTACTACGTTGAAAACTGTCATGTTTCAAGAAAATTTGAAGATCTGCGGGTATTGTACTTTTCCATTGTTTTTTAACCTTGCTTTTTAATGCTGTCTGCTTCAGCATATCAGTGCATGTACGGATACTGTTATCGTCATCCTGGATCAGTCTGTCTGACCCCAGGTTGTCATATTCAACAGCACATCTGTATCTCCGCAGTCACACATTTCACTTGCCCATTGTCTGTGTTACAGCACTTTTTTTGTGTACATTTTATCACAACAGAACTATAAATTCGATGAGCATTTTGTGCTCTTCCTCATCCAAAATTTGCAAATCTCAACCATTGGGTCAGTTTAAACTGCTTTTGAGACAAATGTTCTTTCAATGAGAGAAAGGTTTCCATTAAGTAATGGGAGAACTGTTTTGCTTATGACAGAAAGGTAACTAGTGTATATGATTGTAAGATTACTCCAGTTGAATGTAAGGTTAGTAGGTGTTTTGCAAGAGATAGTTTATGTAACAGGGTCATCTTTGCTTTCTTGTTTAAGGAATGTTACCAAAATTGCACAGTACATTTTCCTCTTAATTTCATTCTGTATTTGACAATGTTTAATTGCAGTAAATGTTTCAAGAACTTCTAGTTTTCACAAAAAAAATGTGGTTAATGCCACATACCGAACCAGTCGAAAAAGTGTTGTTGAAATTCCTTCTCTATTTTGTTATGTTAAATAAGAAACAATATGCGTGATTTCAGTTTGACTTTGGTGATGTTTTTGTCGGTCAAGCCATCCACACTATAGAGTACTGCCTTGGATGTGTATCCCACACAGCTTCCTACCTTCGGCTGTGGGCTCTTAGTTTAGCTCATGCACGTAAGTGTTTCTGCCCATACCATTTTATGTCCTTGCGTCCTTGCATCCTCTTCATAAATTATTATCTTTTTTCCACCTATGGCATGTCAACATTAAACTTTGTCATGGACTACATAGATATTTCTTGTGGATTTTGCCCGGAAAACATCATTGTATAAAGCCAGTGTTGTATTTATGCCTCGGAAGGGTAGCATATTAAAATCACACTGTCCGTCTATCCATCCGTCTGTCCGTCCGTGCGTCCCCACTTACAAATTCATGTCCGGACTGTAACTCTGTCATGCATTGAAGGATTTTAAAATAGGACAAGGTCACACTTGGAGTTTGAAGGTTATGGAATCCTCTATATATTCCCACATTCGTGTCCAGACTATAACTTTAAAATAACATGGCACAAATGTCTAGCACATCAAGACGACGTGTCGCGTGCAAGATCCACGTCCTTACCTCAAAGTTCAAGGTCACACTTAGAGTTTGAAGGTAACGGAATCCTCTATATATGCACACATTCGTGTCCGGACTGTAACTTTGTCATGCATTGAAGGATTTTAAAATAACTTGGCACAAATGTCTAGCACATCAAGACAATGTGTCGCGTGCAAGACCCACATCCCTACCTCGAAGGTAAAGATCACACTTGGAGTTTGAAAGTTATGGAATCCTCTATATATTCCCACATTTGTGTCTGGACTGTAACTTTGTCATGCATTGAAGGATTTTAAAATAACTTTGCACAAATGTCTAGCACATCAAGACGAGGTGTCGCATGCAAGACCCACATCCCTACCTCAAAGGTCAAGGTCACACTTGGAGTTTGAAGCTAATGGAATCCTGTATATATACGCACACATTCGTGTCCAGACTATGACTTTGTCATGCATTGATTGATTTAATAATAACTTGGCACAAATGTCAAGCACATCAAGCCGATGTGTCACATGGATTTTAAAATTACATACCCGAGTTATTGAGCACATGGAGAGGACAAAGACTGTGAGACACCTATTTCGGGGGCATTCGTCACTTATGAGGGACAGCTCTTGTTTATTTCTATGTCAGATATATAGTAAAAGTCAAGTTTAGAAAAGACATTTTGTTAAGCAGGTCTTGTTATGCCAGTTTAAGATATATAGCATAATATCTAGAATACACATGTTCATATTTTGTTAATACATTTGCATACTGATGATATAGTAAAATGTAAAGCTATGCAGTATAGATAAGAGATGTATATTAAAATGCTGCAGTGATGGAAATCTGCAGTTTCTTGAAATGGATGAGGATATTGTATTTTGTCTTGGATGATAATTTTATACATTGTGTAACAGTATATCAATTAAAAGTGTGTAAGCCATGCTTTGGCAGATTGTGGCCATGACCATACATTTGCAGTTTTTTTTGTTTTTTAGAACTGTCAGAGGTTCTTTGGAGTATGTTGTTTCGTATCGGTCTAAAAATGAACCTGCCTTACATCGGGTCGGTGCTCATCTTTGTCGTGTTTGCTGTGTTTGCTGTTCTGACAATTGCTGTACTACTGCTGATGGAAGGACTGTCTGCCTTCCTGCATACGCTCCGTCTTCACTGGTATAGTACTCGACTGCAGTTATTTCAGGAGTATTGTTATACCCCCCGAACACAAAGTGTTAGGGGGGTATACTGGATTCAGCTTGTCTGTCCGTCTGTAGATAGAATCTTGTGGACACTAGATCTCCAATACCCCTGGTCAGAATTTAATGATACTTCACACAAGTGATAAGTACAATGCCTAGTTGGGCATTGTCTAGGTTTCGGGTCTCTAGGTCGAAGGTCAAGGTCACAGGGGCTTGAGATGGTAAAATCTTGTGGACGCTAAATCTCCAAAACCCTTTGGCAGAATTTAATGATACTTCATAGAAGTGATAAGCACCATGCCTAGTTGTGCATGGTCCATGTTTCGGGTCACTAGATCAAAGGTCACAGGGGCTTGAGATAGTAAAATCTTGTGTGCTTTTAATCTCTAAACCCGCTGGCCAAAATTTAATTATACTTCACAGAATCCTTAAGTTGTGCAGGTCCAATAATCAAAGCATCAAATATTACATAAATTTTAAATACTGTGTCAGTGGGGTGTTTGGGGGGTATTCATCACCTTCTGTGATAGTTCTAGTTTTTATTGGATTTGATTGCAAGATGAACCATGATGATTTAATTGCAGTGGTCTTCATTAGGGCTCAAATGTGTATGGCTGTAAGCTCAGAGATTTAACTTGAAATTGTTTGCAGAGCCTTTGAATATGGTAGTTAAGAGACACTATTATGAAGTAGTTAATGCTCTAGTCTTTTGGTAGGGCATGGATTACGATTCTTCAAAAGTTTCATTCAGAATTTCAAGGAGATAACTGCCAAATATTAAAAACACTTGAGAAATATTCAGGTTTCTATGTAATTTGAATGATATACACTACTAGTGCAATACATTAGAAAAATGTTACCTGTATGCAGGCAAAAAATTCCTTTTCACTTTCAAATATAGATCCCCAAAGATATATCTACTAAATATATCTGAGTGACTTAAGACACTGATGTTCTATTATTTTTTAGGGTGGAGTTTCAGAGCAAGTTTTACCACGGCGATGGCTTTCTGTTTGATCCCTTCAATTTCAAGGAGCAGATGAACCCAACTCTTGATGAAAAGTAGTCATGTGACAAGGATAAGGTCACATGACCAAGCAAACAAGTTATGTGATCATCAGTAGTGAACACACTCTAGTTTTCTGTAGTTATTCAAGATAAAAGAAAATGATGAAAACTGTCAAGATTGTGATAATTCAACAAATGTATTCAAAGACTAAAATTATTTGAAATGAACGTAGTCAATACTAGTCATAATTATGCTAACCAAGATTTTAACATTTCAAGTAACTGCAAAGATCTACTAGTTTTTACAACAATGGAGTATTAACACATAATATAACCCCTCACAGCGTCGCTTATTTTGTCCCAAGTTTTACTTTACAGTGGGTATACTAGTATTTCAAAGTTAGGTGTAGCAGTCTGTCATGTATGAAAGTTTGCTTATGTAAAATAGCTTGAACACGCATGTAGTTGTGACTGTCAAATTTTGCAAGATTTTAAGGATTTGTAATTTCTTTTTAATATCTCTAATGAATAATTTTTTAAGAGGTTAATGAGTTTCTTGAAATGATCTAGTCATGTCGTCTGCTTCAAACATTTGAAGTAATATCATTAATTTTTGACATGATAACAATATCATTTATTTTACACATGATTTCTTACAAAATTAGATATTGGTTAATGAAAATGCAAAGCTGGATTTCTGCTAGACTGCCAAGCTGCTTTTTACTTACCTGCCCCTTCAGAAAGCATTAGCTAGTATGATATATATTCACCCAGAGGCTTGACTGTAGTAGGATTGGTAACAATCCCTGCATCCACAAATTTTAGGTACATGTGTACCAAAAAAAACTGTCTTGATTTCCTTCAGATAACATCAATAAGATTGATCACTTTAATTATTAACCAATGGCTGATAATGGTGCCAGTCTGTGCAACGAACAAATAAAACATTCCAGTTCTTGTTGCAGTTTAGAGCTATTCGAGCCTTATTTACTTCTTGCCATACAAAACTAATTGAGATATAAGTGTTGTGATTGTATGAAACACTATTTAGCAAATTATGTCATCTGCCCAGTAGGCCCTTGATAACAATTTTTCAACCTTTTCTCTTCAAGTTATTAACACTTTAGGTATATGAATTCTTAGTTTGCTATGCACTGTTGCTTCTCATTAGAGTTGACCTTAACTTCACACACAAACTTTAAGCACCATTTCAGCAAATGATGTCATCCGTACAGAAGGCCCTTATTGATGAATTTTGTCATACTTATTTATATAGACATAACTTCATCAAGAATGTAATTGTCAATTCCCAAAGCATCGTTGAGTATATTTCTTATACATGTACCACATTATTATTTGATTGAACTCTTTGCAAAAATAGTTTTATATACGAAGAAAACATTTGTTTAATTGTTACTTTAAAATTTAAGAACTATTATATAACTTCAAGGTGCTGGTACCAGGGACCATCAAGTGTCTTCCAAGATAGAAATATATATTTTATATTAAAGCTTCCTTTAATTAAGAATTGTTGTGTTTGTTGTTTGTTTTTCCTTTAACAAGTATTGCAAGAAACACATGGAAAGATAAATGCTTTAGGGTCACAATAGAATAGCTAGATGCAGCTAGCTGTGTTTGCAGAGCAGAAATCCATCACTGATATTAATACAAAGAAAATGATTTGACTAATTTGTCGTAAATAAAATGAGAGGGGTGCCTTAAAAATGGGAAGGAAGCATTAAGCTTTAGACAGGGTACTATTTGCATGTTTAAGGGCTTCCAACTTCTAAAATCTGAAGGGCAGCAGAGGAGGTAAAATGGGCAAGGTGCAGCACAAAAAGTGATCGGACATCTGATGTTTGTCTTGCTTAATTCTTGACAAAGTTCCAAACTGGGTCACTTTGGGACAAACAAACCCTAGGACGCCATGTCAAATCACAGAAAACCATTGAGAACTCTAGAATTGCAGTTTGATCTACGTTGCAGATTACCTTTGTTGACGAGGGCAAAGGTAGTAATATGATACGCATATTTACATGTACTGGGTTTCTTCTTGTTAAAAACTACTTGATAGCATCTGAGCAGTCCCAAGTTTCAAACCTAGAGTGGAATTTTTAGGGTTGGAAATAAAAGGCTGTTAATCTATTTATATAGCATCCTACTACAATGTACAAAGCAAACAAGTCTGACCTACACAGTTAAATTGAAGTAGAACAATAGCTGGCCCTTGTCAGCAAACTTAACCCAGTTATAGTTCATGTACCTAGATTTTTACAACGGGATCTCCTGACTTCCAATTTGAGCAAGTCTGTTTCTTTGAGTAAGGGTGTTTTGCAAGAGTTTCCACTTTTTAAAATCTTTATCAGACGACACTGAATTTGTCATCTGCTTCACTACGTAGTTGCTTGAAAAGGTATGTATTTGAATAGACGTTACAGCAAACATGAATGGATGTACGGGCACCAAGCTAATAACTGGAGATTTCAATCTCCCCTACTGAACATGATGCCCTCCATTAAACCTGGTATCAGTTCATCATAAGTATAATTATGATAAATTCCTGGATATTCTTAATGATCATGACAGGCGAAAATGCTAAAAATGTACTATTAGATCTATTTTAAGACCTTGTGAAACATTCATAGATATAAGTAAATATTTTACCTGCCATTGGTGATCATGGCATTGTCTCAATCACAGTGTACACCCACAGACACTTGGGTTCAGGAGAGCGATTCTGGCCCAATTGTGTCTATCTTGTATTTTTTTTTTTCATATTCACATACTATAGGAACTCAGTATACACACTGAACAGGTTTAGTCACTCAACGGAAACATTTAAAAAAAAAATAAAAAAATATGTCTCTATATGTAACCACATGGTTTATAGAGACACATTATAGTGAAAAAAAAAAAATTTTTTTAAATTTTCGTTATGACTAAACCTGTTCTGTGTATACCAAGCATTTTTTTTGTTTATTAAAAAAAAATACAAGATGACATAATTGGGCCAGAATCCCCTTTAGAGACTCATTTACATTACAGGATGGACTATTATTTTATATTTGTCAATCACTTAGAATAGTTAAAGCTTGCGTCTACCTGAAATTCAAAGCTCGACATATGGTTTGAAACTTTGCACACTTGTTCACCATCATGATCTCAACCTGTGTACAGGGGAGGTCCTGTTAGCTTTTCGATATAGTGCCAACTTTTGGTCAGTTCAGTTTGGGTACTACCTCAGTTTTTCAAGTCCATTGCATTGCCTTTCAAACTTTGCACACTTGTCCGATCTTTGTCCATACCTTTATCCCTTTTTCAGGCATGGAGGGATTTTGATGTTCTAACTTTTGGCAGTTCAATGTATGTTCACCATCACTGAGACCGGATTTTTGTCCATACCCTGTGGAGGTTGTGTTACTTGGCACAAATGTCACATCATGAGGGGGGGGGGTCATGCGCAAGAACCAGGTCCCTAGGTCTAAGGTCAAGGTCACACTTGGAGGTTAAAGGTCAAATTCAAGAATGACTTTGTCCAGAGCATATCTTTTTCATGCATGGAGGGATTTTAATTTAACTTGGCACAAATGTTCACCATCATGAGACGGAGTGTGAAGCGCAAGAACCAGGTCCCTAGGTCTAAGGTCACGGTCACACTTAGAGGTTAAAGTTCAAAGTCAAGAATATCTTTGTGTGGACCATTTCTTCACGCATGGAGGGATTTTGATGTTACTTTGTACAAATGTTCACCACCATGGGCTACCCTTGTTTTTAGAATTACTTCCCTTTGTTGTTACTATAAATAGCTTATATTGTAACTTTTTTATTACTGGCTGTAGAGAAAAAAAATCGAGACCACTTTTCTGTGGTACAACATGCATGTTACATCCAATATTAAGGTGTATTTTGACCCATCTCTACTTGGTAAGGGTTAGCCCTTTTGACATATGGCGGGCTCGACATGTTGCACGTGGGCATCTAGTTACATAAAAGCTACTATCTACAAATTCTATACCAGCTGACTGAGCCAGGGCTTTTGTATGTACACTGTTTGAAAAGGAAGACACCAGCAACCCGGTGAATTATCAACCTATATTCCCCTAGCGTGCATTTTGTGCAAATCATTGTAACTTGCTGCCTCTAACCTTACAACTCACTTGAGTAAGAGGCAATATTCTTTTTGATACATAGCATAACTTTAGAGATAAACAACATGTGAGACACAGCTTGTGAATTGACTGACGATTTGTAAAGAATACTTCCTGTGGTATGCTAACAGACTTTCTTCTACTGATTTTTGCAAAGCATTGATATGGGCGAAGCTTCGCCTCGATGTCATACTGACCAGTTAACCAATCGGATTATTAGGTCACTTTCATTTCTTCATTCGGTAAAAGGTGAAAACTTGGTCTTTACCCTAGACTCATATGCAAGTATAAGTTTATTTCAAACAAAACAAAAAGCTTTTACCAACATAGAATTATTATAAAACCAATCATATAGTTTCAAGCTAATGGTAGATTATCGTCTTCTTTCATGTCTATTCTTGGCTATAGTACTATTTAAAATTAAAGATGCATAGAGACCTTTCCCAAATGTAAATAATCAGTACACGGATGTGCGAAGCTGAGAATAAGTAAACATATGTACGAGTATTTGAATTGATTACTAAAAGCAGTTACAGAAGTGATTTGTCATATATCCATACAACATTTGAAAGTGTTGACTCCTGGACGATACGATAGAAAACTTATAACGCTGCACCGTCTATAAACTTCCGCTGTAAATGACGTCATTTATCAAAAGAAATTGTGACGTCATTAAATGTCAGCCATATTTGTTTCGAAAAAACGCATCACTTTTCCGTTGAATGCAGGTTTGTACTTTGGAAATGTTAAGGGATTCTATTTATACACATTCCTAAAGTTTGGTGCTTTTACTTGTGGCGCCATAAAAAGTACCATTTCTTTCAGCAGTCAACACCTTGATTCATGATTCAATGGATATTCGATACCAATAATTTTTGTACCTTGAACAGTTTTTGCGACCCCTGATAATTCGTACCATTTCTAAAAATAAATCCCTGTTATGCTTTAGGCCGATATAGGTATTGCCTATTTTCATATTATAAACAAACTTATTCTTGACATGAAATGTCAAGACTGTCACTTTGCCGTCAGACGGTCATTTTCTACAGAATGATCTCAAATGTATTGTGTACACTTTGTATATAGGTCCATAATTACATGCATTGCTTTTATTGTATTGTATTGGACTGGACTGGACTGGACTGGACTGGACTGGACTGGACTGTACTGTACTGAATAAAAAATATAATATGAACGTCAACGCGCGAAAATGTACCTTCGGACATTTGCTACATTATTCGACAATAATTAATAAAAAAAACCATAAAATTTACATTTTTGTCACCCTCTTTAAATGCAAAACCAATGATAAAAACTGATAGCCACTATATTTTCCTCAACAGAAACATACTATTTGCTTCAAAATCCACCAAGACCATTGCTATGGCAACAGCGATTTGAAATGATTCTTTTTTTATTTTGGCTATACCCTATGAAAAAGGCATATCGTGGAAAGAAGACATGGAATAGTTCACCAGATACGATATATATTGAAAGAGTATATAATGTTGCAACCAAAATTAAATGATGCTGTTATGAAATGATTACCGGGATAGTTTACTTCCTATGTAAATTGAAGCCAGTTTTGACGTAAAATTGTGGTATGTGACGTCATTTTTAGAGTGAACAATGACGCCTTAGGTATACTTTTTCAAAAGGCAGTGTCTAGAGAACCGGAACCGGTTCCCTAGACAGCGACCTTAGCGAACCAGAATCGGTTCTCTAGCCTATATCCGTCTATACACTAGCGAACCGGAATTGTTTTCCTGCATATATCACAGGTAATTGTGATAAGAAAATCGATTATTTAATAATCATAAAGTGAAAACTTTCATTTAAACAAGAAAAATGTGGGATTATCAGTTTATTTGCATTTGTTTTCAATGTGTCGATGGTCGAATGATCTCCTTCGCCTTCCGCACTTCCGGCTCTAATATGATGCGGACGAATAAATAAGCGTGTTGTTATCGGCACACCATGCGGGCATCGATACAGCTATAGAGACAATGTAATTAGTTTATTTATCTTAAATGGTATTGATTAGTATGTCGAACAACTGTATAACAACTAAATAGCATTAGTCACTGTTAGAGAGAATTATGGTTAAACATAATGAGTGTCATAATTTTAGTCACATATGGTATTAGAGTTTTGTGATCGTTCATCTATGTCGTCTATAACTTTTTATATGTCATTCAATTTCTCATACGGTACATTTTGGAAGATTTATTTTCCTCCTATACAAAATAAATCAAAAAATTACTCGCATGTGACATTCTTCATACGTCAAACACTTTTTAAAGCTGGAGATATGATTGAAATTTCGGGTACTTAATTATTTTTTGATATATACAGAACAGAACATATAGTTTATTAAAATTAAGCATATACAGCTTATCTTCTTTTATATAACATTCAATAGCATGCATAAAGAAAAGTATATTATATAAATTATATATATACATGTATATCAAAATACAATATTTAATTTACTTTTTAGTGAGAGTGCGTAAAAAAGCAATTCAGGTTGTAATGAGAATTGAAAAATATAGACCCATTTTAACAATACATATACGAGAGCGGATCAATGGGATTACGTTTGTTGCCCTAGAACATAAAATGAAAATGACACTACACAAAGTTTGAACGTTTACAAATTTTACTACAATGCATTTATCCTGTCGTTTCGTCTTTTAAAGGCTTTGTTGCAGTATTGCGCTAATTTTAAGACTGTGCTTTTTCTGGTTGAGTTAAGAAGTTTCACAAACTTATACATACTGGGGTTTCTTACATAATAATTTGATATGTACATACTTCTAATTTCGTTGTACAATGAACAAATTAATACAAAGTGGTACTCGTCTTCAATATCGTTGACGCTGCATAAAGAGCACTTTCTTTCATTCCTATTAATGTTATTGTGTCTACCTGTTTCAATTTCCAAATTGCGTGATGATAATCTAATCTTTGTTAATGCGTTTCTTTTTTTAAAACTACTTATCATATTTAAATATTCAGCTCTTTCAGAGAGTAAAGCAATTTATTATTTATATTTAGGTTTAATTATTTCACTCTAGCATAATTATATTACAATGTACATGGTAATAAAATCAAAAAAAAAAAATACAGAAAAATTGTGCTTTCTATTTCAATGCTATTCATTCTGTCATAACTGAACGCTCTCCTTCGTTATTCTGTTATCTCTCATATTAATACTGCATTAAGTCTTTCATGTCATAATTTTAGGAAGTATCTCTAAATATTCTTCTTCCGAATAACATATTTAATGATAACAATAATAATCAACATATGCATTGTTTATATAGCTGTATCAATTAACGTGCCGATAACAACACGCCAAATAATTCGTCCGAATATTAATTCCGGTTCGCTAAGGTCGCGGTCTAGGGAACCGGTTCCGGTTCTCTAGACACTTCCTTTTCAAAATATTGTAGTTTTGTATGTATTGGACGTAGATAACTGAAATTTTCCAATATTGACATTGAAATATTGTTTGTTCAAAAAATGCAAGAAAGCTAGTTTCCAAGTATTTTGTCCGAAGACTCATTTTCCCGTGTCGCTGGTCATATATTAGTAGCTTTATATCATATTTTGGTGGTGTTACACCTTACCACATTTCACAACATCAAAGTTTTATGAAATTTCCCAAAATTTCATAATTCTACGGAAAAAAGTTGTTTGCTGAACAATTAAGCCAGTCTTGTGAGCATGAGTTAGTAGTTTTGTGACAAAAAGCTGTTATATGATATATATTCAAGTGAACAACAATTTACTGCGGTAGAAACGTGACATGTTTCAATAGTCATACGTTTTCGTGACGTTGTTAGCGAGTGTTCGAATTGACATGATTTCACAGTTTCAGAGACACGATAATATTTTATTTTAACATAGATCTAATGCCAACATAGTAAAAGTAAGTAATTCTTTCAATCAACAAACCATGACATGTATACAACATGTTTAACAGTGACATAATGACCTAATATGAAAATGGGCAATACCGTGTATAGGCGAAAACTCTTCATAGCAGTTACGATTGCAAGCGGAAGTAACCGCTGCGGGGAGTTTGCAGAACTTTCAGCATGTGATATGTGAAGTCATTTCATTTGTTGAGTCATTTCATTTGATTGATTATTTTTCAGAAATTATTGTCAGAAGGGAAATATGTATTACAGATACAAATTTTATTTCTTGTCGGTATGGGCAATACAGTTAGCATTAGCTACCATTAGCTATTGTCCGAGTAGAAAAGCAGAATGTAGATAACCATAAAATAAATGTACTTAAAACTATTTTAATCTGAATTTAAAAAAAAGGGTAAGTGGAATTCGTAACATTAATGTTAGCATATTTTCACAAAGTCAACACTCTGATTTCACTTGGTATATGTCAATTGAATTATTGTAATTGTTTTCAGTATTCAGTTAACTACTTGTACATACATTTACCTATAGTCTGACACCTATAGTCTGGCTTTGCATGAAATGCCTTATGTAATATACCTATATTAGGCAAAAGCATAAGGTGGCAAACTCCTCACAGCGGTTCAGCTCTCTTACTTATACTGTAAGGGGAAGTAAGTGCTGCAGGCAGTTTGCAGAATTTCCAGCATGTGATATGTGACATCTTTTCATTAGAATAATTAGATCGATTATTTTTCAGTTCTAAGAGATTTTCATTTACATCAGTTGTAAGACTGATTAAGAAGGGAAATACGTATTATTAAACAGATAATCGTATAGAAAAAACAGGTCAGCGGAATTCTGGGTAGACAGTGCAGCATAACATTTCTGTTAGCATATTTTCACGAAGTCAACACTTTCTGATTTCACATGGTAATCATTGTAATTGTCTTCAGTACTGTAAATTGCTTTAAATTCACAATGGTTAAATTTTCGTTAATATTCGCAAATCTATGAAGACACGAATTCATAACCACGCGAAATAGTAATTAGACTACCGGGTATCCGAAATCCAGTCTTATCCGAAAACTGTTGTATGATATTTTTATGCTCCCGAAGGGTGGCATATTAAAATTGCACTGTCCGTCTGTCTGTCCATCTGTCCGTCCGTCTGTGAGTCCCCACTTACAAATTCGTGTCCGGCCTGTAACTCTGTCATGCATTGAAAGATTTTAAAATAACTTGACACACATGTCTAGCACATCAAGACGACATGTCGCGTGCAAGACCCACATCCCTACCTCAAAGGTCAAGGTCACACTTGGAGTTTATAGGTAATGGAATCCTGTATATATGCACACATTCCCCACTTACAAATTTGTGTCCTGACTGTAACTCTGTCACGCATTGAAGGATTTTAAAATAACTTGGCACACAAATGTCGAGCACATCAAGACAACGTGTCGCGTGCAAGACCCACGTCCCTAGCTCAAAGGTCAAGGTCATACTTAGAGTTTGAAGGTAATGGATTCCTCTATATATGCATATATGCACACATTCGTGTCCGGACTGTAACTTTGTCATGCATTGAAGGATTTTAAAATAACTTGGCAAAAAGTCTAGCACATCAAGATGACGTGTCGCGTGCAAGACCCACATCCCTAGCTCAAAGGTCAAGGTCATACTTAGAGTTTGAAGGTAATGGATTCCTCTATATATGCATCTGACGTCGCGCATGCTAACCCGACACAAAGACGTAACGTCAAAATCGCGATTTTCAACGTCAAATTGAAACTGTAAAATCAACAGTTTTTAACTCATCATCTTTTTTAAAAAGTGCGGGAACGGATGCTTTTAATTTTTTCACCTGGTCTTATAGAGCCTCTACAAGCGTCAAAATGAGTAGGCGGGACATTTTTCTCCACAACGATAATCCTAGAATTTGAATACCAGTTGTAATGCGATTTGCTTCAAATTTACAATGCTTAAATTTCAAAACAATACTATTATGTCATTTCATACATTAGTCAATATCTTACCTATTTCGTACATTTTAAAGACTATGAAAATTAGCATTGCGATTTCAGGCGCACATTTTTACAAAATGGGACATTTTTTCTCCACACGCAAATTCAGTGATAAAATAACAAGTTTACAGCCAAATTCTACAAATTTAAGTTTACGCTAAGAAAACAAAAATACTATTACAGATTTTAAATTTCATACCGTTTGAAATTAAATTTAAATAGAGTAAGGTACATACCATCTCTGTGTGTATGTTTTCGGAACGTTATTTTAAAGATCTTACGCAATTTCGATGAATACTTAAATAAGCATTACTGAAAAGCCTTTTCGAAAATTGTTTTTTTTTCGGTCTGGATGTCATTTCATGTCATTTCCTCGACGTCATATGGTCTTTTCCCGGTCAAAAGTAGTGGTTTCTGAATATCATTTACAAATATAAGGAAAAATAGATTTTCATGTTACATCTTACGCAACGTTATTTTCAGGTATTTCGTTGGTTTTTGCGTCCTATGTCACATCTTATATTTAATTTGAACCCAAACATTATACCACAGGAATTAGGCGTTTATTATGAACAAATTCATATATAACTTTATGCATTTATGTTTTTAAAATAGCACTATGTAAGCTGATACTTTCCGACAGGTAGTGTATTTTACGTTGTGCCGGGTTAGCATGCGCGACGTCTATATGTACACATTCGTGTTCGGACTGTAACTTTGTCATGCATTGAAGGATTTTAAAATAACTTGGCACAAATGTCTAGCACATCAAGACGACGTGTCGCGTGCAAGACCCACATCCCTAGCTCAAAGGTCAAGGTCATACTTAGAGTTTATAGGTAATGGATTCCTCTATATATGCATACATTTGTGTCCGGACTATAACTTTATCATGCTTTGAAGGATTTTAAAATAACTTGGCACAAATGTCTAGCACATCAAGCGGATGTGTCGCGTGAATGACCGAAGTCCCTACCTCAAAGGTCAAGGTCACACTTAGTGTTTAAAGTAATGGAATACTGTATGCATGGTTACTCTGTCATGCATGGAAGGATTTTAAAATTACATAGCACATTTATTGAGCACATGGAGAGGACACAGACTGTGAGGCACCTCTTTCGGGGGCATTCGTCACTTGTGAGGGACAGCTCTTGTTTCCAATATATATTTCTTACACGCTTCAGTTTCATCAATCGAGTAGACCTATTTATGATATGAACAAAATACATACTATTGATCAACAATTTATTTGAAAATCAATTTCACAAAATAATAAATTAGTTTAGTTAGATCGGCACTACATTCCGTAAGTTAACAACAATACTAGCAGTTACAACGTTATGTAGCCTATGTTGAACGAGGTCATTTAACAATTATATCCCTGCTTCTACTCAGTCACACTTAATCATTTCTTTATTAGCTCGACTATTCGGAGAATATGAAAAGCTATTACAGTTACTTGTGTGTCGGCGTCGGCGTTGCTTCTTTGGTTAAAGTTTTGCCTGCTAAGTACTATCATGCACATATCTCAGTAACCACTTATGATATTGACTTGAAACTTTGTTCATGTCTTTAGGGGTGTCATACAATCAAGGCAGATAACTCTTGAAAAAATTTAGTACAAATTATGGCCCTTGTTTGACTTTGAAAATTTGGTTAAAGTTTTGCCTGCTAGGTACTATCATGCACATATCTCAGTAACCACTTATGATATTGACTTGAAACTTTGTTCATGTCTTTAGGGGTGTCATACAATCAAGGCAGATAACTCTTGAAAAAATTTAGTACAAATTATGGCCCTTGTTTGACTTTTGAAAATTTGGTTAAAGTTTTGCCTGCTAGGTACTATCATGCACATATCTCATTAACCACTTATGATATGACTTGAAACTTTGTTCATGTCTTTAGGGGGGTCATACAATCAAGGCAGATAACTCTTGAAAAATTTAGTGCAAATTATGGCCCTTGTTTGACTTTGAAAATTTGGTTAAAGTTTTGCCTGCTAGGTACTATCATGCACATATCTCATTAACCACTTATGATATTGACTTGAAACTTTGTTCATGTCTTTAGGGGTGTCATACAATCAAGGCAGATAACTCTTGAAAAATTTAGTACAAATTATGGCCCTTGTTTGACTTTTGAAAATTTGGTTAAAGTTTTGCCTGCTAGGTACTATCATGCACATATCTCAGTAACCACTTATGATATTGACTTGAAACTTTGTTCATGTCTTTAGGGGTGTCATACAATCAAGACAGATAACTCTTGAAAAAATTTAGTACAAATTATGGCCATTGTTTGACTTTGAAAATTTGGTTAAAGTTTTGCCTGCTAGGTACTATCATGCACATATCTCAGTAACCACTTATGATATTGACTTGAAACTTTGTTCATGTCTTTAGGGGTGTCATACAATCAAGGCAGATAACTCTTGAAAAAAATTACTGCAAATTATGGCCCTTGTTTGACGTTGAAAATTTGGTTAAAGTTTTGCCTGCTAGGTACTATCATGCACATATCTCAGTAACCACTTGTGATATTGACTTGAAACTTCGTTAATGTCTCCAGGGGTGTCACACAGTCAAGTCAGATAACTCTTGTATAAATTTAGTACTAATTATGGCCCTTGTTTGACTTTGAAAATTTGGTTAAAGTTTTGCCTGCTAGGTACTATCATGCACATATCTCAGTAACCACTTATGATATTGACTTGAAACTTTTTTAATGTCTTAAGAGGTGTCACACAGTCAAGACAGATAACTCTTGTTTAAATTTATGCAAATTATGGCCCTTGTTTGACTTTGAAAATTTGGTAAAGTTTTGCATGCAAGGTACTATCATGCACATATCACAGTAACCACTTGTATAGTAGTTATATCAAACCTTGCAATAGTGTTCAGGGTAAATTTTGTATCAAACAATTAATTTACCAAAAATTAAATCTATAGTTATAGATTTTGACTTTTTTTATGATTCAACTTTCCTAGTTTATACTTAATAGTTAGCAGAATTTTGTTTTGCTATTACACTGATAAAAGTTTTGTTTTATTAACAAACACCCACAATAGTCGAGCGTGCTGTCTTATGGACAGCTCTTGTTTTTCTGATGCTCCTACATTCTACATGTAAGCCAGTGGGCATGCAGTGGTTTTATCATGGACATTCATCATGAACAATAAATAATATGTATGTTGTGTTTATTTTGCAGTTTTCTCAGCTCACCACCCTTATGCCAATCTCACACAAAGCGTGTTGTCTGAGGGGAAGGTCAAGGTCACCTTTGATTCTCTTTGTAAAGGGGATAAGTACCCTTGTGACAAACCTGTCAATACTTATCATTAACTGTTTATGTCATTAAGAAAAATGTTTCTCGGCTTCGGATAATCATCTTAAATCTTTATCTTTATGATTTTGTTATTTCTGGAACTAGGATAAAGACAAATATGATGTATCCAGTATAAAGGGACAAAGATCTTCGAAAATTTACGCATTTTTGCTCACTGTTTTAGCTCGGCGTCGCGAATTTATGACCTTGTGAATTAGTCAAAAATGGAATATTCATGAAAAAAAGGACCTTGCGAAATCAAAGCAATTTACAGTATTCAGTTAAATACTCGTACATACGTTTACCTATAGTCAGGATTTGCGCCCTTTAAGCTTTCGTCTGTATTATACATGTGTATGCAGGACTTGACATGAAAATTATTGTTGAAATAGTACAGAAGTGACAGCCAGATAAATTATTTGATGCACTAACAGTGTAAAAAATATTCATGACAAAAAGGTTTAGCTTCAATTATACTATAAAAAAACCCTATCACCACCATTCATCCAGTGATGATGGAAGCCAAACATTTTACAATGACAATAACTTCTGCTGACTGATCAAAATAAATCTCTGCTAGAATAAAGTGTATCGATTTATTGAAGATTTGTAAACAAACGGTGACATCATTGTCTAAATTCAATGATAGGACTGTAGGAGACATCTCCTATTTGTTTTAGGAAACAATTACAGTTTAATTTGCAATAAGAGCCAAGTCATAAACATTTGCACAATGAATACAGTAATTATGTCTGTATAAATGGTCTGTAAGTTTTATTTGCTTCAGAATATTTAGTGAACATGCAGGCATGCATGCTACTTCAGGACTATGAAGTTCTCTTTACTCCATTATGTCTTGTAGCAGAAACATAAATTTATCTACCCATATGTCCCTGAACTAGGTATGCAATTAAAACTATATGAATAAATTTTTTCCTGTTGTGTAGAAATTTTACAAGTTTGTTTTGGTTTCAGGATGCCAAAATCAAAGAAGAATAAAGGTATTGGTTATCGTAAGAAACACCACTATAATGCTCAAAAGATGAAGTTGGCAGTCATGGTAGAACATGATGATGATTACCAACCCCTGTATGGAATCGAAGGTTTGAATAGTAATTATCAACCATTATATGGAACCGAGGATTTGAACGATGAGGCTTTTATTGGGAAATCTTCACAGCAACTAACAGAATCTGAGATGGAATCTACACTGCTGCATATTGTTAACTTTCATTTTGATCATTCATATGCAGAGCCAGTCGATTCAGTCAATAGTTTAATACTTGAACAAACTGAGCCAGACATGCAGTTTTGGGAACTGAACGTCTCGGAACGCAGCAACTCAACGCAAGATGAGATAAGTTTTGTTCATGAGGCTGAAGAAGTCATTGTGGAGACAGTAGAGTATGCCAACTTCATTACAGAATTCAAAGAAAAATTTTCAAGGTCAGATTTTGCAGTGAGGTATGGTGAAACAGATCTTCAATTGTTAAAACTGTATGATCACAGCAGATCACCATCGGTGCTATTGTCTATCATCATTGACCAGGACTTCATATGTGAATTGTATGTTCACAGGAAAAAGGTAGAAAGAGCTCATCCCATTTGGGAAGGTCTGCCATTATTGTTTAACCATGTGGAGGCAGTGAACAAATTGTGTGATCAATTAGAGAGGTTTAAAGTTTGTCCTGGAAATCCTGAAAAGGAGTACCACAAGCTAGTTGATATAGGTGAAGGATTAGTTAAACCGGATGTGTCGGATTTTCGTATTGCTGCCTATAGGGAAGGGAATTTTCAAGCTCTGCATTCTATTGGTCATGAATACTCTTCAACAATAAGAACGGTTGATTGTGAACTTCTGACGCATAGGTTGTTTAAATGCAAATTCTGCATTAGCTACGGATACTCCCTACAAAAAAGAAATGTAAGGATTAGTGAAAGAATGAACAGAAGTTTCATTAATTCTAATTTCAAACACTCGCATATGACTCGGCTAGAACTGAATAAGAAGCTAGGTGAGCAGAAGGTTGAAATCAGCAACTTGCAAAGTGAGATAAAAAAAATAAAAAAAGAGCATGGAAAAGAAATTTCAAAGTTAAATAATGAAATCCAGAAATATAAAAACATGTTTGACATGTCATCGGAGAAGCAGAATCTCTTCTGGGAGCAGCAGCTGTATCAGAGACAGCATGGGAACAAACGGGCTATGCGATGGCATCCCAAGATACTTGAGTGGTGCCTTGACATAAAACAGAAATCAGCTAAGGCGTATGAAATAATGCGTGATGTGGGTTTCATTTCCCTACCATGCAACCGAACTCTGCAAAATGCACAAAGGCAGCTTAAAGTACAAGGTGATGTAATAATGTTTGAAATAGCATTTAACATGATTAATGAATTAATACATGGTTAGAGCACTGCATGCTTTCAGATTTGTTGTCACAGCTAACTTTCCATTAGTTGAGAGCATGGACAGTAAATAAGTAAATAATGTGCTTCTATGGTGTACTTAACAGAAATAAACAAATCATCAAGAAAATTTTGCTTTTCTTTGCTAGACTTTGAGTTTACCCCTATTGCCGTTCCGTACTGGTAGACATGGAGTCCTGCTGTACAGAGATCTCATGCTACTAGATGTGGAGGCTGGCTGCAGTATTCTGCCACCATTCTCTGTTGGGCGAGCAGATTTGCTCTTGTTCCTCTTTCAAAGTTTATGTCATACGTTACTCAGAATCCATTGCAGCTAAAGTTATAAAACCTTATAGAAATTTTAACAATCGAAGTTGTAAAGCTAGAGGTTTGTTTCCCCAAAATGAGACTATATACCTGACCAACAGTTTGGCTTCCTCTTTAGACAGTTGTCACACTAAACTTTCCCCTAATTGAGAGGCTAGGGTGCCTTTCCCAGAAGTTGCAAACATGCCCTGGTAAATGTTGAACAGTAGTGAACTGTACATGTACAAATGTATGTCAGAATGGCCATACAGATAATAAAAGGCTTGTGTTGTAAATTGACAATTTTCTGTACATGTAGTTCTGTGTACTTCTGCAAAATGAAAACATATTTGAAAGAAAAATATTCAGCTTAACTTTACATACCATTATGAAAACAAATTTTATACCACATACTTATTTTACAGTTTGACAATTTTGCATGCATACTAGCTGGAATTGGCAATTGAAAAACATTTTACCCATGAATATATCCAAAAACATGGCTGGTGGTCCATTTTTTTCCCAAGTTAAGCTCAGATACAGCAAATGGTACATGTAGTGAAATACATGTACTTTTAAAAATCTTTGATACATTTTACTGAGTTCTGCACATAGGTTACAGCAATGCCTACTCTTGTCACAGAACATCTTATTTGAACCTTTGCTAAAATGTTTCAGGTAAAGAACTTGTGCAAGTTCAGAAAGAGGAAGGTTTTGAATTCTGGAAGAATACATTGAATAGTTGTCAGTATGTATTGGCACCAATGGTGGATCAGAGTGAACTAGCATGGCGATTGTTGAGTCGGCGATACGGTGCACAGTTGTGTTTCACTCCCATGTTTCACAGTTCAGTGTTTGCCAAGGACGCTCACTACAGGCGTGAATCTCTACAGTCATGTAAAGAGGACCGGCCTCTCATTGTACAGGTATGGTATATTTAATCCTGACATTGTTGATAATGTTCATGCTGATAAGGTGAAAATTCTGTGGCAATATAACGTCAAATTTCTTGGGCACTCTCCAGAGTTTGACTTACTGGTATTTCATGTCGTTCATAAATGGCAGAGGATGTCCTGATTATTTCAGAGTACTTTATATTATTTTTGGCAATATTGGTGGCCAGGTTTACAGCGCAGAGATACAACTACCACCAATACTTGTCCTGATTGTCCTACTCAAATCTGTAATGTCCACCATTTTACGGTTATTGCTACAAGTGGAGAATATTTGGAAGAGGGATAACTAATTCACTCGATAAAATCAAACACATACAAAGTCATTCAGCAAGTTCACAAATACGAAGAAAATTGAAAAAAGTCTTTTTGTGCAAATGTGACGAATCTGTGATTCGTCAGCTTATGATTAGATAATTTCAAATCCTAGTCAGGCAGAAACCAACTCCCTAACCATTGTAACACATGTACAATGCTGAAAATTGCCACATTAAATGTGCAATTTTTCCTCTGTTGTGGTACTTTGGTTCTTTAGGTAGATAAAGCTACATGTATTCAGATAACAGGGGTGCACAGCCATGTTGCTGTCTGTACTGGTTTCTAAACCTTTTGTTCTTGTAATTTATTATATAATTTATCTATTATCTTTTGTATTAGTTTTGTGGAAATGATCCAGACACTGTTTTAGCAGCAGCCAAATTAGCAGAAGACCATTGTGATGCAATAGATTTGAACCTGGGCTGTCCACAAATGATTGCTAGGAGGGGTCACTATGGCGCTTACTTGCAGGACGAGTGGGAGTTATTGGAGAAAATAGGTTTGTTAAGCAATATTGTTAATATACATTTTTTTTATAAAGTATATTTATTATTGCTATCCTCTGCCTATGGCGGAGGTAGATTGTTGTGGCGGTGTCTGTCTGTCCATCATGCTTTTCCTTCCCGAACCATATCTTTGTTCTAGTTGTTATGATCTAATTGAAACTTAGCAGGAATGTATATTTGGGTAGGACAATGATGCATGTCAAATGCTGTCACACAATATGTATATTTTGGAAGGGGAATTTTGCAAACAAAGTGTGGTCAAAATACTCTTACTTATAGCAGAGTTGTGGCCTTTTGTAACTTTAAAATAGCCTCTTTATATAGTCAGTTTTTCCGTTTCGAGCCATATCTTGGTACTTGTTGGTCAGATTTCCATGAAACTTTGTGTGAATAAATGCATCATTAGGCAAATGATGCAAGCCAAATACCGTTACAATCTGCTTATTATTGGCCTTCGTTATTTTCAAATAATTTACAGGCATTATTTTAGCTCGACTATTCGAAGAATAAGGAGGCTATTGCACTTGCTTCGGTGTCGGCGTCTGCGTTGGTTAAAATATTTTATAAAGTCAAATATCTTGAATATTATCAAATGTATTGACTTGAAACTCAAAGATATCTTTGCCATCAACATCTACACCTGAGGAAACAATCCCCATAACTCTGTTTTGATTTTTGACAGATTTATGCCCCTTATTAACTAAGAATGTTTGGTTAAAGATTTTTATAAAGTCAAATATCTTGAATTCTGTCTAAGGTATTGACTTGAAACTCAAAATATATCTTTACTATCATCATCTACACCTAAGGAAACACTATAGGTGGTGTGGTGGCTGAGTAGTTAAGGCTCTGGACTACCAATCCGGAGGTCTCGGTTCGATTCTCTGCCGAGGCACTGGATAGTTCAGAAACGCCTTTCAGTGTTTCCCAACTATCTGAGATGAACTGGTTAGAAACCCAGAGATAGTCTTGTATGTATCGGTGCTTTACACCGAGCATGATAAAGAACCAAGGGCTAGGGTCTGGTACCCGAATTCCCTTGTATCTGCTTCTGTCTCTAAAATAAAGGACCACAATGGAAATAAGAGCTTGCTCTTTATTGTGTTATCCTTGGTACTTGGTACTAAAAAAATACAATACATCGTCAGTTGTTAATAAAGAACTTAAGTCTAACTTTACTGAAGTAATTAGTACTTTCTTACAAAACAGATAACATCATATGTGCTTTTTTGTGGAAATTTGACATATTCGAGTATGTATGTTTTTGTTGTACTTTCAGTCAGCACCTGCCATGCCAAGTTAAAGGTTCCCATTACTTGTAAGATCAGGGTGTTTGAAAGTATAGAGAAAACAATACAGTATGCTCAGATGCTGGAAAAAGCAGGATGTCAGGTAAGGTCCTAGCGCACACTTAAGCCTATGGAATTATATTCACCTGTGTTAGCCCTTACACAGCTAAATATCTATCAATTTGGACAGAACCATTAATTATTTAGAGGGGTGTCCATTGAATCTTTACTGTCTGTTGGTAAAAGTGCACACCATGATCAGACTGCACAGAAGTTAACGTTAAGGAGCCTGTTACGTTTGGAGTGAAGTATTGTTGTATCCCATTTTATCAGTCCTCTTGGTTTGAACAGTTTCAGTTGTATGACTTGCTGATCTGTATGACTTGCTGGTCAATGCCAACAACTGATTGCTTCAAGTTGTAGGAACAAACGTTGAACCTTCACAAACATAAACTGAACACATATACTGGAATATTGATCCTCTGCTGAAGGCATTCAGATCTGATGTATAATAGAATAACTGATACATTTCTGTGATTTCATGTAAATTTGTGGGGATGAAATTTTGTAGATTTGTGATAAAATGTAATTAACTTATGGGTAATTAAATTCATGGATTTCATTTGATCGCCTGGTGTCTGTCTGTTCATCCCCCCTTGATAAAATCTAGGTTGAGCTCGAATATCTGGGGTAAAAAACTAGGTAATGGGGTCAAATCATAGAAAAACCTTGTGTTTGCAATAGAGGTTGAATTTTTCATTATACCCCCAAAACGAAGTTTAGGGGGGTATATAGGAGTCACCCGGTGGTTGGTCGGTCGGTCGGTCGGTCGGTCGGTCGGTCGGTCGGTCGGGCGGTCGTTGCATTTTCCTTGTCCGAGCATAACTTGAAAACTACTAGTTGGAATCAATACAACTTCATACAAGATCAAGCACATTGAGAGGAAGTGCAGTGCACAAGAACTAGAACTCCATCTTCACTAATTACAGAGTTATGCCCTTTGTTACTTTTCCTTGTCCGGAGCATAACTTGAAAACTACTAGTTGGAATTCAGACAACTTCATACAAGGTCAAGCACATTGAGAGGAAGTGCAGTGCACAAGAACCATAACTCCATCTTGACTAATTACAGAGTTATGCCCTTTGTTACTTTTCCTTGTCCTGAGCATAACTTGAAAACTACTAGTTGGAATTCAATACAACTTCATACAATGATCAAGCACACTCAGAGGAAGTGCAGTGTACAAGAACTATAACTCTATCTTGAGTATTTACTGAGTTATTGCCCTTTGTTACTTTTACTTGTCCGGAGCATAACTTGAAAACTACTGGTTGGAATTCAATACAACTTCATACAATGGTCAAGCACATTGAGAGAAAGTGCAGTGCACAAGAACATAACTCCATCTTGACTAATTACAGAGTTATTGCCCTTTGTTACTTTTCCTTGTCCAGAGCATAACTTGAAAACTACTAGTTGGAATTCAAACAACTTCATACAATGATCAAGCACACTCAGAGGAAGTGCAGTGTACAATAACTATAACTCTATCTTGAGTATTTACTGAGTTATTGCCCTTTGTTACTTTTCCTTGTCCGAAGCATAACTTGAAAACTACTAGTTGGAATTCAGTACAACCTCATACAATGGTCAAGTACATTTAGAGGAAGTGCAGTGCACAGGAACCATAACTCCATCTTGACTCATTACAGAGTTATTACCCTTTGTTACTTTTCCTTGTCCGGAGCATAACTTGAAAACTTCTGGTTGGAATTCAATACAACTTCATACAATGGTCAAGCACAGTGAGAGGGAGTGCAGTGCACAGGAACCATAACTCCATCTTGACTAATTACAGTGTTATTGCCCTTTGTTACTTTTCCCTGTCTGGAGCATTTTTCGAAAACTACAAGTTGGAATTCAATACAACTTCATACAATGGTCAAGCACAATGAGAGGAACTCCTAAGAACAATATCTCTTTTTAGTTTGTTTGCAAGGTATTATGTTACTACGAACTTCTTCAGTTTATAAAGCAATCCTTTTGGGGGTATTAATCACATTTAGTGATAGCTCTAGTTGGATTTTCATGAAACTTGGTCAGTATGATTGCCTTGATGAAATCGAGATCAGTTACGAACATGGGTCATCTAAGGTCAAAAACAAGGTCAAAGGGTCAAATCATAGAAAGACCTTGTGTATACAATAGAGGTTGCATTTTTCATTGGATTTTCATGCAACTTGGTCAGTATGATATTCTTGATGAAATCTAGGTCGAATTCAGACATGGGTCATCTAGGGTCAAAAACTAGGTCAAAGGGTCAAATCATAGAAAAACCTTGTATATGCAATAGAAGTTGCATTTTTCATCACCTTCATGAAACTTGGTCAGTATGATTGCCGTAATGAAATCTACGTTGAGCTCGAACATGGGTCATCTATGGTCAAAAACTGGGTCAGTGTCAAATCATAGAAAAACTTGTATATGCAATTAAAGTTGCATTTTTCATCACCTTCATGAAACTTGGTCAGTATGATATTCTTGATGAAATCTAGGTCGAGTTCAAACATGGGTCATCTAGGGTCCAAAACTAGGTCACAGTGTCAAATCATAGAAAAACCTTGAGCATGCAATTGAGGTTGCATTTTTCATTGGATTTTCATGAAACTTTATCAGTATGATGAAATTTAGGTCAGGTATGAATATAGGTAATCTGAGGTCAAAAACTAGGTTACCCGGTTGAAAACCTTGTGTATACCATGACATTTTTACAACCCAATTATCATGTAAATTGGTCAAAAGGTTTGCCTTGTCAAAGTCAAACAGAATGTTTGTGTTCATGATATATAGTTTACCGGTAGAGTTGAAGTTTGGTCACATATTGTCATAAGTCGCAGGTGATTGATATAGGGCCATCTTTGCCCTCTAGTTTTTTGATAGAAAAGGGTCATTACGGATTGTTTTTATGTGGGATCTTCATTTGTGATCGAGCCACCCTGGAATTCAAGGAAAAGTAGTATAGTGCCTCACCAACATTACTGATTCACAGTAGGAACCTAATGACAAGTCATAAACTAGTTGATAACTTGTACATTATGGTACATATTTACCTCCCTTCCTTCCCACCCTGCCTTTCTATTTATAGATTTCTTCAAATTCATTAGCTTGACTTTTCAAAGAAAAGGGGAGTTATCCTACTCGCCCCGGCGTCGGTGTTGGTCTCACACCTTGGTTAAGTTTTTCGTACCACCCCACTTAATTTCAAAAGTATTAGAGGTATGGCTTTGAAACTTACAATACTTGTTTACCATCATAACCTCCATCTACAGACAAGAGTACATAACTCTGTCAAGGTTTTTGACAGAATTATGGCCCTTTTTTTAGCTCGACTTTTCTATGAAAAGGGGAGCTATCCTACTCGCCTGGCGTCGGCGTTGGCGTCACACCTTGGTTAAGTTTTTCGTACCACCCCACTTTATTTCAAAAGTATTAGAGGTATGGCTTTGAAACTTACCATACTTGTTTACCATCATAACCTCCATCTACAGACAAGAGTACATAACTCTGTCATGGTTTTTGACAGAATTATGGCCCTTTTTTGACTTAGAAAGTGTATTGAGTTTGGTTAAGTTTTTCGTACCACCTCACTTTATTTCCAAACCATTGGAGGTATTGCTTTGAAACTTACCATACTGTTTACCATCATGACCGACATCAACAGACAAGAGTACATAACCTGTCAAGGTTTTGAACAGAATTATGCCCCTTTTTACTTAGAAAATACATTGAATATGGGTAAAATCCACTATTGCCTTAACCCTTTGAGATATTGCTTTGAATCTTTGAATGCTGTTTACATCATTACCCCATCTGTAAGCAAGAGAAGGTAACTCTGTCAGGGATTTGTTTTAAAAATTAAGGCCCTTTATCGACTTAGAATCTGGGTTAAGTTTTTCGTACCAGTCCACTTTTTTGACTAAACCGTTCCAGATATTACTTTGAAAGTTATATTACTTGTTTACCATCATGATCCCAAAACACGGGCAGGAGAAGGTAATTCTGTGAAGGATTTTATATGAATTATGGCCCTTTTTGACTTAGAAACTTAGTTAAAATTTTCATTCTTGTCCACTTGTGACTTAACCATTTGAGATATTACTTTGAAAGTTGGAGTACTTATGTACCATCATGAGACCTATCTGTAAGCAAGAGAAGATAACTCTGTGAAAAGTATTTTGATTTGTACTTAGAAATTCCTAGTTAAATTCTTGTGTGCCCTTAACTGTCAAAGTTTTGTTTTATTGGCAAGCACTAAAAAGGGTCGGGGGCGCTGTCCTACTGACAGCTCTTGTTTGACTTAGAATGTGTATTGAGCTTGGTTAAGTTTTTCGTACCACCTCACTTTATTTCAAAACTATTAGAGGTATTGCTTTGAAACTAACCATACTTGTTTACCATCATGACCTACATCAACAGACAAGAGTACGTAACTCTGTCAAGGTTTTTGACAGAATTATGCCCCTTTTTTACTTAGAAAATACATTGAATATGGGTAAAATCCACTTATTGCCTTAACCCTTTGAGATATTGCTTTGAAACTTTGAATGCTTGTTTACATCATTACCCACATCTGTAGGCAAGAGAAGGTATCTCAGGGTTTGTTTTAAAAATTAAGGCCCTTTATCGACTGAGAACTTGGTTAAGTTTTTACGACCAGTCCACTTTTTGACTAAACTGTTTGAGATATTAATTTGAAAGCTGGAATACTGTAAACCATCATGATCCCAAAACATGGGCAGGAGAAGGTAATTCTGTCAAGGATTTTATTTGAATTATGGCCCTTTTTGACTTAGAAAGTCAGTTTAAATTTTCATTCTTGTCCACTTGTTGACTTTACCATGTGAGATATTACTTTGGAAGTTGGAGTACTTACGTACCATCATGAGACCTATCTGTAAGCAAGAGAAGATAACTCTGTGAAAATGTTTCTTGATTTGTACTTAGAAATTCCTAGTTAAAGTCTTGTCAAAGTTTTGTTTTATAGGCAAGCACTAAAAAAGTCAAGCGCGCTGTCTTACTGACAGCTCTTGTTTTATTAATTTTGTACATGTATTATAAATTAAATATATAAGTTAACATTATTACACACAAGAAATGTATAAAGCTCACCATTTATATTTACAATTGACAGCTTTTGACAGTTCATGGGAGAACACGTGAGATGAAAGGACGTTTAACTGGCCTGGCAAATTGGGAATATGTCAAGGCAGTAAAGTATGTTCTGGTTGTTATAATATCAAATTAACATATCAGTAATTGTTACTGTAGTATGCCGTGTAAAATGTTACTCGATTTTGCAATCATCATAATAACATGTAAGTTAACAGACATCATTTGACTTGTCAGTATTAACGCTACAGTGTGTCCTGTGGCTAAATGTTCATATCAGTGAAGAAATTTTAAAAATGGGCGTGAAAAATGTGTCCCTTGTATCAAGAGTTATGTTATCAGAATTGTTATATACAGAGTTCACTGTAGCTGGTCATGGTTCAGTAAACTATGGTCTGATATTGCAGCAACTGATCTGATAGGCTCTCAAAACAATCAATGCCCTATTTTTCAATGGAGAATATATTTCAAAAGTATTGTATACTTAGTATTGCATTCTGTTCAAATAGAATGAATTACAAAATAGTAGATGTTGCAAATAGCAATATAGGTCTTGTAAGGAAATTGTTGTGCAGATGCCTTTGTGGTTTGAAATGTTATGTATACCGGTATTTAGTTTTTGACCACTCTGTGACATCATGATGTCACATCATTGTCACAAAGATGCGCTTTGGACAGGTATTAGTTGTACTGTTTACAGGAAAGCAGTGAATATTCCGGTGTTTGCAAATGGCAATATACAATACCTGTTGGATGTGAAGAGATGTATTGAAGAAACTGGTGTAGATGGTGTGATGACAGCTGGTAAGGTTTATAGTGTCTACTTTTATTATTTGAGACCAGAAATGGATACATTATAATTATACAGCAGCTTAAACTGCTTTTTTACAAGCACTTGTTGAACAATAATTGTTCATGTATACCTTTTGGATATTTTTTATACTGCACAATGGGTAAGCATATAGCCACTGACTTTAGTATACAATATGTATTTCATAGTAAGGTTCAAATTTGAAATCTGTTGATTGTAATTCATTCACATGCAAACATAAGTAAGTAAATTGTTATTTTTTATTGTTCAAGTGGAGTCTTGAAAATATAGCTTACAAACATGATTTTTCATTGACTTTCTGTTGAACAGAGGCTGCATTCCAAGCATTCTATATATATATTTTACACATATGTTTTATTTTACAGAGGGCAACTTGCATAATCCAGCATTATTTGCTGGCATCAATCCACCAATATGGCAAATGTGCGAGGAATACTTTGACCTTACAGAGCAGTACCCTTGCCCTCTGTCATATATCAGGGGACATGTGTTCAAAATACTGCATCATGGGTAGGTTTTCAAAATTATGATTTCAGACATGTTGTGATTTTCAGCATATCAGGATAATGCTACATATAATGTCCTACTATGAAACTGTAAATGATTGTGTGGCACTGATTTTTGTTAATTTCAAGGGTAGGTGGATACATGAACTTAAGATCTTGGTGAAAAACTATGAGATATTAAAATGAACCCACAATAGATCTGTGAAATTTAACACCCTTGAATTTACATGTATTCAAAGTATTTGTTGACTTTGATTTCTCAGAATGAACAGGACACTTGGTGACATTTAACTTTTTGTCAGTTAAAGTTTAGTCTTTCCAAGGTGTGAAAATGTTAGAGATAAGCCAGACTGAAGTTGACCCAACAATTAGTTGATTTTCAATATTTCAAATTGTTATAAGATGACAATGTCTTTTTTACTCAGACTACACTTACATCCAGATGTACGTGACATGGTGGGTGTTGCCAAATCACCAGAATGTCTCAAGAAAGCAGTGGACGTGTTGAAGCAGAGATGCTTGGTAGGTCTCCTTTTTGAAGTTTAGCTGAGAACTGTTTACAGTATGTCTTTGAATCTGATATTACCCAATACTCCTTCCTCAATGAGGTGCTTGTTTGAATGAACAAAACATACAACAGAAATCTCAAGGCAAAGAAATGAGCATTATTCGAGACTTGATTAGTTACGCATTTAGTCACACATTTCACACATGTCAAGTTTCAACTCTGTCATTAACCGATCTTCCAGACAATTTTCAGAGCCAGTGCTCGAGCCAGGTTAGTTCAAGGCCATGTACATGTTGAAAGGACAGCATTTTCACTATATAAACCAACACCCTTTGCAAGAATTGAGCAGCATTACAAAAAAATATATCTTGAGCAAGAGCCAGGTAGACGCCTTCAGTGTCAAGACAGGACAAAGCCATATACATGTATATTACATTGTTTTGTTTAAAGAGTTCACAATCACTGGTCAGTGATAGAAACCCATTCATACCAGTTCATTCCACTTGGTCAGTAGATCACTGTCTCAGATTTGAGGTTCCAAAGCAGATAAAAGGCACTCCCAGGTCTGCACCTGTCCTTGTATGTCTCTCTGAAGTGGTTTTATGTAAAATTATTCTCTCTCAGTGTATAACATTGGCTATGTGTTGTCTACTGTACATGATTGAGATTTGTGTTTTCAGACAGAGATGAAGGATGAGGCGTTTGATCCTCGAGCTGGTTTGTTTGGAGAGCTTCCTCTGCCATACTGGTACTGTCAACCATACGAAAGACCAAGGTGAGTCTAGATTTACCCCTACTGACTTGTTGCATGGTAAGACCTTACTGATAGAGGTTACAAGTTACCCTTGTACAAAAACAGTTCCATTAAAAAAGTTTTTTTTTTCATTTTGTTAATGTATATTATAAACGTGAACCTTATATTCTTAATGAAGCAACGGGTAAACATGCTGCATTCAGATTGTCTTGAAATTGAAAAGTTTTTATTGTTCAAACAGCATGAGCATTAATGGTTTGTTTGTTAATGTACTATTTTCAGCCCTGAACAGGAGGAACGTAATCGGCAGAAACGTGAACTCTTGACACGACCAGCAACCATTGAAGAACTTGTCATACAGAAAGGAATGTCAAAGAAAAAAGTCAAGAAACGTCTCCGCAATCCTAACAAAAATTTTGATGCCAAGAAAAAAGTCAAGTTTGAAATCTGTGAAGACAGTCTATGCAATAATCCAAGGGTATGCACTTCATATTTCAGCAAGGTCTCCAAGCATTATTTTTAGGAAAAGCAAGATGTTGTTGTAATTTAAGGTACTGTACTTGGTTTATACTTCACTGAAGGACCAGCATTTGCTTCAATGGAGGAATGTTGAAAGTTTTCAGTTGAGTTAAATTTAAACCAGTCCTTTATATTGCCAAAGTGCATTTTATTTTTCCTGAAATTCTGACCAATATTCACATTGAGTAACACAGTTTTCAATTCAAAGTGTCTCTTGACTGATGGGATTTGAATGGACACTGGACTCCTTTAGAACTGAATTTTTGCAGATACCGCCAAATAGATGTGTTTGTATCACAAAGGAGAATTTATCAGCTATTAACTGGAAATAAATGGCCTTGCGAATTTGCAAGCAATCACCAATGCAAGAGTCATTTATTATTGAAAGATTTTCATACATAATGAGCAAAAGGTCTGTGTTTAGACAAATTTCAATTTAAATAACCATATAGTAGATATCTCTTTTAAGTAGAGGGCGATATTTTTAATGTGTACATTGTTTTGCATCTAAATTTACTTGGCATACAATAATATAGAAGATAAAATATAATAAAATTGTTATTTTTAAGGGCCAAAAGTGCACTTTCAACATGTGTAAGGCATGTTGTAGAAAGAGGACTTCAGCAGAGGTGATAGACTGCATAGGTAAATGGTTTGATCTACAACCTTTAATATACTTTGGTTCATAAAATACTCCTCCAGAACCTTTTTTTTGTGCAGTACAATTTCAAAGGTATTTTAAATGAAAACACTTTTTGATGTAAAAATTTGCCTCTTTAAAGTAAAATTTTGTTGATGCAAAATTTTGTATATGTATTACAACGCGTTGCAGTTGGGTTTGCCCGTTCGCTATCTTGGCAGTTGATCTTGCGTCACTCGTACCGCAATTTTGAAACTATTATTAGAGCTAGTTTATAGGTTAACTCCTCCCCATTCAAGGACATTTAGGTGCGAGCGTCCGTCGTCAGTTTGCTCCGCCCAAAAGCCCGCATGGTAAACTTCACGTATGTATTTTAATGCAAGTGACAAACAGTATTTAATAATGTTAAATATAGGTTTCTCGCGATTTTGTAGTGACTTGAGATAAATTATATAGATCTTCTGTTTTATTTAAAATGTTGATTAATATAACTCTTTTAAAAGAGACCTCTTTCAATCACAGAGATTGAGCTATGGTATCATTGCATTTGTAGACCGTAAGTTTATGAATAAGTATACATGTAAATTATGTTCGCGGAACTTTACACACCAGAATTCCATTGCAGTAACATGTTATCCATCCTACATAATTCATAATGATGTCTGGTGAACAAAAATATATTGTGATGCATTTTTCATTAAATGCGTTTTTCAGTCTGTTTCTCAACTCGCCTTGTCAATTTTGTTTGCCAAAGTGGAAACAAAATGTCAATGAAAGTAATTAAATTGACGAAATTATCAATAATTGAGTACATCGATAACTGATTTCGCAGCGTGAAAAATATGTTTGTCTCCGGCAGTACTGGAACTCCTTTATTTGCGGGGGGGGCGGGTCCCCCAAAAGCGGAGGTCATGCCATGGGTAAGGAAGTCTACTGACATACTAAGTATCTAATGCCGTACTGTATGTACTGACATATTTAGTGCATCTGCCAAAATCTTTACTTGTACGGACGTTGTATTATCATAACCAAGTTCCCTCTCTACTGCCGACAGTGAACTCAACAATTTTCCCTTGTGAACAGTGTTTTTACTTTGAAAGCCCTTCAATTTTCGGAGTGCGGTCGGGAGGTTTAAGAAAAAAATACAAATCAATGAACAGGGGCGTGGTTACTTCGGTCGTAAAAATGAAACGGCAAACATGACAGTCAGACCAGTAGATTAATGACGATTATCTAATTTGTTTCACTTTATCTCATATATTTACATGTATTTCAATTCTTTTTTATTCCAACCAATATAAAAATCTGTAGATGAGTGTTGGATACTGCATCCTGACCAATCCAATTTACCACCAGTTGTCATACATGAGCGACACATTACTGCAGAGTTACACGATTACTCAAAACTTTGTAATAACTCTTAACTAACTAGAATTATTTCGGCTTTTTTCACATTTTGAAGAAGAAACATTCGACGAATGATAAAGAAAACATATTTAAAGAATCTGGGGGGCGGGGAAAACGACAGTCTTAGTAAAACATTTTGTTTTGCACTGACCGCTGTGTCGTCAGTGTCACTGAAGTAAAATATACACAATAATCTTATATATCCTGGATATACTCTTGCGTACTAATTTATTTTCAGTGTTACTGGTTTTAAATGGCTATCCAAATAGCCATAACTATGATAATCATTAGTTTTAATCGTTATATGACATATGATTAACTCACACATGCATGCGAGTCGGTAAAATCACAAGAAGCTCCCGGAAAGCCAACATTTAATGTACATTTGTACATATTTTAGGTATAACTACACTAAATATTTTTCCATAGACTTACTGTATAGCATTTAAGCACGGTCCGCATACCAAAACATTCGTTGAGTGTTTACACCCCAATACATCTGTAGAACTACCTTAGTCACACCCAAAAATGCCCTTTTTTATATACATATAGTGATATTTTATAGCTGAAAATTGCACCAGTAGGACATCACCCCCTTGTCTGTAGGATTTTTGTTTACATTCTGTCAAAAAATTCAATATTTTCAGATAGCCACAGAACACCGTAAAATTGATCAGAAAATTAATAAACTATTTTTTTGGTTATGTTCAACCATTGTACTTTCGATTTTAATTCTAGAAAACTTTAGTGCTACTAATCATTTTAAACCAATCAGAAACCACAGATATCTAATAGGTCCGCAAGTTCCCTACACAAATTGGCTGGTTCCAAGTCTCACCGATTTAGTGAAGTCATACCATATGAGAACTTGGTAGAGTTCTAGTCTAACTATGTCGACTTCATTTTATAGGCTGATATTTTCAAGTTGTTCACCTTCTAGTTATAAATATCAGATCTGTGAAAGGGGTCACACTGAAACGTCAAATTAATTAGGCTATTGGAGTGCTGCTGTATATGTCCAACCCATAGTACAGAGGGGGTCCGACATGTCTGTCACGGGACTTTCTGTTGTCAGACAAGCGGCTTTTCTGTCCCGGGTCCCAGTTGTCCGCAGGCTAGCCGAAATGTTGAGGGCAAAAAATTAAAACGAATAAATATTGTATGAAAGTCCTGTTTTACCAAGCCCAGACATTTTAGATCTGTTTGCAGTATTGGGATAACAATTTAATCTTGCTTACTTTAAAAGTGCGCTGTCAATGTGTTTTATTTTTATTTGTATGCACATGTATTACCTCGTGGAGTAGCCTCAATATTTCGACTGCAAGACAGAAAAATTTTACAAACTGTTATTACAGCTAGTCTGCCTTGCGAAGGGCGGCCATCGTATGTAGCAAAAAGCACCTGTGTGCAATTAGTTGGGCTATTCGTTGATGTACGCAATAAAACTTCCATAGCCTCTTTCATAAAGTGTTGGGAAAGTTTCATCAATTAGTGTACACCTGGTTCTGCCATTTACCAAATGGCACTTTAATATATACTTTATCTGATACCACTTCTGTTATGACTTTAATTTTTTCTTTCCACGTTCGGAACGTGACGTCAGAATCAAATAAAGTGATCGCATGCGCCCCTATTTGACCTTTTCAATGAAAAGAACAGAGGGGAGGAGTTAACCGATATCTACATGCTCTATTAAAAGTTTCAGATTCGCCTTTGTCTGACGTAAGATTGTAATTGTATTGATTAAAATAGCGAACGGGCAAAGCCAACTGCAACGCGTTGTATATATGTAGAAAATCATAATGAATAAATAATGAACAGTACATAAAAAGCATCAAAATTCAGCCTGTTCATTAAAGGAAATGGTAAATGTTATCTCCTACACTCTCCAAGTACCAGTACTTACTTGAGCAGAAGGACCTCATGTTTGATTACAATACTGAAAACTTCAAATATCTTCTTGTCTTAAACCACAAAGCCCAGAGCCTGCATATTTATAATGTAGCATTGTGTAGTGGACCTCAAAGAGTCAAAATTGACCCTTCCTGTGATGTGATTGTTGACCTTGTATTACAGTCAATATGGTAGCAAGTTGAGCAATAAAGGGCCATTTGGGCACTCTTGTTTGAATAAAATGAGGGCATTTGATTGTTAAGAGAAAGTTTCTGATGTCTAAATTTCAGTGATTAACATTTACTAAATTATTTCAGCCCATAAAATCCACTTCACAAATCACCCAGTGGTTCAGCAAAGGAATAAAAATAATGCTGCCTTAACTGAAATAGACACTGAAAATACCAAGGAAGATCGTTCAGAAGTAAAGGATACAAGGACAGACAATAAAACCTCGAGCAGTGATGTGTCAAACGATTCACAATGTAACGCTGGAAATAGCTGTGATGCAAATAACTCTGTGAAGACCAGTATATGACTGTGTGTGTAGTTCTACTACCAAAGGGCTTTCAACATGGAAAATCATGTCACTTATCATGTCGAGTGCTATAGTTTTGTACCTTTGCCTACCTATTTCTCTTCTGAATTGCTGTAGCTTCACAACAGTTGATCATATCTATGATTTTGCTGACTTTTTTGGCTTCTATACACTACAGTACCTCCTACCAGACTGTGCCATTTTGGTATTCTTTTTGCTTTCCCACTTTGCAAGCATTACTCTGCAGTCTGGTCATTATCTGCACTGTGCACTATTCAGTAGTCAGCAAGTAAATGTTCAGTGAACACCCCTTTGAGCAATTACTGGTACAGTCTCAAGTTGAAAGATGGACCAGTCTCAAGTTGAAAGATGGACCAGTCCATTTTGAAATTCAGCAGGGTAAGGATTAAAACATTGCAACAATTTATCTCATGTTTACAGGGAATTTATTCAGTAATTAACTGTACACAATATCAATATAATTTTATGTACATGTACAATTGAAAATAAAAGAAATTGCTTTTATCAATATACAAACTGTATACTGTTATTTATTTTGAAGATCACTTTCTCTGATATGAAAAAGTAAATGGCCATGTTTACACAGTATCTTCTGAAAAGAATAAAGCCAAGAAACATCAATGTTTCATCTCAATGTGGAAACCCAAGTTATGTACCATGCACTGAGGAGGCATAATAAAACAATTTTGACAGCTGAATAATAAATACAAGTGCCCAAGTATTTTTCACAACTATCACATCTGGACTTCTGACTCTGAACAGGACATACTTACTGTGAAACTGTTCCTATAATTTCATTAAATCTAACTATTCTTACTTTTCAAATAGTATTTGAAGGCAGATACAGTCTGTTATCAATTTTACAAATCCACAGTCAAACTGCATAGTACAATACTATGACCATTTGAGCTATTACTTCCAATACTAGCAAAAGTAAAACTGATTTCGATTACATTTGATAGAGTTTAATACTATGTTCTAAATATAATCAGTCTTAATATAAACAAAGTAGTTTATCAATAAGTATCCTGAAATTTTCATCATGACCTATTTGTACATGCAGCCTGTACCAACTGATATATTCCAATTACACTTAAAACATATGCACAGAATTTGCAGATCTATCCTGCATTTCATTATGCATCTGGTTCATTTATGCCTCAGAAATATACATGTACAATCAACTTTATGTAAACAAGTCAGATGAGAGAGACATGTCCACTCAAAGAAGACAGCTACTAAGTAAAGATGTACTTTTCTTGAATCTGCCTGGGATACAATATATCACGCTTCTGTCAGAGATGAGGGACAGCTGACATCCAGGTGAACGTTTATAGATGTAAAATTCTGTCTCCCATTGTGAATAGTTCAAACCTGTTTTTCAAACACTATTGATCAGCTACTTGCTCTACAAGGTCAACAGATCTCAGACCTCATCATCTATAAGTACAAGGTTCATTTCATATACATAGCCACAGGATAAAACACAAATTCTTAACTTCTAAATAACTAAATTTGGAAATTGTGTTCTGTTTCTTCAATAAATGTCCTATAAGGTATCACAACCCAGCTCCTCCCTGGCATGGTGGAGATTTTGAAACAGCACCACCACTGTCTTCCCACTGTTTTGGTGTTTTAGCCTGAAATTAGGAAATAATCAGAAATGTCAGTATGATTTTAGCTGATGGGTAAAAACTGTACATTAACAGTTGCCTTTCTGTTTTGTTATACTGAACATGTTGATCTGGTAAAGGAAAGGTTACAACTAAACTTTATTGAATGAAAAGTATTATCTTAACGACTGCAACAGTTATTCAGCTACATACATGACATGTAAACACACACTGAAATTTAACTTTCCACTTGCCTTGTAATTTGGCTAGTAATTGAATTATTTAGAAAAACAATGTTTGAGACAGGGGGCCAAAGGCAAGATGATATTTGATGGGTTACATGCCCAATTCTTGTCTCTTTTCAAAACAAATTAAGATTTGTTCAGTCCTGTCTGTGGATGAAAGAATTACTTGTAATGACCACTGGACGTCAGAATTACTTTACTCATGGGTGTTTCTATTTTACCAGTAACTGAAAGGTGAACCATTTTCACATTGCTGGTCTTTGTTTACAGGATGGTCTTTGTAAGTGATCCTAAACTTAGCTTGCCTGTATTTTATTAACTGGGTACCATGGTATGAAAAGGGTACACTATTTATGAAAGAAACAACTTTGTATGCCATTTGACTGATACAAGATGATACTGCTGAATTGGCCCATTGAACAGTGACATGTAAAATGCTTTAAATTCCATTAAATATGTTTCAAGGAACACTTACAACTATAGAGAGCGCATGCACCCCTGTTTGTAGTTCTTCTTGTAAAGTTTCATTAATCAATCTGTGTCGCTGTAAAAATGAACAGTGATGTCATGTTTACTCATGAAAAAACAAAGTGAAAGTATGTTACTCAAATACTAAAAGACAAGAATAGTTTCACATTTTTTGTTACACAAGCAGTTAACATGTTTCATAATTATACGACAATGTTAAGAGAAGAACCAAAAATTCCAACATGTAAGAAGTTCAAAACTTATTTTCAATAAGACAATCTGCTGTCAGTGAAAAAAAGCCAAATGACCACGACATTGTATCATATTCTTTTTTAGGTGTGATAAACACTAGTTCATCAGGTCACGCTGACTTACATTTGCAATGCAGTGAGATAAGGTAGAAGCACACAGGACCAGGGTAGAGCATGCACCTAACTTTAAGTTCATGGACAAATTTTGGTTACCAGAGATTGTTATAAAAGTATATACTGACTAATGCTTACATCCTATTTTGATGAAATTGAATACCAACCAGAATCATTTTTGCATGTCTTGTACAAAATTTCTCAAATGTCTGCATCAACATTATGAAATATGCCGTTTCTCATTACATGATTTAAAAACATTTTTCATAAACAATATGAGAATGAAACTGCAGTGGTCACGCAAGTTTAACTGTAATATACATACCTTGATAAGGGCTAGTTTTTCAAATTGGTCAGCTACAACAACAACTTTAAAATGAGTTTCTGAACCTGAAAATGAAAATTAAACATCTACTGCAAACTGTTTATACAGTCATTAGTCTACATTTTGCAAAAACGAAGTATTAAACAGAAACTGAAAAACCAGAATGTTCCTTTGGGCACATGAAGCTGAAGGTTGCATGTTCTGATATATGTTGATTGTTGAGGGGATTTTAACAATGACCTCTACATTCTTTCTACATTTTAGATATATATTAAAGAGATATAGAATGAAATAGTCTTGTTGACATAAAATTATGTCCTCGCAAAAATTGATTGAAGTAAAATACCCGGCATGTTCTGATTCAAGTTGTCATTCAAATAAGGTAAAAAGTTGAAGAAAACTAGTTTGTGTTTTAGTCAATACTCAAGAAAACAACTTCCCGGTGCTGCAGGAAATTCCAGTCAACAACTGATGTAAAATGAGTAAGTTTAACCAACCCTAATGGCATGCCCAATAGCATAGTTTTACTGGAAACCTACCTTTTGGAACACTGTGCATGTAACTCTCATTTATTACATCTAACACAGCCGGCTGCAAGAAAAAAAGTCATCTAGGATGAGATTCTGTTGATATCTACCAGGCTGAGCCATAAAATGTACAATGAGCCGAGTTTCGTTTAAAAATTAAAACCACTAGTTATAAAATAGTTTTATAATAATAAGTACATAACTATATGTGCATATCATGTTTTTACTTCAAAAACCATTGAAAATATATGAATTTATGAAACCGACTTGATAACATTTCAGAGATGATTCAGATGTAATTTGCAATAATACATGACGGATCCAGAACATACATGTACAATGTATTTCTAATTATGTACAATGTACCTGAAATGTATCTGTCAATTTTCTTCTTATTGAATTTTCTACAGGCTTCTCCTGAAAATAAAAAAAATATCCAAATTTTCCATGATTTTGTTTAAACAACTATGGAACCTAGCACTGTAAAATGGTATAAATTATTATTTAAGAAGGTTGTCTTGTTGCTAAAGTGTAACAAAGAATTCAAACTTTGTGTTTACCATTGAATATCGTATAAATGGTATCAAAGTCTACAACATACATGCAAAGTCAGCACCTATTAAATGATATGTATAACTAAAATTTTTGGAAACATGGGGAGTTCAACAGGAAAGAACTGGTCGCATGGAGTTTAATCCTGATAAATGTGAAGTAATAAGAATATCAAAAAAGAACAAGAACAAATTTCAAATATCTATTATCTGCCTGTTGGCCTTGTGGGTTTTTTAAAAAAGTTTTCCCTATATAAGCCTATGTGAAATCAAGTGCTTCCCCGCCCCCTCCCGGGAAGGATTAATTTTAACGAGGGGGTAATGATTTGAACAATCTTGGTAAAGGGCCACTAGACAATGCCACATGCTAAATATCTAAGCTCTAGGCCTTGTGGTTTCAGAGAAGATTTTAAACAATTTTCCTATATAAGCCTATGTAAAACCAAGTGACCCCCGGGCAGGGTCAATTTTGACCCGGGGCTCATAATTGAACAATCTTGGTACAAGTCCATTAGACAATGCTACATGCCAAATATCTAAGCTCTAGGCCTTGTGGTTTCAGAGAAGAAGATTTTTAAAGTTTTTCCTATATAAGCCTATGCATAACTAAGTGACCAACGGCGCCGAGTCAATTTTGACATAGGTGTCATAATTTGAACAATCTTGGTAGAGGTCCACTAGACAATGCTACATTCCAAATATCTAAGCTCTAGGCCTTGTGGTTTCAGAAAAGAAGATTTTTAAAGTTTATCCTATTTGTTGCCATAGCAACCAGAGTTCTGCATGGAATGGAATTCTTTGAACAACTTTGATAGATCTTCATGCAAGAAACATCCCTGCAAAGTTTCATCAACATTGGCCCAGTGGTTTCAAGGGAGATGTTGTTTGAAGGAAATGGTGGACAGACGTACAACGGACCCTGGACAGAAAGCTATCCTAATAGCTCACTATGGCACTTTGTGCCAGGTGAGCTAAAAATCCAATCGTATTTCCTTACAAACTACATGATACTCAACTAAAATCAACAAAAAATGCTAAATACCTTGGTGTTACAATCAGTGAAGACTTTAGTTGGAAAAAAACATAGAAAATTCATCATCTAAAGGTAGAGACACGCTCAGATTTATTAAAAGAAACGTTCAATCTAATAATAGGAATCTAAAAAAAATACATATAAAACTTATGTCCGCCCGCAACTTGAATATAGTTGCACTGTTTGGCATCTGTGGCAGAAAAACCAGAACTATGAAATCAAAAGAGTACAGAGAGCAGCAGCATGATATGATTTTAATGATTATTCTTATAATAGCAGCATTACATTCATGCTTGAAACTCTAATATGGCCAACTCTTGAACAAAGACAAATAAATGCCTCTCTGATAATACTTTATAAAATACATGTATAACATTCTTGTCATCATAGACCATAACCATCTGACACTCTCTAGAAACCTTAACTTCTTCATACCATTCTCGTGCACTCAATATCATATAAACTCCTTTTTCCCCACATACCATCAGATACCAGAATGATCTACCCTATTACATCAAAGCCAGTGCAAGCCTTTAGTGCTTCACTGATAGTCTCATCTCATACATGTCCTAAGCTCGAGAATACTGTTTTTATTTTTAACCAAGTTTTAACTGTATCATACATAACCACTGGGTTACACATGGTGAATTTTACAACGTTTGATTATACTAATAGTCCCGGACCTTCAGTTATAATCAGTAATTGATTGTTTGATTAACAATGTAGATGCAGATGTAGATCTCATTGCAAATAAGGTCACCGCTTCTGTAAATGACAATAACACACACTGTCCGATAACTATATACTGTCCTCATATTCTATAAACTCATAATGGTTTAATCAATTCTGTAACACGATTTACATCCACTGTAAGCAACGCAGACAATTCTCACCATTTGTGCAGTGGCCATACTTCTTACTTGACTATACTGACTGTAGCGTAGAACTTTCAGGAGGTTTCTATAAACTGAAATATTATGTAAAAAAAAGTGGTGAAATTTAATTTTCTTGAGAGATGAATAACAAAACAAACTATTGACTTGCAGTCCTTTTTTACAGTCTTAAAGTAAAAGTAATACTTTTGTTACCAATGACCTCTGACATTGTGAAAGGAAACAAATGCTCCTCCAGGGATTTGAAGACTTTTGTCAATCTCCAAAGCATATTTAAGCGTTTTTTCTTGTCAAAAATAATATCATAATGCCGAAATTATAAAATGGTGTCACTGCCATCTTTCATTTTGGTAAGACTATATGTTAGTTTGTAGTACAAGTTGTCCATAACCAAAGTGACATATCCGAAAATTACTACACTTTCTAATGTTATGTTATCAAGATTTAGAAATATTTTTTCTTTACAAAACGGATAAGAATACACAGATGTATGACACAAGTGCCATCTAAATAAGAGTCTGAAGATGTCATCAATTTTTAACCACATAAAACATCGAAAATATATACCACTTGTCATAATTTTGACATTTCCCCTCGAATGAACCCAATGAGATATTATCAAAAGAACTATCAGAACCCAAGGAGTTTTTACTACTTAGTAATATTTTCGTGTGACGCAGTCAATTATTTTGATCTTCACCACTGTTTTTGATTTTTTACATATTTATGCCCCTTTTTAACTTAGATTTTTTTCCACAGTTTTTACCAGACTGAAATACTCGAAATGGCTTATTTTTGAAATGTCATAAAATAATTATGCAGTTAAGCTTTTCTAATTTTATTCATATCAATTTTCAAATGTTACAAAGTTATTCATGATAAAATATACAAGATCATGTTTTTCTTTGAAATTATCCCCCCTTGTCCCTTCAGTTGGCTTACAGAATCCGAGTAAAGCTTTGAACGTAATGTACATTTACAGAGGTCTTTCAACAAGTTCCATATCTTTGACCTTAATTCTTATAGACAATTACACAATACACCAGTCCTGTTCTTAGACAAAAAAAAACATTTACTGACAAGCTTTCGAATAGTCGAGCGTGCTGTCATGAGACAGCTCTTGTTCATTTACCACCAGATAAATATAAAATAAGAATGACTATCAGATTGTGATAAATATAGTCTAAAGTGCGCAACAGCATATTTAAAGGTTTTTCTCAATGAGACGTCGAATGCCTTTTATATAATTCCGTGCAATCTTACTAAGCCGTTCTTTCTTTATTGAGAATGTTCTCATAATCATTATAAAGCAGAGTAATAGCATTTCACCAGTTAAGGTACATTTAAGCCTGAGTCATAGCCAGGGATCAAGCACAGGAATGACGTAGACTGTGTCATACTGATGCATTTTCTTAGGCTATAAAAATAAGGAATTCTTACAGATTATGTGACAACTAACAGAGGTTCGACTATATTAACTTGCTAAATTTCTTTCTCAACTGTGCACTAAGAGATTAAAACTCGATGTACAGCTAGGAATGTATTTCAAGTGATGGTGGGACTGGTTTTTGTGGTTATATGTTGCCATTTAACATGATCAACATATTTACTGTTAGAAGAAATAACAGGGTTGCTTCTTAAGATTCACAAGTAGCACCGCTAACTCTAGTTTTTATATCTCATGCACATCAATACAAATTTGCCTATAAATAAACAGCTTTTAACTGTCTCATATGGCCCTATTAATTGCATTGTCACTTACCTTCAGGTCATTAGATTTTATTTCTGTGAAATTATTTCAAAATCTCTCCACTGATGACAAAGTAAAGGACCAAACATGAGATTGATCATGAAGATCGACTCAGTGCCTTGACTCAGAGACCCGGATGTTGCCCAGGCGTACAGCATATTTAGTGGCCATACAGAACAAGATGACATCATTCAACAAGAGCTGTTAGTAGGACAAAGTAGCAGGCATATGTGCTTTTTGTTTGTATTTGTGCTTATTGGGTCCAGCAACCTCGTTCGAGGTGTATAATCGGTACGACCCGTAGCTATAATTATGTGCCCGAATGATATGCTATTAAGTAGTGTGGGCCCCATCATTCCCCTCTTTACATTATGCTTCGCCGGTGAATACAGGAGTGGTAACGGAATATTTAACGGGGATTCCGACGATGTGTGGGCCCTTGCACCCGGGACAAACTGAGTAAAAGAAAAGCTAATAGAAAATTTGAAAATAAAATCGGAGGGGGTATGAGTTGCCAGCATCCCCCATGAGCCAGATCATCTAATGTTAAAGGCCAGTATGGCTCTACCTGGCGAATGGGCAATCATTACCACAACAATTTTGCATTGAATTTACCAATGGGCTCTAACTCTTGAGCTTTTAAAGCAATTCAACTGAAAATCAAGGGGCATCAACTCTGGATAGTAGTTATCGTTTCCAGAAACATTTGATTGCAATTGCATTACCAATGTGGTAGATATAGCTACAAGCATAAATTAGGAAATTTTGCCTTGGCAAAAACTGCCATTGTAATTTTGCATTTAATTTTCCAAGGCTGTAACTCCTGTACTTCTGAAGCAATTTAACTGAAACTCAAGGACGGACAATTTTATAGTAATAAACATTTCCACGAAGTTTGATTGAAATTGCAATACCATAAATTATGGTAGATATGGCTCCAGACATAAATCAGACCTTTTTGTCTCGACAAAAAACTGCCATGGCACTATTGCATTCAATTTTCAAAGGACCGTAACTCCTGTGTGTTAAGCAATTCAACTGAAACTCAATGGCCATCAACTCTATACAGTGATCAACATTTCCATAAAGTTTGATAGGAAAAGCATTACCAATGTGGTAGACATCTTTCCAGACTGAATTTAATAGAGGGACGGACAGGACAAAACATTTTGTTTTTTTTGAGGCCCAAAAAAGGGTAACCTCGTTTATAAAACCATAATATAATACTTCCTTTAGGCTTATAAAAATCCCTTGATAGAATGCAATTATGGCTGAAATACAAGGTACTGCTGATTTATGCAAGGGTTAATGACCCTTCAGCTAGGGAGTAGGTTTGTCTAGAGACAACAGATGGACATATAAGCTAGCACAAATACATTGCAACAAGTATGTGTATGTTTGGAAGCAGAGTGGCGGAAAGTCAATCTGGGTTTGAACACTACTTGTCAAACATTTCAATTTTTATGTTAATTCTTTATTGTCTCGGGGTTTTGTTTAGGGATACTGTAAACTGAAAATGAGCAGTATAAATCAACAAGTAAAAAATTGTTTCAAGTTTTATTGTTTTCACATTTCAAATTACAACATAAGGAATATAAATAAACAGATCTACAACAAAATATAGTAAATGCAACAAAGTATGGAGTAATATATTTCAGAACAAGTTTAACACATACGTATAATAAATATAACAAGGAATGTTTATAAACCACAAAAATTCACTAACATCTAATTGTCCCAACTCCATCCTTTCTTGTGTGGATAAATCACGTAAGATGGATTTCCTTTTTAAATGGCATGAGAATAATAAGTTTAAAGGATTTCTCAAACATAAGGCATAAATAAATGGCTGAAAATGTTTAAGCCTACCATAAATCCGATATTTGACTGTGACATTAAAAGTTCAATCATGTTATTCAGAAATGACATTTTTTTCAAAGTCTCTGATACTCTACAATTTTTCCTAAATTTTGTACTCTGCAAACAGTGTCAACTTTAAAGCGACTGCACTCCAGATGGACAAGTTACGCTAAAAAAAGAAAATTTTCAATTTCAAGAAAACAATTGTCATTACTGTATCAGGGGCATTGTATTATGATAACGAGACAAGTTTTCTAACAAAAGAAACAATTAAAATGTTTTGTTTGCTTACTTTTATTGTAGAATATATCACCCCGTGACTAACGGGGTGGGCTCTTTTGTATATCAATATTTTTAACTCGCATCAAATCATCTAATTCCGTAGCGTAGTAGGTTAAGCCGCTGTAAATTTTTTGAAAGCGCAAAGATCCGAGTTCAAAACCTGGCTTGGGTAAATATTTTTTTTCTGCCTTTATTTTTAGCTCTTACACAAAGAAAATAATCTTGATGCTGACAAATTGATATATTGATTTTACCAAAAAATTAAAATTTACTAAGAATTTGGAGTGCAGTCGCTTTAAAACCAAGTGTCAAGTAGCAATCATCCTTTAATTTAAGGGTTGTGTAGACTCCATCCCTTAAGGGTCATACAGCCTCAATTTCATGTCATGTAGTCTCCATCCCTTATGTAAGTTTCATGTAGTCTCCATCCCTTAACTTAAAGGTAATATAGCCTCTGTCCTTAAGTCATGTAGCCTTCATTCCTAACCTAAGCATCATGTAGCCTCAATCCATTCACAGGATCAGGTTGGGACCAGCTGTTTTCATATTTTAGTACAATTATACCTTATACATCAACTTACCTGCTGAAGTCCTTTGCACAGCTCATTTTAAATGAATATGGAGCAATGCTGTGTAGACATAAATATTGCACAAACCATGGAATGTAATGAACAATGATACACTGTGGATAGATGTATAAAAACTTTGAAGAATACAAATGTACTTTATATCTGAGCTTAAATGATGAAGTTTACTTCATGCTGTAGGTGATCTTGTGAGCCCGGCTATGACAAAAAATTATCTTAAAACAAGAGGGCCATGATGGCCCTATATTGCTCACCTGAATACAAGTCCACTTGTCTAATGGGTGTGGTCAATTTTGACCCAAGAGGCATGATTTGAACAAAGTTTTTCCTGTGTAAGCTTCTGTAAAATCAAGTTTTGACATGGGGGTCATAATTTGAACAATCTTAGTAGAGATCCACTAGCATTTCTACATGCCAAATATCTAAGCTCTAGGTCTTGTGGTTTCAGAGAAGAAGATTTTTAAAGTTTTTCCTATATAAGCCTTTGTAAAACAAAGTGACCCCCCAGGCAGGGTCAATTTTGACCCGGGGGTCATAATTTGAACAATCTTGGTAGAGGTCCACTAGACAATGCCACATGCTCAGTATCAAAGCTCTAACCCTTGTGGTTTTAGAGAAGAAGATTTTTTAAGTTTCTCCAATTTGTGCCATAGCAACCAGAGTTCTGCATGGAATGGAATTCTTTGAACAACTTTGATAGAGCTTCATGCAAGGAACATCCCTGCAAAGTTTCATCAACATTGGCCCAGTGGTTTCAGAGGAGATGTCGTTTGAAGGAAATGGTGGACAGACAGACGGACGGACAGACGACAGATACCGGACGGAATGCGATCCTAATAGCTCACTCTGGTACAAAAATCACTACAGTGACAGTTAAAACATATTAACCAATATTCCAACATGAACATAACATCTTTTTCTGTATAGAAAGCATCAGGTAAAACACTCAATAAATCATAACGAATATGTTTTTGATGTCATTCAGACTGGTGTGACATCATAGGAGAGATATGAGAAATATGTGTCGGATAGTTTAAGCTATGTTTGCAATATGCTTATTTTTTCAAATTGAATCATAAAATACTTGAACTGTAAAAGTCTCCAATGAATTCATGATGTGTTATTTAAATGAGTAAATATGTATCACCTGACCCCTATTGCCTACTTACATATCTAAACTATGCCCTGGGAATCATTCTCTGATAAATCACAGTCTATTATTGCTTATTTCCCAGTTACCACTTGTTTTTAACCTTACATAAATATCTTCCCTTCTGCATAACATATTATACTTGTAAATACTTGCAGTTTAGGGATTTCAAGGTTTAAAGTGTTTTGCACCTACACTATAACACACTGTCAGGAGGTACCAGGTGGACTGAGTAGCTTTTCAAACTTGACAGCCTTTTACTTTTTAACCCCCAATGTATGGCTACAATGTTTCAGTATTGAATGTTAGCCATCAGTATAAAAGAAGAAGAAGAAAAAGTGTAGATGTCACTGTATGCAACTTCTGTTATATCTCTCAATGAGTGTCCCCCCACTGCACCAACCAAGACATTCATTGTGAACTATATCAGTGCACATGTACAGGTCCATTAGTGCAAAAGTCAATGACTCACTTTACTCAATCACAACTTACATTTATAACTACCTTATTGATTGCGATTGTTATGTAACTTCCTTGTTCAGAAAGAACTAAGATAAAACGGAAACAAGAGGGCCAAGATGGCCCTATATCGCTCACCTTGGTAAAAGTCCATTTGCCTGGTGGAAGATCACTAGACAATGTTATATACCAAATAGGTTTTCCTATATACGTCTTTGTAAAACAAGTGACCCCCCCACCCCAGGCAAGGTCAATTTTGACCCCAGGGGCATAATTTGAACAAACTTTGAAGAAGTCTACTAGGCAATGCTACATATCTAAGATCTCGGTCTTGTGGTTTCAGAGACGAAGATTTTTAAAGTTTTTCCTATATAAGTTCATGTAAAACAAAGTGAACCCCCGTGTGGGGTAAATTTTGATCCTGGGGTCATAATTTGAACAATCTTGGTAGAGGTCCACTAGACAATGCTACATGCAAAATATCTAAGCTCTAGGCCATGCGGTTTCAGAGAAGATTTTTAAAGTTTTTCCTATTTGTTGCCATAGCATAGAGTTCTGCATGGAATGGATTTCTTTGAACAATTTTGGTAGAGCTTCATGCAAGGAACATTCCTGCATAGTTTTATCATCATTGGCCTAGTGGTTTCAGAGGAGATGTCATCTGAATCAAAATGTTGACGGACGACGGACAATCATCAATTAGAAAAGCTACCCCTGGCAAACCCAGGTAAGCTAAAAAGACTTGCACAGCTAAATAAACAGACAAAATACAGTATAGTTAATCTTTCTACAACAAAATATCCACTTCAATCCATGTCTAGCAACCACCTGGAATAAGTTATCAATTTCTTCGAAAGTTTGCTTTATTATTTAATTAGAACAGTTCATCTAAAGTTTCTTTACAGATACAGTCATGGACCACCATAAAAACTGTGTATGAGATTCAAATCATCCTAATGTATAAATAGATCTGAATTTGGTCAAAGTCAAACATAACAATACATGCAAATCACAAAAATATGGTTAATATTTTGAATTTTTTAAAACTCATAACTAGCCTTTTAACTTGTATCACTTCACAAATTTATAAGTACATTTTTATTGTACAATGTAATTAGAAAGACAATAATCATACTAACACTTAAGCTCTAACTCTATTTACCTGGTGAAAATATGCCAGGCTGAGTTGGAGAGATAAGGCTTTTGTAAATGTATATAGCAAAATTCCGGATATAAGGAACTGTCTTTTTGAATTGATTTAGTTTATTTATTTCATATGAAAATGCTATATTGATATAACATACAATGGATATAAGGAACAAATTTCAATGGTCCCAAGTAGTTGGTTAAATACAGAGTACATTGTACATTAGATTTAAGATCAACCCTTCCACTGTGACTTTATATCCTACTGGAGGTAACAAAGTAAATTGGTACAAAAGAGTTTTTGCTAGTTTAAAATAACTGCAATTTGGCAATTCAGATCACGATTAGTTAGAGTGGGTGATACAATGGCCTACACTATCCTGAAAATGATTATGGTCCTGTGCATGCAAATTTGCACATCTCTGGAAGTTAGGGCTGTATCATAATAATAATAATGTTTTTCAATTTGTTAAACTGCAAAGGTCAATAGCTGATTGATTTCTGAACTCAATAGGTGATAATGTGTTTAACTGGTACTCATGTTAATCCCCCATTAAAATATACTGACTTTCAGTGTTACAAATATATGACCCATATACTAAAATTTGCTTTGATCTTCTAACTACACTTCTACAAGTTCTATTCAATGTGACCCAGAAACTGTATTGGTTGTTTTCATTTTATGATGGCCATATCATGCTCCAGCAAGTACCAGTAAATAAGTTAATCTGTTGAGATTAAATCTCCGGAAATTTCTATCCCAGGTTCCTCTGTGGCTTCCTCGTCTTCGTCCACGCCGTCGTTAAACTGATTTGAAGTGTCATATGTGAATGTTCCTCGAGAAAGGTCCACTTCGATTGGGAACACAATAGCTGTTTTCATGACAGTGTGACAGTCATTGTGATACTTTGCCATACCAGATACAAAGCGCTGCAACTGGAACACGATATCTTGAACTGAAATTGGAAAAGAAACTTTATGTTCTACATTCAACGGAATTTAACATCCGAAGCAATGCGTAAAAGATAATGTAGGACTGTTTGTGTTAACCCTTACCTGCTTCTAACATGTGATTCTGCTTTTTGTAACCAGTACACATCTGTCATAATCATCTCATCATGATCTGCACTGTTCAATCTTTAGTCCATAATAACAGCACTCTTTTATACAACAAATGGTACTGTTCAATGAATGACAGGCGAGTTCATTTTAGAAATCTAATCTAAATCTAAATCTAGGGTAGGGGAAGTCAAGCAATATGATATCTTGAGAAATCTTTATATCACCTTTTGTGAGATTTTTTACCAATTTTTCAGTAAAAAATCCCTCAAAACTGATATCATAAGGCAGGTTTAAAATTATTCTTTCATTTACTATATGAATATATATAATACATTCTGCCATTCTAGAGACATTCAGAATTATACACCATGTCGCAAGACTTTTTTATACAGAGTATATATTGATTACTGGAGCATTTGTTTAGCTGTAGTAAATTTTGGCAGGGGCAAATTATGATTTGGTCTACTCAGAAAGCTTTTTTCCTGGCCAAATCTACTGACAAAGTGGGTTGCCACTGCCACCCAGATTATTAATGCAATGTATCCAAAATAACATAGCTGTTACAGTAATATCATCTATATTTCATTGCATATATTCTAAGTGACATTGTTTGATACCTTATGTACTAAGTTTAAATTTTTTTTATAAAGCCTGTAATTCAATCTTGACAAAGGCAAAATCGGAAATAAATCTACTTTGCCAAATTTCTTCCTTGTCTATCATTGACTAGTTTCAGCTTACAATATATGACTTGTACTTTATATATATTCCGTTTTGGTATTCCGGCCCATCCTTAATATGTATAGTATTACATTTTACTCAATATCCAACATTATTGCATAAACTTAATCTGGGATAAAACTTCAGGTATGCTTTACCTCTTCTAAATTAAAAATTAATTGAAATAGATGATGAATATTCCTATACAAGAAAATGAAGAAATGATATCATTGGTACAATTCTTTACTTTACTGAATAACTTTTTAAAATTGTTAAAATAAATGTAGAATTGTTGTGCCCTGCACTACTATTTATACCAATCTATCTATCTTCAAAGTCTGAGGTGAATACACTGACAGCAATCTAAGGTATGCTTGGTCGCAAAGAATGCGCCACTGTCCATATTATAACCGTATGTTGTCGATTTCTCAGAAGCCTTTGTTGTTTTGTAGAATATTCGAGTCAACTGTGTAAAATAGGTTGGATATACCGTACATCTTTTGTAGTTTTCTGGCATTTACGACGTGTTTTTAAGAAAACAATGCCTTTTCAGTTTCAATTACAGTGCCAATTTGAAGATCCCAAAATTTTATTTCAGACTTAACCCGTCAATTGCTATTTCTTGTTTTCGGGAAGATATGGGCAAAATAAGACAAATGATTTACCATACATCAAGGAAAACAAGAACTGTCAGTAGGACAGCGCGCTCAACTTTTTTTAGTGCTTGCCAATAAAACAAAACTTTGTCAGTGAAAAACCCAAGGATGTGTATAAACATCGGCCACAAGTAGCAAGATATTAAGTTAGGAGTTATCAAACTTAATTCTTTAATATCCCTGAATACTACAGTAAAGTTTTAAATTAATACTTTGTGACCGGGCTCTTTTGTGCACTTCAAGCGATATATGTGCATGACAGTGCCAGTTGCACACAAGACTTTAAGTTGACAAAATGCAATCAACAAATACATGGAAGCAGACCAGTATATGATTTAGCTGAGATATTGATAAATCAGTCTGCACAAATTGGCAAACCAGTCAATAATTTGTTTACATTCTGGGTTAAAGGTCAATTTGATCATAATTGCTAATTTACGGTAGAATGGCATCTCCAGGCGGGAGATTATTTTTCTCTTTGAATTCCGGTAGTATACCGCAAGAAACGGTAGGGTTCACAGGTATGCTTAACTAGGAATTTCCAAGTACAAATAAAGAAACATTTTCATAGGGTTATCTTCTTTTGCTTACAGACAGGTGTCATAATGGTACATAAGTATTCCAACTTTCAAAGTAATATCTCAAATGGAAAAGTCAACAAGTGGACAAGAATGAAAAGTTGAAAAGGGCCATAATTCAAATAAAATCCTTGACAGAGTTACCTTCTCCTGTCTGTGTTTGGGAATCAAGATGGTAAACATGTATTCTAACTTTCAAAGTAATATCTCGAACAGTTTTAAATTAAGTAAAAAAGTGGACTTGTATGAAAAACTTAACCGAGATTCTTAGTCAATAAAGGGCCTTAATTTTTCAAAAAATCCTTGACAGAGTTACCTTCTCTTGCCTACAGATAAGGGGAAATGATATAAACAAGCATTCAAAGTTTCAAAGCAATATCTCCACTGTCATGTAGCCAAAACGGTGTAGTCATTCCAAGATGGCGGACACAGAAACATGCCGCGGGTAGGTGTCCTTTACTTCTACTGAATTTTAGTATTTTACAGCCTTTATTGCCGTGAATTTGGGTCCACACCGACTCAGAATAGAATAAACCTTAGCACAGATACTGACATTATGCAAGACATGCATTCGAAACACCAGCATTTGTACCAAAATGGTACACCTGATCTCCGTTTGAAAATCGAATTGAGGAGACAACCATAAACTACTGTTTGTAAACGGTTACGGGCGTATAAAACTCTTAAAGAAAACAACATAAAGCTGATATTTCAATCAGAAAAAAGGCTTTCTCATTTACAAATGTCACTATTGTATATGATATTAATAGTTGACATACATAAACTAGTGTTATATCCAGGATGAAAAAAGGGCATGGGTGCGCGATTTTCTTTCAGTGAAGGGCATTTCTGTTAATTGTTGTCATTCATAATGTGTGCTAACTACTACTATAACACTAGCCTTATGGCATTTTCCTAATAAGAGTAACAAAAGACATTATTAAAACAGTATATTGTATCAACACTTAATTAATGTCATAAAATAATATGTAACACAATGGGAAAACAGTGCCACTGATTACAAGGGTGAAAGTTTGAAAAATGGAAAATCCTGAAACTGAAGCTTCTGGCTATTAGTTATTTCAGAGAGCTTCTGATGAATTCCTAGAGACAGGATGTTTAGTTCAGCAAGCTTTGAAACTGAATGGTCTTTGACCCTTCAGCCTAACTTTTCTTAGGACAAAATCAAATTTTCAAGAGCTAAGGTGAGGATTTTAAGGGTTGGGTCACAGGTCATAGAGTTAATGTCATAATCTCTAGGTGTGCATGTAATATTTTTCTGTTTGTTTCCTGCATTTTTTTTTTCAGTTGTTCCCCGTTTGTCACATATTTTCGCAACCTCGCATGTCCGTGATTTTCGTATCTATTTCTTCACTTTTTTTCACGATTTTAACAGTTTTTAATACAAAGAAATCTGACAATTCTTTTTTTTTAAACCATCGCTCTTTCTTTTTCAAGCTTTGCTAATTTACGTTTTGCAGACACTTTTTTCTAATGTTACAATTTACAAAATTGAGTGTTCGTTCTTTAAATTCTCATCGAGAAATGTTTTGTATTTTACGATTATTATACTTAAGACTCCACTTACCCATCTCAATTATCAATCGTGTTCAAAACGCATTTTGATCTCCGCCAGTCCGTAACTTTTTCTTTTGTTTAAAGTACTCGCAATTATTATAGAAATCCATCCCTAATAAATGTGTGAACAGCTTGGTCATTAAAATAATTAATAATTGATCGATTATAAATATAATTCGCGATGATTTATTCTAAACACCATGACTGCCTCGGATTAAACCACGGACCCTGATAACTTTGTACAAATATCAAAGAAAACGCCGACTAATTTCTGACGTCACGTACATGTGCAGTAACGACACGTGATTATCAGAAAATAACAGGTGTACATGCAGTGTCTTTTGATCGCCTCGGGCGTTTATGTAATCGGCAATCCAATGCCGAGCACGTGTCGGATTAAGGTTAGGGCTGAATGGTGATGATAAAGGACATAAACTATCATGACTTTAGGGCAAAATGGATGTTGAGAAGGGCAGAGTGGCGGCACGAAAAGGCGGCAGGGCGCGGCGCCACGCCATCACGCTACAGATATAACACTATAAACATTAGATTACTGTTTCAATTCCATAGCCTTACCGACCTTATTTCAAATTGAAATGTTTTGGACCACACCGTTCACTTTTTCAGACTAACCCGTTCACTTTTCAAGACTACTCTGTTCACAAATATTTCATTCTGACAATTTTAAAGGGGGAGTTGAAATTTAAAATATATTTTTTTTTTTTTTATTTTTTTTTAAAAAAAAAGGGGGAATTTTTTTTTTTTTTTTTGAGAGAAAAAGAGGGTTTTTTTGCATTATTAACTATCAATTCTAGGGACATACTTAGCACTGGTCAGTGTCTAAACAGTAATTTATGATCGTCTCCTCGATTCAATTTTCAAACGGAGATCAGGTGTACCGTTTTGGTACAAATGCTGGTGTTTCGAATGCATGTCTTGCATAATGCCAGTATCTGTGCTAAGGTTTATTCCAAATTCACCTCAATAAAGGCTGTAAAATACTAAAATTCAGTAGAAGTAAAGGACACCTACCTGCAGAATATTTCCGTGTCCGCCATCTTGGAATAACTACACGGTTTCGGCTACATGACAGTGATCTCAAAGGGTTAAGTTTATAAGTGGATTTTACCCATATTCAATGTATTTTCTATTAAAAAGGAGCATATTTCTATCAAAAAGCTTGACAGAGTTATGTACTCTTGTCTGTTGATGGAGGTAATGATGATAAATGAGTATGGTAAGTTTCAAAGCAATACCTCTAATATTTTTGAAATAAAGTGGGGTGGTACGAAAAACTTAACCAAGGTGTGACACCAACGCCGACACCGACGCCGGAGTGAGTAGGATAGCTTCCCTTTTCTTCAAAAAATCGAGCTAAAAATTACTTCACTACCATGAATAAGCAACCTAGACCCAAGTATTCTTTTGACACTGATCTGAAACAATATGGTAATGTACACCAAGAGAATAGAATTTCAACGTGAAACATTATTATGCTTCATGCCTGCCATAAAAGTCATAATAAACATCCGCAGGGGTAAAGGGGGGCGTTTATTAAGTCACATTTTTTCCCAAATCACAAAAGTCTCTTTAACTTATTGTGTGGTTTCTTTATTAAAAGAACTCAGGTTTTAGTTCATATCATCCCTTTCACTCTCACATATAAATTCTGTACTTATTTATGAATAAAGTGGCCAATATTTAAGGAAAGTCTGCAACAAACGGGGTTGCGAAAATACATGACAAATAGAGAAAATGACAGCATAATAATCCACAGTTATGTAAAGTTATTAGCTAGTGAAAATGAATAGTTAAAGATGTTGCAGTGCAAGATTTTGTCAGTTAAAAGAAATGGCAGATATCTATATTTTCCAAAAGTCAGGGACAATCAGGGTCATGAAAATACAAGACAAATGAGGAAAATGACTATTACAACCTACCACAACTACCCGGGTAGCGTTTGTTCGAGAAGGGGCATTTATTACAACTTTGATGGTATGTTAGATTTTTGCCTAAGCTCAGCAAAAACTGATGAGCAATTTCCGAAAAAACTGTAAAGACAGCTATAAAATTAAAAATGCCATTTTCAAGCCTAGCACATGTAAAGCTTTTGGGTGGAGCGCTTGGCTATACCTGCTAAGAGAAATTCAGTTATTTGCTTCAGATTTAATGAGACAGTTTGTATTTTACAGGAAAGAATAGAAAATGGCAAGTAAACTACCAGCAGATCTTCGAGATTGTCCCCTTTTACTTCAAATGAACAAGACTGACTTCGCGTGCATCATAACCGTTATACAACAATACAAATACCATCAAGCAGATATAGTGGGAATAACTTCCACACTTAGGAAAATGGGTATCATTACAGACAGAAAATTTGAACAGATGGTTGAAGCATATCATGGTAGAAATAAAGTTTCTTTCCCAGACTACATTTTGAGAATTATCTCAGCAGTGACATTTGAACAGCTCTGTGCTGTCCTTGACATTGCTGGCCAAAAGGACATTGCAACTAAACTACGAAACGAGAGATACACACACTTGTATCGCAAACCTTTAAAGAAAGAAATGCCATTCACCAAAAATGTACACATTTTCTACAAGAATCAAAAGAGCATTTTGGACAATGACTGTTATGTTGAAGGAAAGCCTGGAAAGCGAAAAATGATACGGCAGCAAATTGCTTTGTATGACACAATAATCATGTCTTCTTCTGAAGACAAAAAGAAACAGGAATATGCAATTGAAAGAAAAACCGCTGCACTTGCCTTACTTATGCAGCTGTACAGAAATCCTGCAAGAAGAAAACTAATTCTCAATCAGGCAGTTCGTACAGAGAGTAATGGACTGGATAACACTTCACTTCTTATCACATATCATTCAAAAATGGCAGTGACAGAGGTTTTCCTCGGGAACAAAGCTGCTGCAGTTGACCACGCTACACAAGCCAAGGTGCTATGTGAAAGCACTGCACCATGCTTTGCAGTAGTTTCTGCCAAGCATGACAATCTCTGTATGCAGCAGTTTCTATTTTCCAATGAGCAAACAGCAGAAATGCTTCAGAATGTTTTGAAAGATGGGGAAAATGCTCTGCTCTGCTTGCTTGAAGTGAAAGAAGATGTTCAAGTTATTTGGAAACGAATAATGTTCCTTTTAATGGTCATGTCACTGCTTCATATAACACTTGGCTTAAAGGTGGAAAGAAGATTTCCGATCAAAAAAGAAAATGTTGAAAGAGCTAAAGAAATTCTCAAAGATTTAGAAAAAATCAGTGAAAACATTGAGTTAAGAAGGCAAATGATAAAATATCTTTGCCATGCTGTCATAATGGAGAACGAAGATATAAAAGTTGCTAACGTTTACATCCAAGAAGCAGAGGACATGGCAAGGGAGGGTGGATGCTTCCATACCAGTGAACTACGTAACATTGAACAATACCATGCTGATCTGAATGCCAAATTGCAAGACCACACAGCTGCAAGATAGAAAACATCAAGACTGCCCTCCATAAAGACCAAATATTTCGGAACCAAATGGCGTATTTTATGGCAAAAAAGTCTCCATTTGATATTAAGTCTAGTTAGACTACTTTATGCCAGTCCAAATGGTGGTAGAATTACAGGAACTTGACTGTACTGAAACTGAATATTATTATTCTATTTTGATATTGAGTAGTAGTGTTATTTAAAGTTATTGCATATGTTACTATATCTAGTATCAAATTTGCCTTAATTTTCGTGGATATGTGCCAATAAAACGATCCCCTGACGTAGTGTGTAGATAACAGTTCTCATATCGGCACACTTGCAAGTGTGCCAGAAACTCCATATTGAGGCTATTTCCGGTCAACTGTGCAGCAACGCCAGACCGTCAGCACGTGAAAACGTTGACGTAATTGACAACGTAGGCGTAATGGAAAATGGCTTCCGAGAGGACACTGAATCTCACCGTTTATTATAAAGATGGGCTTATTGAGCAGCAAAATTCTGAAACTGACATGTATGCTTTTGTGGATGGTACGAATAATTTATTCATTCAATGGTATTTATTTTAATGAAATAGAATGACTATTGCAGGAATGTGTGTTTTGTATACTTGTCTTATCTTGTCTCATTTTTAGATAAACCGATGTTCAACACATGCAATAAAAAGGTAATTATACGGGACAGGTATGCCTTAAGGCGATATTGGCACACTTGGTTCAAATTGGCCCTCCAGCTAATGCCTTCTGGCCATATGCCAATATCGTCTTAAGGCACACCTGCCCCATATGATAACCTCTATGGAAATACTCTAACTGTTGTCAAACTAAATAATCTCAAAAACATAAATAATAGAATATTCGGAAGTATTATAACTTAACCTAAAAGTTTAAGCTAAGCATTCCAGTTACTATTGAAAACATCAGCATTTTAAAATATGCTGCAGTACCCTACACCATTCAATAAATTATGTAGAGTTATTGTTGTACAATTAATGGGTGGATAGCAATTTATTATAGAAGGCCTCTATATTGATTAATTGTGGTAAAATGAGGCATTTTTCGCCATAATTATGTTGTTCTTTAAAATTGTATTTATCTATCATTTTACTTTCATTGAACACATTATCTATATTTCGAGAACATAATCGGCTAGATGTAGGGTATTTCCCTTTAAAATCAATGCATAGATAAATGAATCCAGCTTGTACAAAAAAAGCTACAAGCTACTTTGCCAGTTAACGCTGAAAGTCACCACTGCAAACAACACTACAGTGACAGCTTGTGGAACTCTCCCTGAAAATTCAGCTACTGTATGTACATTTAAATATTCAGAGACAATTTTTGGGGCTTTAAATATTTTATATAGTATGTGAATTCCTTAGAGACACAAACATGTATGTGTGTAGATGTCTATGTTGAAATAACCGCACTAACCATGTACACTGTCGTGAAAGAGTACTGGTACGGTGTTTCCGTAGACCGGTACAGTCAACCAAGATGGCGGGGAAAATGACCAAACAAGGTACGTGTCAGTTAAAGTCTCTGTAACTTCAGTCCAATCAAGCTTAGAAGTGTATCTTTGACATTTCTGGCGTTGAAAGGGTTACTATTCTTGTTGCAAATATTCTTACTGGTCCAAGTGTTAAGTTTACGCTGCAAATTTCAGCCAAATGGGTCCTTTCTAGCCCGATGAAATTTGAATTGAGACTTGATGCTGTTTTTGCATGAAAACTGACACGAAAGTAAAAGAATCAGCCAAACTTTAACAGAAACCTGTCCTAAATGTATTATCCTTCATGAAACTGGCTAAATATCAGCTTTGGTTTGCCACTGTTCGTTTTCTTCTTGTACTTCCTCTTTTAACAACCTACCGGTACGGTCAGCACGCACCGCTATCACTTTTCTGTAAAAAGTCACCGGTACGGTCGCAAAAACGCAACGGTACAGTCATCGCTCACAATTGTAAACGGTACTGTCACCTTTGTCAGTTTTCATGCAAAAACAGCATCAAGTCTCAATTCAAATTTCATCGGGCTAGAAAGGACCCATTCGGTTGAAATTTGCAGCGTAAACTTAGCACTTGGACCAGTAAGGATATATGCAACAAGAATAGTAACCCTTTCCACGCCAGTAAATGTAAATGATACACTTCTAAGCTTGATTGGACTGAAGTTACAGAGACTTAAACTGACACATACCTTGTTTGATCGTTTTCCTCCGCCATCTTGGTTGACTGTACCGGTCTATGAAAACACCGTACCTGTGCGCGTTCACGACAGTGATGTACTCACGGACAGATGATCACCACAAACTTATTGAAAATTGAAACAAAAATAGAATTCTACAAATACAGAATTTCACCTTTCCACATTATCTTTAAGCCTATTCAAGTTTTCGCTGTACAGAAATCATCTGATCACACGCCTGAAATTGTTATAAATGGTGAACTATCACAGCATGTTTACTTTGACTGCTTGACCTGTCAGTTGTAACCATGACAATATGACTTCATTTGCCAAAATATTAATTTTATGCCAGAAATATTTTCGAAAAAATCTTAGAATGAAAAGATAAACAAGCAAGTGGATGCCGAGATATAAGAATAAATATTTAAGTGTTTAAGGACTGAAGCCACAATCATAGGTCAATAAAAGAAAAGAAATTGCTAAAGAAATATATCCATGAAGCAACTGAAAAAGCCAGACACAGACTTCAACATGCAACTGGACAACTGATCATGCTTTGCTTAAACCCATTCTGGAACCTTGTGCAGCTTTATATTCTTATGTTAAGTTTGTACCAAGTACTTGTTGTGTTTATGTTATGTGGATCAGGGATCAGGAAATTTTGAAATCTCAATCGGTCCGGACAAGTTGAGGGTACATCGTCAACCAACCCACCCCCTCCGAAAAAAAAGTTACAAAAACGTAAAATAAAAAATGATAGAAAAAAATGAAAAATTTGTACGTGATTTATATATTATTCAACCATCTTTCCATTGTTGTGCATGATAATGGAACAGTTAAAGTATTTAGTTGCCTCCTTTGGATTCCAAAATGTCGATAAAATAAATGCGCCGTTCACGTGGAGCGTTCCATTTTCTAAGGGATAAACTTTACATAATTTTCGCCATAAAGGAATAAGAAACGGAATTTCTAAGTAATAAGAAAAATATCGAGCCAGTTTTAATAAATAAATATAATAATTTCCATGCGATTTTATCATTGAAAGTGTGTTCAATTTCGATTAGAACTGGTTACGTTCAAAGTCACCCCCACAAAGTTTTGTAATAATCCATGTGTCAGGTATAGGCTATTAAATTTTTGTCGTCTGGTTTCGTTTTGAATTATGTTTTATGCCTCTCGGTTTGCCAGACCGATTAACATTATCTTTCGGCTTGCTATTCCGACTTTCGGAAGCATTTACTATCGGTTGCCGGTCCGGTTATTTGTTTCGTTATTATTCTCCCGATTATCATAAGCCGGTTTGCCATTTCGGTCATTTGATTTTTTGAACATCGCAAATATGTTGCGTTGTGCCATTTCAACAATAAATCGAAAGACATTGAATGCCCGAACATGAAACATTATATAGCCGGCACTATTTGAGTTATAAAAGCTAACTCTTGGGTTTTATTTTTAATAATTTCTTTCAACTGTTTTCTTACCGGTCAAAAGTACACATGGACCGAATCGTTTTTAATTAAACCATAATGACCAGTAATGTTTGCAAAGTGAAGGTAATGATTAGCGGCCTAAAGACAATTGGTCCGGCATAGTGTCAATCAAAGCTGCAAACACATTAATAAAATCCTTTAATCAATAACGTGTTAGCGACGCCCGAGGACCAATTAAGTAAAGACCGCCGGGTTATTAACATGACAAGTTTATTGGGGTATTAGATAGGTGCTAATAACACAGATGCTATGTGTAATTACACAAGCAACTCCTTTTGTCATATTTGAGCGATTTTATGACGTTTTAAAAAAACTCTCGGACCGATTTTTAAGTAACTTTTGGTGACGTGAATCGGTCCAGCAAGTTGAAAATCGGTCCAGACCGGCAAATTTTCGGTTTTCCTGATCCCTGATGTGGATGATATGTTTATGTTATAGTGTTTAAATTTGTTATATTTTCGAAAAAAAATTACAATTTGATATTCATGTATTGTATTTTATTTATTCATTTAACACTAAGGATAATTCGAGCCTTGTATGTAATGGTAATTCAAATTTTCAGATGCAGTACATGTATTTCAAATGTTGAAAACAAAACCCTGAGAGAACAGAATTCAACATTGAAGGACTATCAATACATATTAGTATAGTTGGCATAATACTTCTTATTAGTGAGATTATTGTATTTTGAAACAATGTGAAAATACACAGGTATATTCTTGTTTTAAATTGTGTAATTGAAACTCAAGACAAAATACACACTTGTTTTCTACCAATAAAGAAATGTTTGTAGTATATCTTCTTGTGGTATAACGTCCATTTCAAAACAAACTTTCAGTTATTTACAGATATAAAGGTTCCTGGGAAGAACCAGTACTAGACTTCTATCCTCCATAAAAAACCGCCGACAATTTCGCAGTTGGTAGCAGTAATTAAACCCATAACTCTCATTCCAATGTTGTATTACTTCAACCCAAAAGTGGACACATGAAATTTGATTCATTTGTTCAGCTTCAAACCATCCAATCAAAGCTGTCTGTCATTCATGAAGCCAAGGTAGTTACATTTTCCTTACTCACCATGTTTCTGATCCAGCAATTCCATTTTGACTAGGACATCAGATCTCATTTTTGCGAACTTGACACGAGCTTCCTGTCTACACCTTAAAACTAGCCTGGAATATACAATATGCTTTAGATACATTCACGGAATTAATAAAGGGTTTTGTATCAGTTCCTTACCCATTTTCAACACCATTTCTATAATGCATTTGTAATCAGACAACAAACCAGTGTGCTAAGGCTTTAATAGTTTGAACACCTAGACCAATCTTATTCTTTATGTGAGAAAGTTGTCAATTTGTTTCTTACAAAGTACCGAAGTTTAGACCCTTCTGTGACAACATTTAATCAGTTGATCACACCACATGAGGGCGAGATGGGAATGAAACTTGTTCATTTATACATACTGTGAAGACATTAATGCTCATATGTCATTACTTTTCATTGATTTCAGGCATATTGCCAAATATAGTAGCGGCAACTATCACATTGGCCATGTTACAAAAGTGAGACTGTGAAGAACGAACCAGACTATGAGACCGCATAAACCCAAATAATAGGCTTTCATAAATAAAATGAATAAGAGAGAAACAAATATTATTAAATGCATGCATTGCAGACCTGTATTCATAGTTTCCTGTTTCCACCCTGTATAATGGCTCCTGTAATGCCGCGTAACTATATTCTTCATCATCCATCTCTTTAACTTTCAAGCAATATGACTGAAAACATGATAATAAAAATTCAAGTGTTATATCTTAACAGACCAAGAGCTGTCACTATTAAGTGACATCAATTATGCTCCGAAAGTGCTGCTTTGACTGACATCAGCAACACTTATTTCAATGCATTTAGATTTAAAACAATTATGATTTCCATATATCGACTTATGTAGTTTCAAACATGGTAGGAGTATCTTCTAAAATAACTGAAACCAAAGTAATGATTCTTGTGTGCTGTCCTTTCTCCCCTTCAATACTTTTTGAATTATGCTGTGCACAAGAAAAAATAACTCCAAAAGTAATGAAGCAAAATTCATGGTCCTTGTGCTCTGCACTTCCTCTAATTGTTCCCTATTAATATATGAACTTTTTGTATTCCTTCAATACTTTTCAAGCTATGATCTGCACAAAAACGTGACAGATGGAGAGATGATGTGATCACTACATGCCCCCTACACATTCCAGCATCAGCATAAAAATACAAAAATACTGAAAAGATACTTAGTTTTCTCAAGTGTTAGCCCACCTGGGTATTAGTTTTGGATCAGGTACTTTATTTTTAATACTATTTAGGTCATATTTTCCTCTCTTCCAAATGTTCCTGTATTAAAAATTTTCATTTCATATCTTTTGTACCTGCTTTATTGCCATAAAAAGTGTAAATTCAAGCACAAAAAATTGCATGTTTTCACAGGTATATGCCTCAGTTCTAACGTAATTTTGACTTACCAGGTATTCAAATTTACCATCGAGGTATTTCTTTATTGTCAATCTGGTGTCTGGTACAGCTTTGTTTAAGAATGTGTTCAAGTCACTGATCATCTGCAGCAGAAAATCATAACAGTTATAATATTTAGCATGCATTAAAAATATGTAAGTAAAATTCATCTCATGTCTAACCATGTTTCAAAATATTTAATAGCAACATGCAAAGTTTCATTAAAATATCTTGAACAGCTTGCTTATGGCAAATTACAAAATTAAAAAATGTACCAGTAAATGTTAATTTGCCGCACAACCTGGCAAGTGAATAGGATGAAGAAGTAATTGGTTTCAGTAACTGACTACAACAGATATTTAATAGAAACTATAGTATGGACAAGCATATCTTACAGGCTTCACTGTTTTCAACATTTTGATTGCAAATCTCTCCATATCTCGATGTGCTTCACCAAACTGTGAGAATGCTTCGCTAGCAGCTGGCTGAGGTTCTCGAACACCTATACTGCTGAATGCATCTCCAAATGCTGTAACATAAAATGTGTTCATAGAATAAGAATGAAAAATGGCTGAATCTGTGTAATTGATGACCAGGCCCAGTGATTATAAAAGTTTCTGCTTAGCAGAAAATCATGCTTGATTAATATGAAGCTAAGTCAAGTTACAGTCAAACTTGTGAACAACGGCCGGTCAAGGGAAACCATGAAAACGGCCGTTGTTCACAGGTGACCTTTGTTCGGAGGTGTGGGCAAATTATATATTTTCATCATACTTATCAGTATTTATCAAGTTCTATCATCACTTGTCAGATACACATGCTATAAGCATTAACCGAATAACGATTTATCCGAATTTCGTGCATATGGTTTAATTTTGCAAACGGTGCACATGACAAATCAAATACAAAATGATTTTGTATCGGATCAACAATGGCAGAATTTAGTTAATCGGCCTTAAAACACTTTAATAAGCCAGAAACTGTGACGCTAATCACTTTTTCGAAACAGGAAACGATCATTTAATTAACGTGGATTACGCCCTTTGCCGTTGTTTGATTTCATTGCCGATTGTGAATAAAAATGCAACGGCTAATTTACGAGATTAAAGTGTGTGTTTTTCTGTTTAATTGTAATAAATCAAACAATTTACTAAACGTGATTGCATTAATTAGCTGAAATAAACGATTATTATTTAGTTGCACAAACAATGAAAACTGCGACTCCAAATTGCGAAGATGTTCTGCATCAAATAAACAATCAAGCAATTTTGGCAATTACCGGACAGTTTGAACGGATTAATTTTACGTGTGACAATTAAATATTAGCACTTCTTTTTCATCACCAAAAGCATCTTTGATTATTGTGCCCGTCGTTTGAGGTGCAAACAACTTTACAAGAAACAAAATGCTCTGATATAATTTTGTTAACCTCATTGTTTCATTTGTATATGAAATGAGTGAATAAACGGAATTTGACTTGATTCAGCCATGCAGCTGTAAAAAATTCAGTGGCCGTTGTCCGCATCACGGACCCGATGACGGGAAGCTTTTTTACTGGCCGCTGACCGCGGACGGCAGGTGGCCGCTATTCCCGGCCCTTTTTAGAGCAAATTTTGACGGGGGGAATTCATACTGGCCGTTGTCCGCAGGTGGCCGCTAGTAACAGGTGGCCGTTAGCACAAGTTTGACTGTATATTTATTTACAAAGTCGTGTTTTAAAAACTTAAAAATTAAAGTATCTCTGTCAAGGTGAAAAAGCTAGACTGTGACATAACATAAAATTTACTTAAGATTCAATGTTATTATATAATCAATACCTTTGTGTGACTGTGACAGTTCAAATGTACACTTGAGTAGTTTTTTCATATGTTCAATAAGACCCTTGTAAGTTTCAGCAGTTCTTTCTAATTCCTGTAGCTTCTTCACCAAACCATCTGAAAAAACATATTCAGTAATTTCATATTATTTTCACATTATTAAATTTATAGGTGTCTCAGTATAATTTGTCAAATTCTTATCTAAAAGTCCAAATTTGAAGGATATGAATGGAACTTAATACAAATGTATCACCCACAACTATACAAACAATATCTTATGTGGCAACTTTTCCTGGTTTTTATTGTATGGCAACTTTCCTGGTTTTTAGTGGGCAACTTATCATGGCATTTTTCTATGGCAACTTTTCCTGGTTTTTCTTGTGTGGCAACTTTTCCAGGATTTTATTGTATGGCAACTTTTCCTAGTTTTTACTGTGTAGCAACTTATCATGGTATTTATTGTATGGCAACTTTTCCTGGATTTTATTCTTGTGTGAACATTATACAGAGAGTGAAAGTATCGTGTTATAAAAACATTTCCTACTTGGTTCACAAAAGTCAATTTTGAAACTGTAACATAGAAGTTGAATTACCACAAAATAAGATTTATTCTTAAATTTAAGCATTTGAGGATTAAACTGTTGCAACTGTTTCTTTGTTTATAAGTATGTACATACAATAGTTTCATGAACTATGCACACCTACCGAGGGTTGACTGCAAAACTGTCATAAGTCCTTCTTTATTTCGTATATTAAGTTAAGACTATTTTGCGTTCAACCCTCAAATTACATAAATTATATCATAATGATTATCCAAAGCATGCACCAAAAAGCTTCTTCTTTGCCAATCTGATCAGACAGAACCAATGCATAACAAGTACAATGTAAAACACAGCTCAGAACAAGGAGTGTCTTAAACAAGACGCAATCTAAAGACCTGCATTCTCTCACAACATGCCTCATAATAACCTCATTACAGTAATTTTGTCTAGAACTTAGACCCAAGATAATCATTATTCCAGATTTGCACGATGTTAGTGCATGTTACATGGAGAGTGGTGACATCTTAATGATGGTAATTACTGGAGAAAGAACAATTTGGCTGTCAAATCTATGAAAGTGCATGTTGCAGCTACTGGCGCAAACCAAAAATAGAGTCACATTGCCTGTCATTTTGTTACAAGAGATTATAAGGTTTCAAGCATATTTCAGTCATTTACGGTCTCATGGAAACTAGTCTTTTATCAATTTCTGCAGTATAATGGTAGACGTGCTTTCTCTGGTAAAGTAGAGCAGGTTTCTATTAAGTAACACATTCTAAGACATAAATAGAGTTTAAAACATATCAGACAATCCTATTGATTATAGTTACATTTTCTAACAATGAGAGAGGACAAAGACTGCGGATCTAGCATGGCAACAAGAACTAATATTTCGAAACAGCTATAAATTTCCATAATAGTAATGGTCCTAAAGGTGTCAGAGTTCCGAATCCTGTTCAAAGTCTAAAACTTTGCTCATCCAGGCTGACAAGTTTGAGACAAGCGTAATGCAGTAAACTCTGTATATAATGACTCCCGATATGGCGATATTTCAGATGTAAGAAACAAATTTTCTTGGCCTGATTATACCTTCTTCATTAAATATGATAATGTTGTATGTATATAACATACTCCGGATATAAGGAAACAAGTTAAGTCGCCCCAAAGAGTTCATTATAAACAATGTTCACTGTACAAGTGTACGCATGACTGTATTTTACTAATATAGATTACATACCATTATTAAATTTATAATAAACAGCTCTTAAAAAATTCATGAATGTATATAAATACAAGTCACATACCATTGCATAAGATAGCTCTTGAGAGTCCGAGAGCATCAGCTGTATTGGAGTTCATAGACTCCACCACTCGGTGCTTCACTTTCTTCAGAACTGTGGAATATAAAGTTTTACATGTGTTTATGCAGTTCGTTATATTTTAGCTATCAAATATGCAGCAAATATATTAAATAACTACATTACATCTCTGACAGTAAAGGTAACACCACTTAACATTGACGTTTATAGGGTTTGAACCCCACTGGAGGTGAGGACAGCAAGCATCTTCTCACCAGGGGTGACACCAGGACTGTATTTTCCTCGGGAAGTTGACAAAGATTGACTCAATAGACGTAAATTTGTCTTTGCTACCAAGATGATATAAATTGACAAAACACTAAAATAACATCAAAATACATATGGCAATCAGAGACTCACATGAAATTTCACAACTCTGATACAAGCTTGTAATATGCAAGCTAGTTATACAAATATTTACAAATAATATATTTATTATTTCTGCTTTGCAAAACAAACATGGTCTCATATATTACTACACGCAATAGAGTACAAATCTTACATCTAGTTATTGTCGTTAGCTGACAAGAAAGCGCTCTAAGAATCCTGACTTAAACTATTTTCTAATACAATAATACAACGTAGTTCTTCGTGATAAATAGTCACAGTTCCACAACCCTAAACTAGCACAAAACATCATTAAACTTTTTTTATAAAAATTATCTTCTGTTTCATCACTTTCTACTGTAATTTCCTCTCTCATGTAACCACCCCTTCTGAGTCCAACCTTTCTTTACATATACATTGTGTGTCTCCACTTTTATGTTTTCTTTCCTTCCTTTTATTGTCATTGGTTATTTGTTCAACTTTATTCAGTTATTGCAATTTACATGTACTAACTTAACTAGTGTTACTGCATTAACTGTATACTCAAGTAATTACTAACATACCCATGTGTGAAGTGTTAATGGACCTGCATGCAACATGTACAAACATACTTAACTGTGTATTGCCTTGTTTTGCGTCTGCATGCAATACAATGAAAAAAAAAAAAGGGGAGGGGGGGGCTGCCCTTTTTCTTCACAAAAAAAAAAAAAAAAAAAAAAAAAAAAAAAAAAAAATTTTTTTTTTTTAAAATAAAAAAAAATTATGAAATGAATACAAACTTACTTATGTCAAGTGTATTGCCTTGTTTTGCTTCTGCATGCATTATGTACAAACTTACCTATGTCAAGTGTTTTGCCTTGTTTCGGATCTGCATGCATTATGTACAAACTTACCTATGTTAAGTGTTTTGCCTTGTTTCGGATCTGCATGCATTATGTACAAACTTACCTATGTCAAGTGTTTTGCCTTGTTTCGGATCTGCATGCATTATGTACAAACTTACCTATGTCAAGTGTTTTGCCTTGTTTCGGATCTGCATGCATTATGTACAAACTTACCTATGTCAAGTGTTTTGCCTTGTTTCGGATCTGCATGCATTATGTACAAACTTACCTATGTCAAGTGTTTTGCCTTGTTTCGGATCTGCATGCAGCTTGTTGTAGTTAATCACAACATCTCCTTGCTAAAATAAAAATTCTAGTTATTTGAAAAAAGCATAATTTCTTGCAGGCGACACACATACTTATAACTTGCGGTAAAACATGTTTAGAAATATTTGAGAAAGAACAGGATTTTTTGTATGAGGGAAGACAACGAAAAAGTGCTAATGCATGCATTAATATAAACGTAACATATGTTGATGCTATTTTCTAACACATTTATACAACATAATTATGAAACATCTGAAGTCATTTCATACAGGGCATGACATTTGTATTAAAGCTGCTCAGAACAAGCTTCGGGGGAAAAAATTCAATTTCTCCAAAACGATATACTCAAACACAGGTAAAATTCTACATAGCAGTTGAAAACATTGGTGAGCTTGCAGGCGCGTAGCCAGGCATACTCCCATACTCATGGGAGTACTTCGAATTTCAAAAATGAAAAATTTAAATGGCCTAAAATGATGTTAAACTTATACCTAAGGGGGGTACATGTCCACTCGGGTATACTAACAGTATCGGTTTATTTTTAATCACAAATGGTAAACTTGTGTTTCATAAATGCAATAAATAAGTTTTATATGTCCTAATTATTTACAGTATAATTGGCTTTAAAAAAAAATTGTGGGGGGCTTCCCCCACACCCCCCCCTACAGAAAACTGGGAGTACTTTGATTATGTCCCTACTTAGCTACTTTGACTGCACCACTACACTGTTATTATGTTTATATTCCCATAATTGGAATTTCAAAAGCATTTCCGCTTTAGTATTTTCAAAAATACATAAATACTTTACAGGAATTTATACTAGAAACTTTTTATTTGATGATTTTAAATTCCGACAGTTCAAAGAACCTTGTTTTTTTTCTCACCAAAATCTCAGAGCTAGCAGATTTAAGAGGCAAATACAGAGTATTCTTGCATACCCCGCATGAAAGTACTGGCGGATCCCAGCTCACGGATGGAAAAGATCAGCCTATACTTTCCCTAGTGAAAGTACATAGCTGGGCTTACTTGACAGGATCCAAACTACTTTTGTGTATTCAACTCCTACCTGGAACCATTTATTTCCGAGATACGTTTCATGGCGGTTTATATGTAAAAGATAGTTACATTTTTTATAAGTGTAAACTACGGTCTCATACGAAAGCACAAACTTTGATATTTTTCAAGTATATGTAACAGGTATTTCTGAGGAGGATGTAAGATCCTCATATTAAATGTATGTCTATGAATAGTATGCTAAGATAACAGCAAATGCACTCAAAACTGGAATTATTACTGACCATGAATAAAAACCTGCACAAATAATATTATGCCTTGTCACAAGAAATGGTTTCTCCATGTGATATGCTTATTCAACTTAAATATGGCAGCTGTACCTACTGTAGTCTGACTGCTTACTTTAAATAAGATTAAAATTTGATCTATGTCTAAAATAGATTTCGTTCCCGAATCCTAGACTGAGCGGACTTAATGTCTCAATATAGATTCTCCAAGCTGTTTATATCAATCTCTAGAACAAAGGGCATCAGTACAGTTGCACAACAAAGCTGATCAAGCACAGCACAGCCCTTGCATCATACTTGTTTGACAAACATGTCCACTTCCCCACAGCATGGAATTCACCTCTGAAACTTTCACTTCACAGACTGTAACCCGCATGTCCCTTTCCACCCTACCCCTTTCCCAACCCACACTCCCCACTCAGGACCACATAAATTTTCTAAAATTAAAGTGAAAATTTCACTATTCCCCTATTAAGAGGCATCAATCCATTCCTCTTACATTACAATGTTCTGCTTTCAGACATATTCATGCAAAGTTCCTTCATTTTCTGCTGCTAATGGTTAATACAAATAACTTCCTGTGGTAACAAACACCTCATTTCCTGGTGTATTATTTTACAGAAAACCTCCCAGTAAATGTCATAATTCTTCCCCATCCTAATAACATGGTGACAGTTGTCATGGTCTGAACAGCTATGTACAAAATTAATGAGTTTTCTTTGTACTGAGAATTGTTTCTTTCAATAAAGGGTATGAGATAAGAACATCTGCACAAAAATATTCTAAAAAGATTCCCTTATAGTCTCTTTGCTCCTGTCAGAATCTAAACAATTTTGAGATATGCCTGTTTTCGTATTTATGTCCATTTTTCAACAGAAAATGTGGTGAGTGAAATTTGTCCTTCAAGATTTGTCGGATTGTCCTACCAAGAAAGATGTCTTAATTAACAGTCAGTGAAAATGACCTTTATTTGTACCAAAAATATTCCTAACTTGGCTTTTTAAATAGATAAGAACATGTTAGAAATATAGAGCAGTATTTTTTCAATCATATTGCAAAAAATATGAATTTAGGCTTTCTGACAACTCTTTTTCTGAGGGTAAAAGATTTGAATCCAGTCTCACAGTGGAATTTATTCTTTGATCCTCCTAGATTATGGACATCAGTATCGTATATTAGGGCTTTATCGTTGGTACCAGTTTCCCATATAACCAACGCCCCCAGAACAGGTTAGCTATTTTAGGTTCCGGAGGATAGTGCAAGATACAGAGAGCGTCCCAATTCCAGAGACGTTTTTGGGACGTGTGTGGCAAAACCCCTGGTTCTTATACATGCCAGGTGTATAGCACCCATACATGGGACCTAGGTTTTAGTCTCATCCGAAAGACTGTCAAGTGTTTTGCCACACACCTATATGTACTGGTATATACACTGAACACTTGCTAAAGCCTTCAATTTATCAATTTTTACACCCCACTGGTTGCCCCTGTGTTTGATTATGTATTGAAAGTAATAATTGACCTTTAGCTTGACAAGTGTTACACAAGGCCTTTAATTAGTTTTGTGAAAGCCAGACTTTTTGTCAGTTAATGAATAAAATTATGGTTAACTGTTTTGTAATTTTGATATTTGTGACTGCATAAATTATATGGATTTAAATGGTCACAAATATTTATAACGGTGATGGTGTAAGCCGGAGCCCTTAAAACTGTTTGTGTCCATTAAAATCAGTATATACTGTAGCATTTATATCACAATTAACCTTCTTCAAACACACAATGCTCAAAATTGTGATAACTACAGAACATTCTAATTTGGGACTGTATCCTAAATCTAAATGATGTAGCCAAAATTCTTCATCAGACTTGCTCTGATCAGAGAAATTATCTTTCTGCAATTTCATTGCAATAATCTTGACAAATTGTTCAAAGTGATGTACCGTAGACAACTGGGGATTCACACTAACTTGCATCTATTCAAGTTTAAGCTTTCCTGAATTAAAAAGTATTTATACCTATACCATCATTTATGTATAAATTACAAAAATTCACAACTTAACTTCACACTGTTGCTTCCTGTGCCAACCAAAGGGATCTGTAACATTATATATCCGTTTGTTAACATTACATGTATATAATAAGTACAAGGGAAAGAACTGTAATTAGCAAAGGGCTTACTATCAAATCGTTTCATATATTGTAACTTGTAACGGAAGCGATATACAACGCCCTAACATACCTTGCTTTGTCCATTAGACATTAAACTTTCCAAAAATGTATACTTAGTCTACCCTAACTTGAGACATAATACACAGGTTTATTTTATTTCTCACAAATCATGCGTTTTTCCGATGGTTTTAAACGAAGTCTAAAACCAAAACAAACGAGGTTTAGCGAAAACATTCGCAGTATTGATAAATAATGAAGGAACCGAGCCTAATCTGAATGCACATTTATAAAATAACAGTAAACGCACCGATTGCATGCATTATTCCGCCGCTATCGCCTCAGACGATGTAGAAGTCTAAAATTCTATTTGTTGACATTGATAAAAGTTGAAGAAGTTCTCCATTATTGACATTGCATACGTAGTTTTGTGTAATGACGAATTTGATTGGTTGATAAAAATACTTTAGGTGAAACACCTAGGAACATATCATATGACGTTGTAGATATTTTCTGGCACCACTATCCTTAGGTTTCACTTAATACCCGTGCGTACAGAAAGCCAGAACCAAACAAAATTTTCGCCATCCAATCGGAACATCTTTTTTAATATGCAGTTCGTTTTTGTCACGTGATACATCATGGCACAAATAAATTTTACAAACAAACGACGGAACGTCAGATTAAAGAATTGTTGGAGTTGATAGCGGCAGAATATTGCAAACATTCGGTGAGATTACCGTTGTTCTAAAAATGTGCATTCAGAGTAGCCTGCTTCCTTCAGTATTCATGCAATACAGCGAATGCTTTCACAAAACCCCGTTTGGTTTCGTTTTACGACTTTGTTTCAAACCAACGGAAAAACGAATGATTTGTGAGAAATAAAAAGAAACTTGTGTATTGTGGCTACACTTGGAGTAGATAAAGTATACATTTTTGGAAAGTTAATTGTCTAATCGGCAAATTGAGGCATATTTGAGCGTTGTATAACGGCGCTTTTTCAAGTAACAATAAATCAAATGCTGTGATATTAATCCGTATGAGCGTGGCAGTTCTTTCCCTTGTACTTATTATATACATGTAACGTTAACAAACAGATAGACAATGTTACAGATCCCTTTGGTGCCAACCTTTGTTTAAATCAAACGGGTCTTTTTGGAGACTTACGGCTACATTCAGAAACGTTCCTCCACTAAACTTCAACTAAGGAAGGGGAACAATAGGCATATCTGACTGGCCAGTGAATACTGAAGGCAATAAATCAACCAAATCCAAAAAAGTTTAATATTAATCAGTTGACCTATGGACAGCATGTAAGGGACTCTTCCTTGGCGGAGGTCGAGTCAAGGAAGCTTACTGAATATAACCATAAGAATGGACAAACTTTTAAAAAAACATGCCGCAGAGGCCTTGAACTTTCAATGACTGATCCCCTTATCAATATAGGAGTCTTGAATTAGAAGTTAGAACCACTTTGGACCATTGACATTTCAGACCAGGCAGACATTCACTGAATGTTGAAGACAACAAGATCATACAGCTTGCCAATAATTAAATAGTGATGGACCCATGACCTTGACTCCTGAATTACTGACCCTGACTCTGTAGCGATTCCTGAATATTTAACTAAACATTTTTGAAGTGTGTACAATTTGTTTTCTTTTTATTTATCTTAAAGGGACATTCCCTACAACTTGCAGACTGTTTTCTCAAAATGTTAAAAATAAGCTAAATACATAAAATTATAAATTTATGTATTTTTCAAAAAGAAAATCTATCGAGAAATGTTTCTTTTCAGCTTAAAATGCCAATATAACAACTTTTTATATTAAATCGCCATCCACTCAAAAATTAAACCAAGGGGGGGGGGGGGGGGGGGGGGGGGGGGGGGGGGGGGGGGGGGGGGGGGGGGGGGGGGGGGGGGGGGGGGGGGGGGGGGGGGGGGGGGGGGGGTTTTTGGTTTTTTTGGGTTTTGGGGGGTTTTTTTTTTGTTTTAATAAAGTTGGGGGGTTTTTTTTTAGGAAAATAGGGTGTTGGGATGGGAATAATAAATTGCATTTATTATTTCTTTTTTTTTTTTTTTTTTTTTTTTTGGGGGGGGAGGTTTTTTTTTTTTTTTTTTTTTTTTTTTTTTTTTTTTTTTTTGGGGGGGGTTTTTTTTTTTGGGGGGGGGGGGGGGGGGTTTTAAAAAGGGGGGTTTTTTTTTTTTTTTTTTTTTTTTTTTTTTTTTTTTTTTTTTTTTTTTTTTTTTTTATTTGGGGGTTTTTTTTTAAAAAAAAAAAGTTTTGGGATTAAAAAAAAAAATTGTTTTTATTATTTTTTAATTAAGTTTAATGGCACTTCAAGGCATCTCAAGTCACTTATTTTACAGGTTACTGTGTTTTTTATGACACTTTTATGTTTCATGAAATTTCTTCCCATTAACGCATTAATTATAGTTTATAAGCTTTTTCAAAATGGATCAAGTTTTAGGTAATTCCTCTTTAGCCTTTTGCAACATTAAGACCTCTGACCTACTGAACCTCGTTACATAAAATGTACAACTTGAATTCATACAGATACTTCCTGTTAATTAAACTTAGTCTGATGACAATCAATCAATCGAACGCTTTTTGAGATGAAACTTTAGCTATACATGATTTTCCCGTTATCTGAACAGTCTTTATGACTTACACCTTTCACTAACTGACCAAAAAATAGGTCACATTCATTGCACATCTTGGAGATCATGGGTATAATAGTTTCATTGCAATTCGTCTAATCTGAAGTGCAGCTATTTGTCTGACCATTCAATCACCTAACCATGACTCTTATATACCTCTTTAAACTTCATTAGGAAGGGTAAAGAAAGTCGCTGCTAATTCAAGCTCTAAAATTTACAATATAATGTCTGGTAACATATTCAAAGCAAGTATGCAACATATGGCTTTTCTACCTACATGTGCCTATTATACATTTGTATTATCAATAATCAATATATCCTTATTATGTAAAGTAACAGTTCATTGACAGAATGATGGTAACATATGTACCTCCTGTTACCTTCACAAGACCTTTAACTAAACCACATTTCTCCAGTTTTTTATGTATTCTAAAAGCTTACCTTGATGGACTGAATCATACGTGCCACCTCCACCTTTGTTCTGCCCTTCACTGACTGTCCGTTGACCCCAACTAACTCATCCCCAGATTGTAATGTCCCATCCTTGGCAGCAGGTGTGTTGTCAAATATCTGTACCACATACAGGCAGGGACAGAGAGGCGCCCCACCTCCTATACTGATACCAATCAAATTCTTTTCATCTTTGGTCAGTGACACACTCCCCGATGTCACTGTCATACCCCTGAAACAAAGAGAAAAATTAATTTCATATAGATCAACAAAGTTCAATCATCCAAGTCTGTACTTTTGGTTGATTACAGCCAGGGTTCATACAGACTTCTGCAAACAAAATTCCATGAAATTTCCATGACTTTTCCATGATGTTTTTTCAGTTTTTTATGATACTTGTAGGTATTGACAGAGATAACTTACACGGTGTATAATGTTGGGAATCTATTGCTTAAGTATTATCAAAAAAGACCTGCATGTTTTTTCCCCAGAAAAATGGGAAAGGGCACAGCCCTCTCAAATTGGGAAGTATTTTACACATGGTGTCACCCAAATTGGGAATTTTAAGCACATTTTCATTCAAATTGGGAAATTCATCAAGAAATTTGCTAAACACTTCTCTCCGCGTTGGCTTCTACAAGTATACAACAATAAATGCCTAGAAGAATGGAATGCCAAAGAGATTTTTCAACACCTAGCTTTTTTTACTCGATTTGACCCAATCTCTCACTTGACCTCAAGTTCATCAAGACAAACATTCTGAACAATTTTCATGATGACTGGGTACAAACAATCGGAACTCCTCGCTGATGAAGGATGACGGAATTACCCAAGGAGTTCCAATTGTGGGTACAAAGTGTGGTTTCTAGAGTGTTCACAAGGTTTCTCTATGGTTTGACATGGTGACCTAGTTTTTGACCCAAAGTGCACCAGTTTCACACTTGAACTAGAATTTATCAAAACAAACATTCTGCCATACAGGGTACTGTCTGGATGATTGAGTGCAACAAGTGGATTCAAGAGGGTTAACAAGGTATTTCTATTATTTGACCTGGTGACATAGTTTTTGACACCACATGATGCGGTTTTGAACTTTATATCTGAGAGACTTTCATAACATACATTCTGACCAATTTCCAACATAATTGGAAGTAAAATGTGGTTTCTAGAGTGTTCACAAGCTTTTTCTGCGATTTGACCTTATGACCTAATTTTTGTCCCTAAGTGACCCAGTTTCAACCTTGTTTTAAAGCTTATCAAAACATACATTCTGATGTTCAACATAATTGGGTATAAAATGTGGCTTCAAGTGTTCACCAGGTTTATCTATGATTTGACCAGGGAAGTCCTAATTTTTTACCCCATGTGACCCAATTTGGACTTACAAAGATTGAGGGTAAAATTGTGGCCTCTAAAGTATTAAAAAAGTTTTTTCTATTATTTGACCTGGTGACCTAGTTTCTGACCCCGCATGACCCATGCAATTTCGAACTTGGCCTAAAGATCATGGAGATAAACATTCTGGCTGAATTTCATGATCATTGGGCATAAACTGTAGCCTTTAAAGTGTTCACAAGGTAAGTACGGACAGATGACAAACATCATACAATGGGCGATCACAATAGCTCACCTTTGAGGACTTAAGGCTCAGGTGAGCTAAAAACACATCAGTATGTGCATTAGGCTTAGGTAAGGGCAAATGCAAAATGCAATCCGACTATTATAGGCTAAGTTTAGAAATTGATTGCTGCAATGCTTTTACACAACAAAACAGTGTATACTGCCAGATATGAACCATATATTTTAAGCAGGCTGTCAACACCAATAAGAGAGACATGTTATAATAATAAACAGTTGTAAATAAAGTCTAAATGTAGGACAAACACTAAGTCAGTTAGAGGCTAAAATAGAGAAATTTATACAACAGAAACCCAGTCAGTTGCTAGCGTTTCTATATTGTATAAATTTCTCTATTTAGCCTCTAACTATAAGTAGTAGCTTGAGGTTTGACTGTGTACACATCATAAAGGTCAGGGGTCTGTCTGGGTTAGTGCTTCCTATTCTGTGTCAGACTGTCTAGCCTTTAGGTTGAAAGTAGATGCACTGGCAGAGCAAATTTTCAATAACAAACCTTCCTTGCATAACACCCCAGACAAATCACAACACTATAAGTGTCACATTGATTAATTACAGGTCACACAAATCAAGTCTAGCAAGGAAGTACAAACGATCCAAGACAGACTTTATATTATACTGTAAAGAAACACTTTAGCCAGAAACATATGGTAGGTTTGTGACAAAACAATTTCAAGCCTAAATGGAGCCTATATTTTTTCTTTTCAATCACCTTACAAAGCCAAGTTCTACAAATTGTTTGTTTAGACCTATGATGGTATTGACACAGTTACTGGCCCTCTTTGTTTTAATCTAATTTTACAATTTTTTTAATAGATAAATTAACAATAACACGTGTGATAGAAAAACCAAATGAAATTTCCACAATTCCATGTACATTCAGAGAAAAATCAGGCTAACCAGTCAATATTCTGATATTTACTCCCTTTGAATTAAATATTTTAAGAACAATACTGAAGGCAATTCTATGGCAACACTTGACATGAAACTGCAGATTTTTCAAAATGGAATTTTGAGTTTAAATCGATAGCTTTAACATTGGTATGTTTGAAGTTGATCTGTCTGAGGATTAGGAAGGCGACTGGGACTGAATTACATCCCTATTATACATGCATTTTCATTGTAAACTAAACTTTTTCTTCTCAGCATATGAGCTATATCAAGCCAGACAGCTCATTTTGCATGTTTCCAGTATCTCCTTGTGTTGCACTATTTAAAGGACATATTTCTCCAATATGCGCATTATGACAATGTTACACATGTATATTGTATACCATACATTTTTAATCTAAACTTAGGCCAATTGTATCAAGTTTGAAAAAAAGCCCGACGGAGGAGGGGGGGAAAAAAAAAAAGACTTTTTATACATGACAAACTGTTTCATCGTGGACCGCTTCTCTCTAAAACCGACATAAGAACACCCCCTCCCCGAGCAAAAGCCCTTGAAAATTGTGACTTTTTTAGGGAAAAAATATATTTAAGGAGGGAATGGGGCGAAGTCCCAAATCGGTCTGAAAAAAACACTAGACGAAGCAGCTTCTGACGTACACTGATAAACGGACCTCAATTCGCGATTTTAAAATTTTGAAAAAAATTTGAAAAAAATTTTTTTTGATTTTTTTTTAAAACGAAAAATAGGGGCGGCGGGTTCGAGTAACGACAAATCAAAAAACACTGGCCTTACTGCATTTACATTGATTGTTGAACTGTTACAAGTTCTTGCAACTTATATTAACTACTCTTGATGACTGTTACCAACACTCCAGCCGGGCTACAAAATATTACAGCACCTCTGCCTCCAAAAAAAGAGAGGAATACTATTCATAGTTATGGTGTTACTATTACTCTTATACATGAAATCTGCATGGTTATTAACAGCAGCTTTCTAGTTTATAAAAAAATTCCTCTTTAAAGGCTGTAGTTCACTCAGATACAAGAGTTAAAGGGCCTTGTTAGCCTTGTATAAAAATACAATCATGTAAAGTATGCAGATTATTTCTGAAAGTTCTCATAAGGATAAGAGAGGTTATATAATCATCTAGCTACATTGTATAAACCTGCCTGTCTTGACCAAAGAACGGCATGCATAGCCGTATTAAAACAAGAGCAGCTCTTGTCAGTAGGACAGCGCACTCGAGTTTCAGTTTTTAGCTAATTTACATCACATTTTGAGCACCTAATTTTATATACATTAGATTGTATTTTTTTACATAATGTATCCTGAAGAAGGTCACTTACGACCTAAACTAGTAGATCAACTTAAATAACCTAGTCCATTTCAAACCAGTGTTGATGTGTTTGTTCCTTCTCCTTTTTCTTATCATGTATTTTCCGGCATATAATTCTGACAAAAAGCTTCACAGAGTTGAATAGACTGTACTCTAGTCTGTTGATGGAGATTATGATGGTAAACCAGTGTGGTAAGTTTCAAAGTAAATCCTCTAATGATTTTGAAATAAAGTGGGGTGGTACGATAAACTTAATCAAGGTGTGACACCAACTCCAACGCAGAGGCGATTAGGAATTAGCTCCCCTTTTCTTCGTAAAATCAAGCTAAAAAGGCTTTCAAGTGCTCTGCTAGGGTCTAGTAGGAAGTAAAAGTGGTGGCCTTTTCTTTTTTGTAGAGTCTTTATTATCATGCTAGGTTGAACATCATTAGACATGGTGGCTTTAGGCCTGTGGTTTTTTTTAGTTTCCCTGTGAAAGTTTATATTTAACAATTACTCAAAGTTTGACCTCAGGAGCAGAATTTGAACAGCTACACACCAAATATCTTGGCTCTTGGGTTTACAATTAAAATGGCATAAGATTTTTATAGGATATTCTGTTCACATTGCAACCAGAGTTCTGCTAGGATCTAATTTATCTAACAATTATTGTAGAAGACCACACAAGGACCATTCCAGCAAAGTTTTACCAACACTGGCCTGATGGTTTATGAGAACATGATTATCAATGGCAGCAAGATGTTGAAAATGATGACTGTCGGAGATACCATCATCAACAGACTGACTAACCGTAAAAAAAATAGAGATCATCAATAGATTGCATGCAACCATCTCAGCAAGTTTCATGAAAGTCAAATGAAAATTGTGACCTTCAAGAAAAAGCTAATGGAGGTCACTGTGACCTTGACCTACTGACCCCAAAAACAGCAGGGATCTTCTACTCAGTAAGACCAATCACCCTATCAAAGTTTGAAGACTCTGGGTGTTATAAATCTCAAGATATTGTGCAGAAATGATTTTCAATGTTCGGGCAACAGTGACCTTGACCTTTGACCCACTGACCCAATAGCAGTAGGAATCACTTACTCAGGAAGACCAATCATCCTATGAAGTTTCAAGACTGTGGACTCAGATCTCAAAATATTGCGAGAAAAAGATTTACAAAGTTCTGTGCCCTTGACCTTTGACCCACTGACCTTTAAAATAGTATGGATCATTTTCAGGTTGCAGGCAATCTTCTGAGCAAGTTTGAAGAAAGTTGTATAAAAATTGTGGCCTGTACAGAGTCACCAAGGAAAAGCTATCAGTGGTAACTGTGACCTCGACCATTGACCTGCTGACCCAAAAATTATAACAATCATCTACACATTGCAGGCAACCTCCTCAGCAAGTCTGATGAAAGTAAAATGAAAATTGTTACCTGAATAGTGTTATCAAGGAAAAGCTATCGGAGATCTGTGACCTTGACTTTTGATCCCCTGACCCCAAAAACAATAAGGATCATCCTACAGGTTTCAGGCAACCTTCTGAGCAAGTTTCATGAAAGCCACATAAGCCATAAAACAGCCATAACCCAAAGGAAATGAATGATATCAAAGAGAATTTACTGTTACCTATTGTTGTCACAGCCACTTGAACCCAACTTTTTGGCCATGGACTGACAGATAGACGACAGACAAATCACCATGGCATAATCTCTTCTGGACTTTGTCTAGCAAAGCTAACAAGAGTGCCAAACTGTCACAAAATACGCCCGTCAAGGAGGCATAACTCAGTATCTGGCAGTTCATTTGTTTTGTAAAACCTGCTAGAACTATAGAGCAGACAAGGCTAATTCACCTGTTTGAACTATGAGCTGAGAAGGCTAATTTCATAATTTTCGATAATTCAAGGGCAACAAGAGCACTGTAATCAAGAGCAAATGCAGAGCAATATCCACACAGTTATATGACGCTTGAACCCTAAGTGTGACCTTGACCTTGAAGTGAGCCATCCGGAACATGGCTTCTGCACATCGTCTCAGTGTGGTAAACAATTGTGTCAGGTTTCTTTGAAATCCTTCACGGGGTTCAAGAGTTACAGAGCGGAAGGGAAAAAAGTCTGAAATCTTTCACGGGGTTCAAGAGTTACAGAGCGGAAGGGAAAAAAAGAAGTCATATGACCTTTGAACCCCTAAGTTTGACCTTGACCTTGAAGCGAGCCATCCGGAACATGGCTTCTGCACATCGTCTCAATGTGGTAAACATTTGTGTCAGGTTTCTTCAAAATCATTCACGGGGTTCAAGAGTTACAGAGCAGAAGGGAAAAAAAGTCATATGACCTTTGACCCCTGAGTATGACCTTGACCTTGAATCCAGCCATCCGGAACATTGCTTCTGCACGTCATCTCAGTCTGGTTAACATTTGTGTCAGGTTTCTTCGAAATCCTTCACGGGGTTCAAGAGTTACAGAGCGGAAGGGAAACAAAATCATATGACCTTTGACCCCTAGGTATGACCTTGACCTTGAATCCAGCCATCCGGAACATTGCTTCTGCACGTCGTCTCAGTCTGGTTAACATTTGTGTCAGGTTTCTTCGAAATCCTTCAGGGGTTCAAGGGGTTCAAGAGTTACAGAGCGGAAGGGAAATTGCTAACGGACAGACGGACGGATGGACGGACAGACGGACACCGAGGCGATAACATAATACGTCCCCTTCGGGCGTATAAAATTTAATGCTTTAAGCAAATCGCTCCAAAAACAAAATCTGAACTTATTACAAGAGAAAACATAAGCAGTTCTCACTTGAGGTCTTCCCAGGGTAGCTGTGTGAATTTGTTCTCATCTAGCCAAAAATCATCAAAATCTTCATCAGGTACCATGTTGTACTCGTAATCTTCATAACTCATTCTCGATACAATAATGTAAGCTGGCCATAGGCTAGACACTATTTAATCAACTGTTCATTTATTTCACACAAAATGAAGTCAAGCGTGTAATTTAAGCAACCTGTGTTTTGATAGTCCTGTATTTTGTGAAGTAAACAACAATCAGGTCACCTCTAAATTGTGACCTTAAAACAATTTATGCAGAAGTTAATATGGTATTTGATGTATCAATGCTTCTTCAGTAGGACCAGCCTATCCAGTATACAACTTCCTGTACAACTTTGTGCACTTCCCAAAGTCTGCTTGCACTGTCAACACTAATTTACAGAAGTTAAAGTTTGTGTTCAGTAACTACACGTACATACATGTTTCTATGTATATGAATACAACCTTTACCAGATACTTCAAATCTTTCAATGATATCCCTTTTGTAAAATGTTTATCTTCCATAAATTTTTATCCATCCAAAACAAATTAAGCATTTATCTTTAAGTATTTTTATTTATTGATCAACTGCAACAAGTAAAATTCAATCACACTTTAAGAATGAAAAACTGGATCTAAAAAGAGTTACAAATACAGATTTTATATGCAAAAAACGCTTTAAAAATCAGTTTAAACGGATTAAATCCACTTTTACTTTATCTATAACATATGCCACGTCAACGGACAGCTGTTACAATAGACATTTACATGTACATTTCTGCACATGTGACATTTTCATTTATACTGGTATTAATAACATTTACAAATATGGTCATGCTACATTTACAATATCACAGTAATATGAGAAACATTAGGAAAAGTTTGCTTTTGTATGGGATAGTGCTTAAAAAAGGTAGTAAATTTTTTTTCATACCTTTAAAGCCCCCGTAGCATTTTAGATACTCTTAATAGACAATCAATTTGATTAAAATCATCTCCTCAAAAAGGCTATGCTATGAGGAGATTGTGTACTTTAATCAGATTGAATAGATAATAAATTTACAGGTAGACGTTATGATAGGACAAATGACAGAATTAGTGTACCGTAAGACAATGTTGTTGTTTACATTTCTCTCCTATTTTTGTCCTTTCTTCATGAAAAGGCGTACTCAGACAGTGTGTCTTTTTTTATACGCCCGAAGGGGACGTATTATGTTATCGCCTCGGTGTCCGTCTGTCCGTCCGTCCGTCTGTCCGTTAGCAATTTCCCTTCCCCTCTGTAACTCTTGAACCCCTTGAAGGATTTCGAAGAAACCTGACACAAATGTTAACCAGACTGAGACGACGTGCAGAAGCAATGTTCCGGATGGCTGGATTCAAGGTCAAGGTCAAACTTAGGGGTCAAAGGTCATATGATTTTGTTTCCCTTCCGCTCTGTAACTGTTGAACCCCGTGAAGGATTTCGAAGAAACCTGACACAAATGTTAACCAGACTGAGATGACGTGCAGAAGCAATGTTCCGGATGGCTGGATTCAAGGTCAAGGTCATACTCAGGGGTCAAAGGTCATATGACTTTTTTTCCCTTCCACTCTGTAACTCTTGAACCCCTTAAATGATTTTGAAGAAACCTGACACAAATGTTTACCACATTGAGACGATGTGCAGAAGCCATGTTCCGGATGGCTCGCTTCAAGGTCAAGGTCAAACTTAGGGGTTCAAAGGTCATAAGACCTTTTTTCCCTACCGCTCTGTAACTCTTGAACCCCGTGAAGGATTTCAAAGAAACCTGACACAATTGTTTACCACATTGAGACGATGTGCAGAAGCCATGTTCCGGATGGCTCACTTCAAGGTCAAGGTCACACTTAGGGTTCAAGTGTCACATAACTGTGTGGATATTGCTCTGCATTTGCTCTTAATTACAGTGCTCTTGTTGCCCTTGAATTATCGAAAATTATGAAATTAGCCTTCTCAGCTCATAGTTCAAACAGGTGAATTAGCCTTGTCTGCTCTATAGTTCTAGCAGGTTTTACAAAACAAATGAACTGCCAGATACTGAGTTATGCCTCCTTGACGGGCGTATTTTGTGACAGTTTGGCACTCTTGTTTGCAATATCACTGAAAAAAATATTGTACTATATTTACAGCTTGTACTTTTTGATTTTAAAAGCAACATTCTGAATGTTTTTTCGAAATTTCACATGTTGAATGCAAACTGAATTTTAATTGGATTAAATCATTATGTTTTAAAGCATAAAAACTCTGGCGTTAATAAATGCTGGATGCGAATGCAGCATGTCCAGAGGTGAAAACTGACCTTTTTTAACAATCCTTTTGAGTTAAGGAGTTTAAGAGCCTAAAATCATTCTTGAATATCATTTAGCTTTCAAGTACATTGTATGTCCCTGACATTTCACAGATCTTACATTTAAACATCTGTTTAGCAAACTGACAGAAGACTGAAAATTTGACTGACTAACATTGAATTTTCATTTATATGTACTTTAGTAAATATTGAACTAAATATCTGTAACATGCAGACAGAATGATGCATTCCAATACTGCAATATCAAATCCTGTCTGAGTGGTGAGACTGAACAAGATGGCCATGATGGCCCTATATCGCTCACCTGACTACCATTGGCTATAATACAAGGGCTCATGATTCTAACATAATTCGTAGAGGTCCACTACACAATTCTAAGTAACTTTCCAAATATCTATTCTCTGCCTGTCGGCCTTCTTGTTTTTTTTTAAGTTTTCCCTATCTAAGCCTATGTGAAATCAAGTCACCTTCCTCCCCCCGCCCCCCACTCCCTGGAGGGGTTAATTTTGACCTGGGGGTCATGATTTGAAAAATTTTGGTAGAAGTCCAATAGGCATTTTTACATGCAAAATATCTAATCTCTAGGCCTTGTGGTTTCAGGGAAGAAGATTATTAAAGTTTTTCCTATCTAAGCCTATGCAAAACCAAGTGACTCGCCCCCCCCCCCCCCACCCCCCCTCCGGCAGGGTCAATTTGACCCAGGGGTCATGATTTGAACAATCTTGCTAGAGGTCCACTAGACAATGCTACATGCCAAATATCTAAGCTCTAGGCCTTGTGGTTTCAGAGAAGAAGATTTTTTAAAGTTTTCCCTTTATAAGCCTATGTAAAACTAAGTGACCCCCCGTGCGGGGTCAATTTTGATTCGGGGGTCATAATTTGAACAATCTTGGTAGAGGTCCACTAGACAATGCTACATACCAAATATCTCAGCTCTAGGCCTTGTGGTTTCAGAGAAGAAGATTTTAAAAGTTTTTCCTATATAAAGCCTATGCAAAACTAAGTGACCATCCGTGTTGGGTCAATTTTGACCCAGGGGGTCATAATTTGAACAATCTTGGTAGAGGTCCACTAGACAATGCTACATGCCAAATATCTCAGCTCAAGGCCTTGTCATTTCAAAGAAGAAGATTTTTTAAGTTTTTCCTATATAAAGCCTATGCAAAACTAAGTGACCACCTGCGCGGGGTCAACTTTGACCCGGGGGTCATAATTTGAACAATCTTGGTAGAGGTCCACTAGACAATGCTACATGCCAAATATCTTAGCTCTAGACCTTGTGGTTTCAGAGAAGATGATTGCTTAAGTTTTTCCTACTTGTTGCCATAGCAACCAGAGTTCTGCATGGAATGGAATTCTTTGAACAAATTTGGTAGAGCTTCATGCAAGGAACATTCCTGCATAGTTTTATCAACATTGGCCTAGTGGTTTCAGAGGAGATGTCATTTGAATCAAAATGTTGATGGACGATGGACAATATGATCAATCAAAAAGAGTCCACCTTTTATTTGTAGATATTTTAAGCAAACTATTTTTGTTGAACGTTTCAGCACAAAGCTGTATTTTAAATATGGAAATATCAAAATGTTCCAATATCGACACTATTACAGCATCATGGCTGGAAAAGAATGCCTATCCTTTGTCCTTTTGACACATGTAAGGTGTAACATAATAAAATAACAAGAAAAACTGTGATACAAAGTATCACAGCGGGCCAACAAACAATAATCCCATGTAAATATTTTGAAAATTGGTGATAATTGATATTGAGGCATGGCCCCAAAAGAGCTCGAGGGAACCAATTCTGGTTGAACAAGCAAAACCTGACACGACAACACATCTACTGACTGACCTGTAGTATCGAAACTTTACTGTTATCAAATAATATTTATACAGTATGTCCAGGAATGCTCTATAGACCGTTCCTGGTATGTCTCAATTTTTCATTACCATTATCCTTATTAATTTGACATGAATGAAGATTTTTATGATTATTTGCCGTAAAATATTCTTAAAAAGCTAAAAATGATTATTAAAACAGCAGAAAAAAGTTTAAAAAAAAAATTAGGTGTTGATGGGATTCGAACTCGTGGATTCTAAAAGTACACGTACACAAAAGTGTTTGAGCTATCGGCTTTATCCATTACATCACGGAGACAGACTTATTAAAAGTGGGAAAAAATTAGCTAAGACAATATCATATATGTCTAAAAAGGCCATAAAAGAATATTCAGTCCACTCGTTTCGTTTCTATAATGTCAAAGGCTGTGTTAGTGGAAAAAGCAATCATATATCCATTTTTCTAGGTGTAGATTGCGACTGAAACGTGAAAAGCGCTTTTTTTTTTTTTTTTACCAGCGTATATTAGATTGCGCCCTCTATGAAACGAACGACAGCTCAATTGCAAACGACAACTCTTGCTTTTCCAAACAAATTGACTGTGTCTACAGTTTTCATCTCACAAGTACCTCAATTTTATAATGAAGAAAGACGCATATGTTCAATCTAGTGCTTAAGTCTCCATGCATCTTTTACTCACCATGTATTAAATATAGCGGGCCGCTGCTGCGGCCCACAATAAAACATTTATGCAGGTTTTGCCATCCATAGAAGCACCAGTAATCAAACTGAGCAAGCTTTGTCTGTTTGAATTTAAAAGCGATGCAGACAGCACAGTATTGAAAACTCAGTCTTAAAGCTAATACTGTAACTTTTAGAAAACCTTGTACATAATTCTACAGGTTTGAAAATTTAACATTTTACCCACCTCTATGGGATTTGGGATATGAAAACTTAAAGTCTACCTATCATAAGCAAAAACAAGAGGGCCATGATGGCCCTATATTGCTCACCTGACTACCATTTGCTATAATAAAAGGGGTCATGATTTTAACATAATTCGTAGACGTCCACTACACAATTCTAAGTAACATTTCAAATATCTATTATCTGCTTGTCGGCCTTGTGTTTTTTTAAAAAAGTTTTCCCTATAACCTTTGGACACCGGCATATTTTGTTACACACTCGACAGACATGCATGCGTTTTTGTAAACACTGTACATCACGTTTTGGCTACTTTCGGTTTACTGCGCGTGTTGTATACGTCAGCAAATAGATTGAGCTGTAACATGAAAGTAAAATTTCCATTGGCCCACCTACAGAGGTCACGCGCAGGGGTCACCCTGCCTGTTAACCTGCGCATGGACTTCTTTTTTTTTTTTTTTTTTTTTTTTGCTAACGGGAGGTCAATTTCAAGCGTTCTCATAAGATGTCAATATACCTAGGTTTGAGTACGACATGTCTGCTTTATGTCTGTGAAAAAAATATTTGCACGCGCTCAAAACACTATCCCACAGGGGCCTGTACGCGAACGTTGGTAAAATGAAAATTTTCAAAGCTGGTAAAATTGTGTCCAAGGTCATTTTCAAGGTCGTCTAAAAGTGTCAGCATTTGCCTCGGACGTCTGAGTTTTCAACAGTCAGGAGCTGTCGGCATAGCCTTTAAATTCATACAGACAAAACGTGTTCCATACGGTCACTGTCACTTCTATGGAAGGCCAAACCTGTCTTAACACGCGTATATGTTTTATTACGTTACAGGTGTTCAAAGGATATAAGCCTATGTGAAATCAAGTGCTTTTCTCTCTTCCTGCCTCCCTCCCGGGAAGGGTTAATTTTGACTAGGGGGTCATGATTTGAACAATCTTGCTAGAGGTCCACTAGACAATGCTACATGCTTAATATCTAAGCTCTAGGCCTTGTGGTTTCAGAGAAGAAGATATTTAAACTTTTTCCTATATGTAAAACCAAGTGACCCCCCCCCCCCTCCCCGGGCAGAGTCAATTTTGACCCAGGGGTCATAATTTGAACAATTTTGGTAGAGATGCACAAGACACAAGACAATGCCACATGCTAAATATCTAAGCTCTAAGCCTTGTGGTTTTAGAGAAGAATTTTAAAGTTTTTCCTATATAAGCCTATGTAAAACCAAGTGACCCCCAGGGCGGAGTCAATTTTGACACAGGGCTCATAATTTGAACAATCTTGGTACAAGTCCACTAGACAATGTCACATCTTAAATATCTAAGCTCTAGGCCTTGTGGTTTCAGAGAAGAAGATTTTTAAAGTTTTTCCTATATAAGCCTATGCAAAACTAAGTGACCACCCACACAGGGTCAATTTTGACCGGGGGTCATAATTAGTCCAATCTTGGTAGAGGTCCAATAAACAATGCTACATGCTAAATATCTAAGCTCTAGGCCTTGTGGTTTCAGAGAAGATGATTTTTAAAGTTTTTCCTATTTGTTGCCATAGCAACCAGAGTTCTGCATGGAATGGAATTCTTTGAACAACTTTGATAGAGCTTCATGCAAGGAACATCCCTGCAAAGTTTCATTAACATTGGCCCATTGGTTTCATAGATGTCGTTTGAAGGAAATGGTAGACGGACGGACGTACGACTGACCCCGGACGGAAACCAATCCTTTGCGATTGTTAAAAAAGGAGAAGTCCAAGCGGCATGTTGATAAATAGGGTGACCCCTGTGTCTGACCTATGTAGGTCCTACTTTCATGTTAAAGCTCAGAGTCTTTGCTGACATATACTGTGTGTGTACAACAAATGTGGTGAAACTGAAAGTAGCATAACGTATTGTGCAATGTTTACAAAAACACACACATGTCTGCCGAGTGTGTATCAAAATATGCCAGCTGTCCAAAGGATATACGGATGGGGTTTGTTCTCACAATGCTTAAAAGCAATTATTTACATAATTTATGACAATGCATTTGAAAAGCTAATTCTGTACAGTAAGATATGCAGTCTTACACTAGCTCTGTTTATCTGCATAGATAAAGAATAAGATAAGATAGAAGCCTTGATACCTATAGTTAAGTGCTCAGAGGATATTGATGATTTACCATGTGCATAAAGGAAACTCGCCATTAATCTCAGCTTAAGCTTGACGTCATGCTTGCCGTTAACCAATCGGATTACCTGATGCCTTTTGTTTCCTCATTCAGGAAACGCGAGTAGACTTGGTGGCTTTATCATTGACCTCTTTGCCAGTTTAAGTTGATATTAACAAACCTCAATTGTTTAAACATATAAAATCCTTAGAAATTTAATTCAAACCTTTAAATTTATGCAAGGACACTTGTTTCCTTTTATTTTTATTTGTACTACTTTAAACTAAAGCTGTATACAGTTCAACAATAAGTAATACCCATTGACCTAATGAATTATTTTATTGCAAAAAAGTATCATGACATAATGAATTGAACCTGAGAATACTGGGTGATGCCCTTAAGGGCATAGCCTTGAAATAACTTTAATTAGAAAACATTTACCCAGTGTAGGATTCCAACCCACAACCTGCTTGCAAGTCATATGCTGTAACCACTGAGCTAACCGGGCTTCTGGATACTCAGAAGCCTAGGATCACTACACTCTTCCCCAGTTTATTTTTGAAGGCTTTAACCATACAGTGGAACCTTTATACAGTGCAACTGTATAGCTGTTGAGCCAGGCATGATAACCCCTGCAAATACCGCATGCTCAACCCCTGATTCACTAAGAATCGTCCACTAACCAGTGAAACCTTTATACAGTGCAACTGTATAGCTGTTGAGCCAGGCATGATAACCCCTGCAAATACCGCATGCTCAACCCCTGATTCACTAAAAACCGTCCACTAGCCTTATAAACCCACAACTGTCCGTTTTTTAACCTCGTCGCCAATGAAATAACTTTAATTAGAAAACATTTACCCAGTGTAGGATTCCAACCCACGACCTGCTTGCAAGTCATATGCTGTAACCACTGAGCTAACCGGGCTTCTGGATACTCAGAAGCCTAGGATCACTACACTCTTCCCCAGTTTATTTTTGAAGGCTTTAACCATACAGTGGAACCTTTATACAGTGCAACTGTATAGCTGTTGAGCGGGGCATGATAACCCCTGCAAATACCGCATGCTCAACCCCTGATTCACTACGAATCGTCCACTAACCTGCTAACCAGTGAAACCTTTATACAGTGCAACTGTATAGCCGTTGAGCGGGGGATGATAACCCCTGCAAATACCGCATGCTCAACCCCTGATTCACTAAAAACCGTCCACTAGCCTTATAAACCCACAACTGTCCATTTTTAACCTCGTCGCCAATGAAATAAATTTAATTAGAAAACATTTACCCAGTGTAGGATTCGAACCCACGACCTTCTGCTTGCAAGTCAGATGCTGTAACCACTGAGCTAACTGGGCTTCTGGATACTCAGAAACTTAGGATCACTACAGCCTAATAAAATTAGGCTACCAAAGTACTTTCATTTACCTTTGCTTTTTATGAAAAAATATATGCATCTACAAGGCTTTGATATGACAACTGTTGTTTTTATTAACTTAACATGTCCCATTGACCTAAATACACATACAGATCCGTGCATGCCTGTAGCTCAAGCCTAATCTCTTTGTATTTGCACATATTGCTGGACATTGCATATCCGAATATAGTGTCACTTATCTGGAAGCTTGGTATGAATTTGGGCATGCACTAGAACAGCTGCAATTACTTGTGTATGGTACTTTGGATATACCTTTTTTACAATAATATATCAGAGGTAGCACTGGGGGCAAATAACTTACAATTTATCCTCTTCTAACTCGTACATGTCCATCATTGTTGACATTAATTATTGGTACCCTGCATTACACATAACGCTACGAATATTTATCGAGTGAGCAGAGAGCCACCAGGGCAGTCCATTATTTTGCAAAGGGAAGTTTACGTAAATTTGTCGGGACGCAGTTTACTAACACACCGTTTGAAAAAAGGTCAAGAAGATTTCTTTTGCAGTTATCAAGTTTCTGTTTAATTTCAGCATCGAAGGATGTAGGTAATGGCATAATCACATTTGTTGGTGGTCAATGTTTGGAGTTTACTGTATGTATATATTGTTTTTTTCGGATTTGGTAGGTTTTAGCCAATTTTATTTCAAGAAACTGCAAGTTCATCATTATGACCATTTCCAGGGGCGTAGCCCAATGATATGTGTTAGTATAACGACTTGCAAACAGATCAATTTTACAGATTGATAATTCATATGCCTGTTCAGCTGTTATTGAACGTGTGAAATCTTGTCTTTGTAACTCGAGCCCCACTTGATTGGCATTACACAGGAGCAGATCAGTGGTCCGATGGTTAATGGGCTGGACTGGTAACTGGGTAATCGGGGCATCGCTGGCATACATACCGTTCTTCTGATATTCACCGTGTTCTCCCGTTATTTAGACCTTTGCCCCAGCAGGGCTCTCAAAAACACTGGTAAATCAAAATTTTGGGAAAAAAAACCCATAGATCTACAAAGTTCATGAAATATCAACCTTAGTTCCATTTTGAATATACATGGTCAAAAACCTGACACGTGATATTGATAATGCAAGAAGTACAAGTATTGTGAACAGTCTAATCAACTGTACAAAACTAAGGTAACAAAAGTGATGTGTTGACACGAGTGTGTGTTGTCACTGTCAGCTTAGGTAAATTGCCCCGAGGATTAAATTAAGCGGCGATTCGTTAACTTTTCAAACAGCAGTAATTAGCCAATAATTAACTAACAAACAAGTCACTATGCTCCAAACATGCCGCTAATTAAATCATTTAGCCAATTAACAAAATTAAAAAATACGGTGTTTTCGTAACAGCAACAAAACAAATTCATACATCATTTGTCTGTTGTCCATGCAATCAAACATCTATGTTGTGATCAATTATCGGAAACTCTTTGCATTCTGATTGGTCGAGAGTGGTTAACGGGTGAAGCTTTCAAATTTTATCAGCTGTCAAACGATGTATTGCAGATCGCAATGATTACTGACCTGCAATTCCTCAAAGTTTTGTGCAAACCATGGAATTGTCATCGGATTATTAGCATACTTTTGAAAAACAATGGGTAAAAAGATACACGGATCTAAGCGTTTCCTTGAACCATTACTACGAGATTAGTAAACTACTGTTTAAGATTAGAATTTTCTTGTGTAAATATGCAGTAAATTGTCAAATGCATCCTTAGAAATGCAGGGAAAAAAGATCTCCGGTTATTTTGTCCAAAAACCTGGTGATTTTACAAAAATCTCCCAGCATTAACTTCATCCTTTGTGGCATGTAAGATCACTGGTTCGATCCCCCGCTCCACCACAGACATAAGTAATGGTCTTTTGTATGAGACGTGAAACAGAGGTTTAATGTATTGATGCTGTACATCAGGCATGTTAAAGAACCAGACAGTGAGGCTGAGAGGTACACTGTGGAATGGGACGCGTTCTGTATCTTGCACTATCCTCTGAAAACCTAAAATAACTAGCAATTTCTGGGGGTGTTAATTGTATGGATTATCCAGTGCCATCAATAAAACTCTTAAGAAAAACAAAATTGGTGTATTCTTGAGTCTTGTAGGTGGGATGTAAGGTTGCTAGAAGAGCTAGTCAAATAATTACATTCAAATTCGGGAAAAATAGCTACTTCTATAGGAGTGGTGGCCTTGATATCACTCGCCAAGACTGATATATCTGGTGGGGAATAACAGTTGTATTTACAATGTTTATGTATAGAAGAGAAAGTTTTGAATTTTTATATAACTTATGCTATCAAACAGATATTAAAAATTCAAAAAATCTGATATGCTATTGATACTTATATTTTTAGCTACGCCAGGGTGAGCTTTTCTGATCGATGATTGTCCGTCGTCCGTCAACATTTTGATTCAAATGACATCTCCTCTGAAACCTCTAGGCCAATGTTGATAAAACTATGCAGGAATGTTCCTTGCATGAAGCTCTACCAAAATTGTTCAAAGAATTCCATTCCATGCAGAACTCTGGTTGCTATGGCAACAAATAGGAAAAACTTTAAAAATCTTTTTCTCTGAAACCACAAGGCCTAGAGCTTAGATATTTGGCATGTAGCATTGGCTAGTGGACCTCTACCAAGATTGTTCAAATTATGAGCCCCGGATCAAAATTGACCCCGCATGGGGGGTCACTTAGTTTTATATAGGCTTAGATAAGAAAAACTTTAAAAATCTTCTTCTCTGAAACCACAAGGCCTAGAGCTTAGATATTTGGCATGTAGCATTGGCTAGTGGACCTCTACCAAGATTGTTCAAATTATGACCCCCTGGGTCAAAATTGACCCCGCACCGGGGGTCACTTAGTTTAACATAGACTTATATAGGACCCGGGGAGTAATAATTTAATAATTTCATAATTTAATTCTAATCTCCCAAGTTCGGCAAAGCTTTTACAATTGATTTGATGTTTTAAAGAAAAACCACTGTCAGATGGTTTGAAAAGCACTCGTGCTTAGGAGATTTCCTTGGTACGTTTTTAGGTGGCGATGCTTTGTAATTAAGTGGAGAACGAAATGGTAATTTCATTGGAGAAAGTATTGATGGCATTTCTTGTAGACTTACTATAATTGGACACCTGACTGGGGAAAAAATGTTTTCCGTTTTGCGCTTTTCAGCTGCGATGCAATGGTTGTTTTTGAGCATCGCTGAAGTGAATTTTGCTCCGCTCTCGTTTTCTTCTGACGATGAAGCGACAACGATGGCTTCTTATGACGCATTCTGAAAGAAAATACGACTAACATGTATTGTATATCTATGTAGTATCAGTTATATCCATAAAGACTTTGCAATACAAGTGCACCAACACAAACTAAATTTTTCACTTTGTTAACTTAGAATATGAATCACTGACGCTGAAGACTAGATATTGAACTGTTTTCAAAATAAACATCTTACATTTTACAAATGTTCAGTTCTTTACAAGAATATGTATCGTTCATGAACATTGGATTGAAATTTCTAGAAATAAATAAAATACTCTTGACTCTTACCTTCCAATCTCTAAAAACGTGACAAACAGGCAACAGCAGGAACGAAATGCTTGCTTCGATGCCCCAAACTACAAAGAAATGAATATAGATGAGTCATTAGATGCATTGAAAAAAAAAGCGTTCAGACAATGTACTCATATTATTTTGTTCAGACAATGTACTCGTTATGAAAAAAATCCATAACTTTTTTTCAAACACCGAAAAAACATTGGAAACTTGTCACGAAGGATACATTCACAGATAAAATCATTATTTTATAGAAGATCGTGCATTATATATGCTTTTAGCGCTGAAATACGCAAATTAAATGTTTGTTCAGACAATGTACTTAAAAAAATATTATCTGTATAGAGTTTCAGGCCTAAACCAAGAAAACTTCAGAAAAACGAAGAGGTTGTAAGTAATTATTTTTATTATGCAGGTACTTTGCGCCTATTCTGCATATCCTAAAATATCAATAACAATGAGCTTACCCCTTATTTCTTGGCCGAAGTGGCGATTTCTGCAGCCATTTTGTGTGGACAGTGTACTATTGAGATCACGTGATACTCCCCGGTGTAGGAAAAGCTTTAAAAATCTTTTTCTCTGAAACCACAAGGTTAGAGCTTAGATATTTGGCATGTAGCATTGCCTAGTAGACCTCTTCAAAGTTTGTTCAAATTATGCCCCTGGGGTCAAAATTGACCTTGCCCAGGGTGGGGGGGATCATTTGTTTTACAAAGGCATATATAGGAAAACTTATTTGGTATATAACATTATCTAGTGATCTTCCACCAGGCAAGTGGACTTGTACCAAGGTGAGCGATATAGGGCCATCTTGGCCCTCTTGTTAATATGAATTAGCTTTTTTAATGATAGACACTTAATTTTTCATAACTGTTGATAATCAAAAACAAGGTGTCCTCTGCAAAATTGGGCACAAGGGGATTTTTCTTACAGACAATGAGTGATACTTTGCTAACAGTACTTGATTTTGGTTTCTATCCGTTTCTTTTAATCACAGACCTGCAGTTCATTGAAAACACATCATGTTGCTGTTGTTTTATATTTTTTTCAAAAACATAGTTTTGCTTGAGACTTTTTGATGAAGTAAAATACAGTGCTTTTAAATTGTATGTAACTAGCTTTGTTTATGACACATCCTTCAGGAATATGTGACACGACCTACTCGTCTATTATTTCACGAAATTTTCATGAAACCTAAAATTTAAGTGGTGGTGCATTATGTTTCCGTAAGGGACATATGCCAACATCATAAAACATATAATACAGGTCATTATGTTCATAATGATGTCCGATCAGATCCGCCTCCGTGGTCTAGTGATAAGAGAAGCTGACTTGAAATCACTGTAACCTGCAACTTTGTCATCTTTAAGTAGGGAAGTTGGCAGTGGCTTGTGAAGATTCAGAGCCTAGTACTGGAACTTTCTAGGACTATGTTAACATGGTTAAGGAAACTAGCTGCCTATTAAACTGACCAATTAAATGTAATTTTAAGTGGATGTTTAACTCCTATAACAGCGATATCTGATCAGAAATCATAAAGAAAGCAAATGCAGCCTTTTTGACTTAAAGGGACATACCTCACAACTGATGCTAAACGAAAGAACTTCCAAAAAATGATTAAAAGAATATATGGAAGTACATGTATTATATCTTATCCTAAAAGTTTCAGCCGATGTTTGAAAGTATTTCATTAAAAAAAACTTAAAGAAAATTTACAGAATTCAAACTCATATTTTTGTTGATTTTTCACAACCGCACGCACCGCACAGTTTCATTTCATCACATTTTGTGTTTGTAAGAAGAGATAACCATCCGTGTAAGTAGTCTATTAGCCTTACACTTTAATTTACTTTAATAAATCCTTTGATAAGCTAAATATTAAACCAAGGCTTATTCTTAGAGCCTATAATACTTTGAAACTAAGTAGGCTACACAAAATATTTAGTGTTCTCTAACCATTTCCATTCAAATTTTATGAATGGACGCATTGTGAATGAAATACGAAAGATTTGATCACGTGATCGCTGATCTAAAGATAGACTGCATATTAATAACTTTCCTCGAAACGATGTTTATTTTAGCATGCATACAACGTTTATCTTTTTAAAAGTATAACTGGCTGATATTGGAGTGAGGGACATACTTTTTAAAGTTCGTATTTCTAGTTGCTCTATAATTGCAGAATGAGTTGTATTTACACAGTCGCTGATATGTAAACGCGAGCTTTATGTACTGGCGGATCAATTGATTAAGTGTATATGACTGCCTGATGGCATAGTAGTTAATATATATTGAATTTTGTCTCCAGTGGTATTACAATGATTTACAGCATCAACACATATATAAGGCCACTTCTGGTTTACAAGAATTTTTTGAAAAGGCCCATCGGCCGGTCAAAAAAAAAAAAAAAAAAAAGACTGTACAAGACCTTTTTCCATTACCCAAAAAAGCAAACAACTAAATTTAATGTCATCTGAAACTAAATTGACAGCTTTAATGTGTGCCGCAATGGCATGCGGTTTGCATAATTATTCTCAAAACCTTTGTTCTCAACTGAGAGTGTTGCTTGATAGTGGGTTCGGGGTGTTACGATGTTCGAGAACGCAGAAATACCGCGGCGCTCAGGGGGGAGGAAAAAAGGAGCACTCAAGTGGGTTTACAGAAAATTAAATTTAAATTGATTATTATTAAACTGAAATGATTATATGCGGTAGAAATTTGTATACACATGAATGTCGTGTGTTGTAAACAAATCAAATTCAAAAATATTTGTGACCGACGTACATTCATATAGCGTGTTAAATATATTGTATCACCCCCAAAACTTACTCATAACATTATTTATTCCAAAATAGATTTTATAATCCAAAATGATCAGACTATCGCTTGAGCTACTTGTACATGTCTCATACTGTCAAAAATATATCGGTCTTTTAAGCCACGTGCTTTACTAAGATCAAGCGCTGGGGCGCCTTCTTTGATCTCGTGACACCTACGGCCTTATCTTTTGTAACCTTTAAGATTAAACGAGGTTGCAAAAACATTATTTTATTCGGCAACAGTTGGAGGAAAATTTTTACTGAGAAAAAATCGGCTTTAACAATAAATGACAACCAAACGGACACGCTGAAAGGCTGTGATTTTTCTTTATAACGGAACGTTTTGATTTGAATAAAAAACAGTTGAAACTTTTAAAAATGATTGAGAATACTTTTCGCAATCACAGGGGGTGATTAGGCGTCAAGGGAGTAAAATTATTTGTGAAGGCAGGAGGCATGAGGTCAAGGGGCAGTGCTCCTGTGGGGGACCAGGGCGGAGCCCTGGAAACTAGTGTTTTAGCACTCTAGGAGAATAAAAATGGATTTATTAGTCTATATCAAAGGGTCTTGTATGTCCATTTTTGGGGCCAAAAGTACCACAAATTTCAAAGAAAAATTAGCTTAATTTTACTGATTTTCCTTCTATGTATGGCGTATTTTTGAGTTTGGGGGAAAAGATTTACAAAAATATTTTACGTTTCACCGTAAATCACGTAATTCATTAGGAGAAATATGGAAAAACGTGGAGAGTAGAGTGAGTTACAAAAACAACGATAATTGCTCTCTCAGCGTTTCTTGCTATTTTAGATAGTTAAATAATTTTATCATTTCATAAATTAACAAACAATACTCCGTCAGTGATGCCACATTGCAAACAATTTTAGAATGTCTGGGTTAGTTTTGTCATCCTTGACAGCTCGTATTTTCACACCTACCGCGGTGACAAATGCAAAGTGGAGAATAAAAATTGACCAATTAATTCAAATTTTTAACGGGAACAAATATTTTAAAAATACATGAATCGATTAATATTATCGGTTGTGCTAAAAATAACTTATACTTTTTGAAACAATTACATTAAACAATACACACTCGTGGCGGCACGGATCTATAGTTACGGCGAGGGGTAGGGGGGGATTACACCGGGGGGGGTGGGGGGGAGGTTTTTGTGATGTAATTATACCAAAACTAGTTTGTTGTCACTTTTCTAAACAAGACAAAACAGGGGCGATTTTTGTATCCCTGTAAAAATCCATCGGGGGGGGGGGGGGGGGGGGAAAAAAAAGGGGGAAATTTTTTTTTTTTTTTTTTTTTTTTTTAAAAAAGGGGTGGCGGTTTTGTAAACCAAGAAATATAAAAGTAGTGGCCTAAAGCAACAGAAATGACCTTTAACCCATTTTAAAGCCGAGTTCGCGAACACCATCCCAACTTGTTTCGGCAAAAGCCGATCAATGTACTACTTTGCAGGCAAAAAGGGAAACCTATTGCTGTTCAAACTGTCAGGCAAACACTGAGTCATTTTCAAAATTGCCTACTAAAACAAGGGTCACGGGACCGTGTCACCTTGTTAAAAACAGTGCAAGTTACACACTTGCAATTTTTTTCATGTTGAATTTCAATTGAAAACTATATACATGTACATGTAAAATTTCTTCATTTCCGCATGATCATCAAACGGTTGTTTTAAGTCTATAAAAAAGCAATGTATTTTTTCAATTGTTAATATTATAAAGCCATTGACATACTGCAATTTACAAGGAGTGTTTTTAGAATAGAGCATATGACTCAAGTTTTTTCTCTGAATTATTTTCTTCCTTTCAAAAGACGAAAGTAACACATGTATTATTTTCAGCAGTTTGTCAGCAGTCACACAGATCTAGCATCACTCATTTTATAAAGTTAAAATTTTATAATAATATGAATATACATGTAAGCTACATTATGTAAAAGGTTGTGTTAAATACACATAGATTAAAAGTTTTTTTTATTTTTCAAATGTCAGAGCTACAAAAATAAATCTGGGATTCCTACTAAATTGTTCATCTGTATATTAATACAGAAATTGTAGGGATGCCATGGGAAAGAAACCTGTGGAAAGATTGTGTATATTGTTTCAGATCTTACAATATATTATGTTCCTTTTGTTCTGTATATAAACAGTCAACGTAAGTACATGTAGACTAGTGTTTGTAGTCCTCCTTCTAAATATGAAAAATGATGTATTACCTTCTTTCAAATATGTGTAACTGTTATGAAAATTACCACTTTAAATGAAGTTATAAAAAGGTGAGTGATGTTTTAACTTTGATTTAAGGAAATTGCACATTGCACAACTACATTGAGTCATAATAACAGTGAGGTTCTAGTTCTTTCAAAGTACATGTACTACTTTTCAGGTTTTGTGGTGAGTGGGGGTAGCAGGATGCAGCCATACACATTTTAAAAAGTTAAATATGCATGTTACTATCACCCTACAAAATTCAAAATGCCAAATGTTTGTTAATTAATACAGAAATTTAAAGAAAATTATTATATCAGTCTGACAAAAGACCTCGTTCTTCCTAGGGAAGATCCTCATGACTTATAGGTTTTTTAGGAGATGATTTTATTGAAGAAATGACCAATTGTTGGGTATATAATACTGAAATTTCTACATTAGACTTATAAAAACCTAGCAAATGTAGGTCTTAGGACTTTTATATTATAGGTTCTGACCTTCTGTCACATCATTAAAATTCCAAAATGAATTGCGCAAATTGTATAGAAGTTAACAGTATTTTATTTCGTTATTGAGCTATTTTATTTCTTTATTGAACTGTTATAAGCTATTACCTATATATAGATCTGTACGTCTCCATTTATACCTGATAGGGCTTTTAAGTTATATTGATTTATACATTTATCATACATGTTTGATAGCACTTAAAAAATTAATTTCATCAAATGTGTTATCATGCTGACTCAATGATTATTTTTCTTTTAACTTTACCAGTATATTGATAAAATCATGGTTAGGCTAAGGCTATTTATTTTGCCATGCCTACTATTTGTGAATGAACCATTTATAACAAAAGATTTTCTTAATATTATAATGGGGTTGGAAAGAAAAAGACTTTGTGTATGATGATTAAAAAGTTATGGAAAATTAAACATACTGATTTAGTGCACCCCAATATCTTCCAAAACAAAAAAGAGGGCCAAGATGGCCCTGTATTGCTCACCTGTGTACATGATCTACTTACTACCTAATGTGACCCAGATTCAACCTTTACCTATATATCATAAATGCAAACATTCTGTTTGACCTACAGATCATCAAAACAAACATTTCAACCAAATTTACATGATGATTCGGGCTATAAAATGTGACCTCTATAATAACTTTTTCCATGGATTTGGCCGTGTGACCTAATTTTTGATTCCAGTGACCCAGATACAAACTTGACAAACTTGAAATCCCAAAGACAAACATTCTGACTAATTTTCAAATGTGGTGTCTGGAGCATTTGTAAAGTTTTTCTTTTATTTCACCAAGTGACCCAGTTTGAACTTACCAATACATACATCCTGACTATTTTTGAGATAATAGGTAAATCATGTGGATTCTAGAGTGTTCATAAGGTTTTTACTTTAGATTATTTCACCTGGTGACCTAGTTTTTGACCCCAGGTGACCCAGTTTCGAACTTGACATTGAGCTTATCAAGACAAACTTCCTGGCCACATCTATTAACCAATCCCTGGCCACATCTATTAACCAATCCCTGGCCACATCTATTAACCAATCAGCATGAAAATTCATCAGAATGCTTGTCTCTTGATTTTTTCTTGGTCAATTACATTCTAGGCCTTATACTAACCATGCTTCAAAGCACAAATACACAAAAGTCACATGCATGAAGCTGTCTACACCTGTAATTTCTTCAGTGACTTGATGTGAATTTGTACAATGTCAGATCTTGAGTATGGATTTTAAAGTTACTTAAAGGACCAACACATTTGACTTTTAAGTCATGTAGTCGCATGTACTGTTTGTTACTGAGATAGCAAACCGTTATCTGGTTACAACAAACTGTATACCAGATATGCCTAGTAATACAGCTATCAAAGTATATCTAACAAATAGTGATAAATTGTGACCCCAGATCAAACTGTTACACAGCTAGGTATAGATTGGAACTACTAAAGACTGTTTCATACAGGATAAGTTGCTAAGAAAATTTCCACCTAGTCTCAAAGTTATGGTCATGGTTCAGTATGTTGGTGTACTATCACTACTTCATTCCAGATTTTTGATACTACGGTTGAAAGGGTTACATTAGAATACTGCATGAAGATTTTTCTAGGACTATAGCTGCTGTTGATATACTTTATATTTTTATTGTACAATAAAAACACATTGATCCAACCCAAGGTGACCCAGATATATCCTTGAAAATCAGATAATTTAAAATTAAGGCCGGTGACTTATGATTTTAATTTCAGATTTAGTTTGAATAATTTCTATGAAAGGGAAAATTCTGGCCGTATAATAGAATGATATAGTATAGAAATCTGTATCAAATGTTAACATCCATATCAACAATGCAACTTTTCATTATGCAACAAGATGTTTTCAATGTGAAAGGCTTGTGACCTTGACCTCTGACCTTTAAACGGCTAACACTGAAATCAAGATCTCCTGACTTTAATATACATGAAATATATCTGGCTAAGCAATCATTATATTTGGACAAAACTGGCTGGGTATTGCAGTCAGGTAAAACAAAACTCTTGTTAGATACCAGTATGCATGGGAGTCATACTTTGGTCTTGGTAGGTTCACCTGGTGAGAAATCCTAGGGTCCATAGGGTCCATGGGGACTATAAACGACAGTAATAATAAAGAGAAATGATTTTAAATGCAATGCTGTTTTGTGACATTATAGTTAGCTCCCGTGAGCAATGTTAGACAAGAAGACCATGGCTGGCTTAGTCAATGAATTACATGTATACTTATAACTTTTCTTAGTGAATATTCCCTAGTGCAACTTTCAGCTCTCAGATGTTTCTTAGAATATAAAAAAAAATTGAAGCAAAACATTTCTCACATAATTTTTTATGACAGTCTGAAGTATTTCAGATACAAAACAGTACAGGTAATACAACTAAATCCTATAATGAAGTAACTTGATCAGCAAGAAATTGCTGCCTCACTGAATTATAACATAAATATACATTCTGACACTTTGAAAATCAGCTCCCACAGTGCGAGTTCTGTGCTTGTCTGGATTTTTGAATTTTTTGTGCTGTCTGAAGAGAAATCAATAAGACGAGCTCATTTTTATTGACAAGCCTGTAGCAACTCTGAGGCTGTGATTGTATGTAGTATTTGTAAATCCAGAAAATGCTCATGATTTTAAGGGAGGCTAGTAATCTTGGCAGACATCTTGTATTCTTCATCTTCAAAGCCCTGCTAATGGAAGCACATATTTAATATTTAATGGATTGTTTGTCATAGACTTTGCTGGGGAAAGTTAGAGTTATTAGAGTTTTGATGCAGCAGAGAGCTGGGGGAATTGGATATTGAGATTTAAGGATAAGGGAAAACGTCTTAAACAGTCTGAGTACCTACTTATTGTTTATGCTCTGGAATTTGAGTAGTGATTACTGTGAACCAGTCTACCTCGTCTGCACATAAAAAAGTACTTCACCATTTCAAACAAAAGATGCTATTAAACAAATGTTTTATTTGCATCATCATGGTTACCGTACCCCTAAAAAATTCCCAATGTGATCAGTCGCAGACAATAAATTCAAAGTAGTTGAGAGTATTGCAGGGAACTGGAGGTGTGAATTACACGGCTATGTTTTCCAACTGTGAGAGGTAATTCCTTGATGTTTTGGGGCCAATCAGTATTCTTTGTACATCAGTTTTGTTTGTTTTCCCATAGAAAAAAAAACAGTTAAAAATAGGAAATTAATGTCTCCTGGTGGATTCAAACCATATGCTTACACCACAAAGTTGTTATTTGTTAATGTGTATATTTTTCTCAATCAGAATGTTTGTCTTTCTGAACTCAAGGTCATTCGAAACTAGGTCATTTTGGGTAAAGTAGATCATCAGGTCAAATAATAGCCATTGTACTTAGGTGAGCGATCCAGGGCAATTATGGCCCTCTTGTTGTTATGAACACAGACATTGACAAAAATTGATAGCACATTCTGCTCAGTATTAATTGCAATAGAAGATACCCCAGTGACTGTGTTGTTACCACTATATCACTTCGCTTTTACAAATGCATGTTCACCCATGTTTAAGTGTTGAGTTGCCCTTGGCACTTGTTGATTATGGCCCATGATTTTTTCAAAATGGTCAAATTAGCCTTGTCTGTTCTCTATGTCGAACAGTTTTCATATGATTTTCACTTAACACGGTTAGATCTAATATGAGTTCAATTATGGGCTTGATCGGATTAGTTCTCCCAGAGTTATGGCCCTTGATTTAACCAAAATTGCATTTAACTGTGTTTATACTCTTGCACCTTTCTTCACTAATTAATTCTAATCAGTGTTGAAAAAACTTGGCAGGGATGTCCCTTGCCTGAAGCCCTTTCATAGTTGTTCAAGTAATTCCATTCCATGCAGAACTCTGCTTGCCATGGCAACAGAAAGGGAAAAAAATCATCTTCTTAAGAACAGAAATGGCTTAGAGCTTAGATAGTTGGCTTGTGGCATTACCTAGTGCACCTCTACCAAATATGTTCAAATTATGACACCACAATTCAAAATTGACGCTGTACAGGTGGTCACTTTTTTTTACGTAGGTTTATACAGGAAAACTTTTAAAAACCTTCTTCTCTGAAACCACATAGCCGAGAGCTTAGATATTTAGCATGTGGCGTCTCTACCAAGATTGTTAGCTTTTCTGAATGATGATTGTCCGTCGTCCGTCAACATTTTGATTCAAATGACATCTCCTCTGAAACCACTAGGCCAATGTTGATATAACTATGCAGGAATGTTGAATGCATGAAGCTCTACCAAAATTGTTCAAAGAATTCCATTCCATGCAGAACAAAATAGGAGAAAACTTTAAAAATCTTCCACTCTGAAACCACAAGGCCTAGAGCTTAGATATTTGGCAAGTAGCATTGTCTAGTAGACCTCTACCAAGATTGTTCAAATTATGTCCACCCGCATCAAAATTGACCAAGCGCGGGTGGTCACTAAGTTTTGCAAAGGTTTATATAGGAAAAACTTTAAAAATCTTCTTCTCTGAAACCACAAGTCCTAGAGCTTAGATATTTGGCATGTAGCATTGTCTAGTGGACCTTTACCGAGATTGTTCAAATTATGACCCGGGATCAAAATTGACCCCCCACATGGGGTTACTTAATGTTACATAGGCTTATATAGAAAAAACTTTAAAAATCTTCTCTGAAACCATAAGGCCTAGAGCTTAGATATTTAGCATGTGGCATTGTCTAGTGGACCTTTACCAAGATTGTTCAAATCATGACCCCCTGGTCAAAGTTAACCCTTCCCAGGAGGGGGGGGTAAGAGAGGGAAAAGCACTTGACTTCACATACCGTGTAGGCTTATATAGGGAAAACTTAAAAAAACAAAAACAAGGCCAACAAGCAGATAATAGATATTTGAAATGTAACTTAGCAGTGTGTAGTGGACCTGTACAAATTATGTTAGAATCATGACCCCTTTTATTATAGCAAATGGTAGTCAGGTGAGCGATATAGGGCCATCATGGCCCTCTTGTTGTGTGTATTGGTTTGTATGGTAACGTAGACGCAAAACAAGAGATGGTCTACGAACCTTAACAGAAGAAACAAAAACGTCTTTCTGAGTGATTTTAATGATCATTTTGTAGTAGTCACTGTTGAAAGCGGTTGTGTGCCAATTAATATCAAAGTTTAATGTCTATGGTTGAATGCACTTATGAAAATTCTCTTTGTGGACAAAGTTGACTTTTGAGATGCAGTGACAAAATGGAAAGCATCCAATGAGAAACACCTGTTGTCTCGCCAACACTTTGATTACCCACCATTTTGTGATGTATCACATGCAATTTTAACATATAGTCATGCCTTTCATTTTTTAACCATAAAGAATATGACCCTTGGAATTTCTAAATCATGGTTCATACAGAAGTTCCGAGACAAAATTCAAGTACTTTTCAAGGACTTTTTTCTAATTTTCAAGGACTAAAATGATGCGCAAAATCCGACTTCATGTCAGGATACATAGTCAAATGTCGCCTTAAATCATACTTTGAAGACATTGTAATTATGTATCTTGGTTATTCAAATTAATATGAAGCAAAATACATGTTGATGATCTCAATATTTACTTGTTATTCAAATCTGGATTTTTTGTCATGAGGAATGACTGTATTGACTCATTGGAACGTTTATTTGCAGATTTTGTTTCTCATGTTTATAAATGCTTTTTTTTCTCATTGATGACTCTTCAACGCACACTCGCCCATAATGCGCTATAAGTTTATCCAACACAATGCAAGTACACTTGTGTTTGTTCCCCTTATATTCCTTTATCCATGCTTTATAACTATCATTTGTGAGCAATGTCGATGAGAAAAGGCATTTTCACAAGTTTTCCGCGACCATGACTTTTGGTAAGGGGAAATCACTCTGGGAGCAAGCGTGTCTAAATTCCCGAATCCTGTACGTAGTTGATACATCACACGTGAGCAGGTTCAATGGACTGATACGGATAGACTGTTTTCTCGTCATTTTAAGGCGTGATACAATTATTTTGGATGTTTTTTACGCGGAACATACAAATTCAATAACTTTTAAAGAAATTCACTAGTTTCATTTTCAAATTCAAGTACTTTTCAAGGACTTTTTCCCAGCACAGAATTCAAGTACTTTTCAAGTACTTGGCATCAAATTCAAGTACTTTTCAAGGCCTGTGCGGACCATGTAAATGACCCCCAAATTCTGATACAGGGGGTGTTAAATGACTCCTTAAAATTCATAGCTGGCAGAAACACTGTGGGTTCCTATCTCAAAAGTAAAGTTTACATAAATGGTAAAAGGTCAGAATTTGTGGACAGTTGTGTACCCAGCTTATAACGGTTGTCCTGATATTTATACATGTATGTGTACAGTCTGTGTTGTCCTGATATTTACACATATATGTGTGCAGACTGTGTTGTTCAGAGACAATTGATCCTCCAGCACTTTCAGTCCTTTGATTTATGTTCAGTACAGTTAATGTTCTTTTGAGTAAATAGTTAATTTCTCATTCAAAGTGTGCAAAATTTGGTGTCCCGGTCCAATCAATTTTTGGTCACATAAGGATATTTCTATACACACCAATGCTAGGTGTACAAATTTAATATTTTTGTGATGTGTGCTTATTACATGTCTTCTGGCCTTTATAGATATGATAAAAAATAAATTACTGCCATGGAAATACTTTGAAAGGCTGCTGTGACCTAATTTCACCTGCTGCAGATATTTCATAATATATTTCCGATCACACAATGTTAAGTATACTGCATAAAATTATAAGCGTCACACAATATGCAAATTTGTCAAAACTGATAACTATTAACTATTTCAATTACTGTATTGTTCTGAAACTATGGAAATAACAGTTTTTAAGAGTTTTAACATCACCACAATTTTTACCATAAGCAAAACCAAATGTTTTGATGCTTTTCTTACTGATTATTGATATTGCATCATTTCTGACAACACGAAGGGCTATTGTAAGATTTTCAGAGTCGTATGACCTGTATGTTCCCCTGACTGTTTCATGGTACAAGAATTAAAATAAGACAAAAGGCTTACTCAGTTACAGATAGTGAAAAACTTTATCTAATTAAAAATCAATTTGGGTTTTTTCAAAGAAGAACAGTTACCTTGGCAAATGCATTTTTTTTTAGAAGTATCCAGTACAATAAAATTTTTACCGCCGATAGTTCCACCCAGGAAAATATCTATTGCAGCAGGCGGCATGCAAATATTTATGACAATCTTGGTTTTTCACGGTAAGAAAAAGATGTTTATAAATGAAAATTTTAGGAAAAGTAAATTTAAGTCATTTTAGACTATTTAAGGTAATTATAACAGTTTTTAACACATCTTTTCCCCAGTTTAGAAAATGTTTACATTTTACGTCCAGGGCATTATGGTAAACAAAGATGCGCGCGCATATTTGTGTCAGGGTAGGGAAAGGGTTAGGAGAACAAAGTTTCGAAAGTGACCGAAAATATATTGAGACCAAATATTTATTGTATCGGGATACATAACTCTACTTGCAAGCAAGGAAAAGCCGATGGATTTTGCATGTTTTTTTCGTTTATTTTAGAAATAGACTAGACAGAATAAAAACGTTGACTATTTTGCAAATCTTGGCCTTGACCTCCGCTGGTGGAGATAATTTTTGTTTACATCATTGGTCGCGCATGCTCGTAAATATGGGGCCTTAAAAGGGGTACTTAAAGCACACGAAAAATCGGTATTACCACAGGAATTGTCGGCGGCTTGCTTTTATCGCTGAAATTCAGTTCATAACGTGACACAAAACTATTTGAAAAGCATTAAAAATACTCATTTCTAATGGGTTTTAACAATAAATTGTGTTTGAGAAATTATATTAATTTGCGGCTTGGTAAGTAGGTCTATATACCTACATCTGTCATTGTTGCCAGAAGTAACCGTTTTCTACTTAGTCAAATAGTTGCAACTTTATTTGCTAAATACCTTGCACAGCCTCCAGTCGTAGCTAACATCAGATTAGAACTCCCGACATTTGTTTCTGTGTGTTTGTTTGGCAATATAGCCTATGATTTCCCTGCATTGAGCCTCCCTTAAACAAAGAGGAAATACTATACAATCAGTATATATTACTTCCCTTGAATTGAAGAGTCAAATCATCCCGATATACTAGTGTACGGTTTGAATATGTTATCAATACCTTTTTATTGCGTGTTGAAATGTATTTTAACATGATTTTCTAATGTTTTAAGAAAAACTGAAGTAATATTTTCGTGGGGAAATCAAAGTTGACAGCCGTCACATGACCCCCACGTGACTTTGTTGACATCATGTCAAGGTTGCGAGTATGCTGAAATGAAAAATCAATATGATTTCTGTCAGTCAGCTTCAAAACAAATCCTCCGATAGATTTTGATCAAAACTTCCTTTAAACAGACCTGTTATAGAGGTATGTAATGGGATAACTGAAAATCCGCCGACAATTCCTTGCCATTGGCTTTTCCTTGCTTGCCAGTATAGATCTACATTTTGGGGGTTTTGTGATTGAATAGCTAATTCAGTGTAGGGTAGGCCTGTCTAAGCTTACAATGTTTTTTCAGTTGGAATCTTCAATAAAACCAAATGCTTTTAAACTGTTTTACCACAATTAAGTTGTGTACAGTTGAGCTCTTTGTCATAGTTGAGCATATTGGCCTTGTGGATGCATTCTAGTTTCATTTTTGGAATGTTTTCTGCACGCATGTGTGGTGGAAGATCACGTGATGTCTGCGCATGCGTGAAGCGTTCAGGCATTTAATCTGACAGATTTGCTCCGAGATGAGCGCTGCCTAACTTGGCTCTTTCGGGCCTGTTAGCCTAGCTGAAGTAATTAAAGTTTGAAAATATTTCGGCAATAAAGAATGTCTCTCAACCGGTGCTTTCTAAAGATTGTAATATTAAGTTGTTTGTATGCCGTAAGCAATCTGTGATAAAAGTGCAATCTTTCCAGGGTAGCAACTCGTCGTTGAATTCCTTTCCGAGGTAAGAAGTGCTTACTTGTTTGTTTAGCTATATTCTTGTACTTTATATCATGTTTGTAAGTTGAAAATTATTAATTCAACACGAATGGAGCAAAATCCAAGCCTGCCTGTTGCTCAGCAGAGTTGGATCAAATGATACTTTTTTGGACGTCTTTCAAACCAGACGGGGCTCAGAGAAAGTAGGTCAAGTTGTTTATAATATTTTATATTGTGTTTGTTTACGAAAAGAACTCGCTTTAAAGCCAAATAAAGCTACTACAACAGCGGTACAGGAGTAAATAGTTCATGATTGGAAGGTGGTAAAGTTAACGCATTATTTTGCGTTGTTTTTTTGTGGCAACGTCTCGGGATTTTTGCAAAGTGGTTGTTCGCCCTCCATGTTTGCAAGTGACCGCAATCATTGATTATTCAAAATGGCGGATGTCGGTGTTTGTAGCCGTCTGTGTTTTGGAAAACAGTCCTTTATTTTTTAACGTAGGAGTACCAGGTACAGAATAAAAATTGTATCATAGTAATTCAATGGTGAGTGTTAATTTGATAGTGGTGTAATTAATTAGGTTTTATGCAGGAAAATTTATAGTTTCTAGAATCTACTTTTAGGGGGTCGTCTCAAAGGAGAAATTTACCAATTGGGGAGTAACTTAGTGATTTTATGAGCTAGGATACCATTTGCCTAACTTATTTTTAGTAGCTTTTCTTAGGGGCACACACATTCGATTTGGTGAAAAACTAAGCCCGATCTTTTGGCAACGGGAAATACAAGTTGTGAAGATTTTCAGCTTAGGCGTGATGTCATACTGACAACTTTGATTATTAGGTAGCATTTATTTCTCAATTTGGTGAAAACTCTGTCTTTGCCGTAGACTTGTATGCAAGTTTAGATTTATTTCAAAAGTGGCGAAAAGCTTTTAACAACCTAAATTTATTATAAAAACAATCTTATTGTTACACGCTGATGCTAGATCGTCTTCTTTCATTTCTTTTCTTGGTTATGAAACATTTTAAAATAAAAGATGCATAGGGACCAGTGATGACAGTAGAGGAATCACCTTTTTGTTTGTAATTGTGCTAATTAGGTCCACCATCCTCTGAAGAGGCTATAATCGGTACAACTCGAGGAATCACCTTTCCCCAAATTCATCAGTACCCAGATGTGAGTAGCCAAGTATATAGGGGAAAACTGTATATTTGAAAGAAATTTTTGAGGGGGAGACACATGTAAATGACCCCTACAATAGAATAGAAAAAACCCCGACACTGCAACTCTTGCTAAAAAGATTTTGATCCCATACTTTTGATCTAGGTAGTGGCTACTAGTCTGAAATAGACGAACAGCCTATACTTATGTTTGACTTGTGGATTCACTGGATTTGTAACTAGACAAACAGCAACTTCCTTTGATCTAATGCACTACCACAACTTACTTAGGCAAAAGATCTTAATATTTTCTTAAAAGTGAAGTAAGAAAAAAACTGCAGTGTACTCGGACAGCATTATGGGAGGAATGCTGGGGTTAAGAGGCTCAGACCTTATAAACCCCGTGAAGAAGAAGAAACTGACGGAATCTCAATCTTCAAGGAAAAACTTGAAAATATTTCTCTGAAACCACAAGGCTATTTTATATGACATTTTTTTGTTTGTGATCATGTGATTTAAATTTTAATCACTAAACAGTCAAATGAATGGAATGATGCAGTGGCCTGAAGATTTTCCAAATGTCTACCATTACATTTTTTATTTCTGATGATTGACACATGTTTAAATGTTGTGCTTACAAATAGAAAACATATGTATTAATCAGTTTAGTACTCCGTATTAACTTGCCACCCTGCCCTGCAGTTTACATAGTCACTGATGAAATTAGACAGCCAAGTTTTCATTTCGCGTTTTTACTACTAGTATTAAAGTATACTTATTTTTATGTGGCGATCCTTGCTTTCCTTGTCCATTGCTGAATTGAATGAAATTAATGGTGCTGCAGGGCTGTAAAACTGAATGATTTCATTTGTTGACTAAAGCAGGGTAAATATATTTATAGATGTATCACATTAAAGGTTAATGTTTGACAGTTTTCTTGTACTATTAGGTGAAGTTTTTACTTCTGTTTTGTAAGAAATTATGTATTTGACTTCTTAGTATTAAAGATAAGCATGTGCTTGATGAAAGAACATAAGAACAGGGTTCAAATTTAGATACGCATACTCGCTAAAATCGAGTGGAAATTTAGAATAGCGAGTGGCTGTAAAACGAACTCGCATCTTTTAGCGAGTCAATAAAATGCCAGCCAAATCATTTAAATGTCATAATTGTAAAACGAACTCGCATCTTTTAGCGAGTCAATAAAATGCCAGCCAGATCATTTAAATGTCATAATTTACGAGAAAAATCTCACTGTAAATAAACAAATTTAAAAATATTCATGAAAATGTAGTTTTAGTCGTATCTGGGTCGATAACAGTCCTAAAAATAGATTGCCGTTTCCATATTCGATCATTTCGGAACCCTTGGACAGATACGCTAAATGGTAAATGACGCTATCTGCGTAACGATGGTTCCGATTGGTTAATAAATTTAGAAACTAGAATTAGACTACAGGATTCCCCAAAACATTGATGAGTGGTGACCTTCATGAATCATCATACGTGTGCATAAAATGTCGCTGAAAATAACAAGTTTCTTGAAATGATCGGCAACAGCGCCTAACGAAACTATCGAGGCTAGTGGAAGTGCGCCAAAAAAATCAAATAATTTGGATGAAAAGCCAGTGAGCGCCAGTCTAAAAACGGTACAAAAATAGCAAAGAGAACTGAATGTTGACCCATAGTCTATATGAATTATAGTACTAAACTTTAAAGTTTTGGCATGTTTAAAGTTAATAAAAATCGTTGTTTGATTTTAGCAAGTAACTTTTTTATTTAGCTAGTGAACTAAAAAACCACTAGCTAATTTTAGCTAGTAGAAAAAAAAGCTAAATTTGAACCCTGAAGAAGTGCAAAGTCCAAACAATGTCTGCTGTGAATGTTGATCAGTATGACTAGGTATTGGACCATCAGGAGATGGGGCATTTGATTCAGGACAACATTATGTTGAAGACATGTAGTTTTATTAAACCAGTTAGTTACAAACATGCATTGCAATACAACTGTGAATTTGTAATAATTATGATTTTCTTTTCTTTTCAGCTGATATCCAAAGATCTTTTATGAAATTGTCTTGCCTTCAATGAAGCTAATGCTCATCAACTCATCTTAAAGGTAATTGTGTACACAGACTTCTACAGACAGTATAGGCAAGGTTTGAGTTAAACTCGAAAGGGCTAAAAAATTTTACCAATTATGAAAATTGTTCAGAATGTTTGTCCTCTTGATTTCTAGCTCAAGTTTAAATCTGGGTTTAAAAAGCTAGGTCATATGGTCAAATACAGAAAATCATTGTTAACACTGAAGGAGACAAGTTTAGTATCCCATCTTGATACAAATTGGTCAGTCTCTAATTCTTAAGTAATCACATTTTATAACCAGTCATTGTGTAAATTTTGTCAGAATGTTTTTCCTGTCAGACTTTGTGTTTATGATATACAAGTTAAATTATAGTTATAATGCTACTGTGGAGACTTGTATCATTGTTTTCTTTTTCAGAATCATTTCATGGACATCACTGCCTTTCATGTGAGCGCAATCTCCTTGTAAGTAACTTATTTTGAAAGATCACATTAGTGACCAAGGAATGACCGAGGGGGGCGACTAGGGCAAAGAAGTCACTCTCACATGTCTCGCGTCACCTATTCTGCAGATCAAAGCAAATCGAAATCACCGTCGAAATTTCGATGACTTAATTTGACCTTTGACTCAATTATCTGCTTAGCAAGTAGTCAGAATAGAAAATATATACTAACTTGAATAAACAACACTTCAAATGAATCATTAATCATTCTGCCCTGAATACATGATATTTGTTGTCCCTTTCATTTATTGCCCAAGACGCCTGCCAAATTTTTGACACGTCTCCATGTATTCAAAATACACATGATCTTACCACTTCATTTTGTTCACCGTTAGCAGTAAACATTTAGATGATGTTGAGAGTAGAAGTTATTTAAACATTTGGCTAATTTTTATTGGCTCAGGGTGAGCTATTAGGATCGATGATTGTCCGTCGTCCATCCACATTTAGTTCGTTAACACTCTAGTGGTCACATTTTTGCCTCAATTGTCACGAAACTTGGTCAGGATGTTTGTCCCAGTAATTACTCGGACGAGTTCGAATATGGGTCATCTCGGATGAAAAACTAGGTCACATGACCCAAAAATAGAAAAATCTTGTTAACACTCTACTGTTTCAGTCCAAATATCAATAGGCAATTTGTCAGAAAGGTTGTTTGGTTGTTTTCTAGCTCAAGTTTTAATATGGGTCACCTGGGGTCAAAAACTAGGTCACACAGCCCAAATATGGAAAAACCTTGTTAACACTCTAGAGGTAACATTTTCAGCCCAAATATCCTGGAAATTTGTCAGAGAGGTTGTTTCGATGATTTTTAGCCCAAGTTCGAATATGGGTCATCTTGGGTCAAAAACTAGGTCACAGAGCCCAAATGTAGAAAAACCTTGTTAACACTCTAGAGGTACCATTTTCAGCCCAAATATTCTGGAAATTTGTCAGAAAGGTTGTTTCGATAATTTCTAGCTCAAGTTCGAATATGGGTTATCTGGGGTCAAAAACTAAGTCACAGAGCCCAAATGTGGAAAAACCTTGTTAACACTCTAGTGGTACCATTTTCAGCCCAAATATTCTGGAAATTTGTCAGAAAGGTTGTTTCGATGATTTCTAGCTCAAGTTTCAATATGGGTCATCTGGGGTCAAAACTAGGTCACAGAGCCCAAATATGGAAAAGCCTTGTTAATACTCTAGAGGTTACATTTTCAGCCCAAATATCCTGGAAATTTGTCAGAAAGGTTGTTTCGATGATTTCTAGCTCAAGTTCGAATATGGGTCATCTTGGGTCAAAAACTAGGTCACACAGCCCAAATATGGAAAAACCTTGTTAACACTAGAGGTAACATTTTTTTGCCCAAAAATCCTGGAAATTTGTCAGAAAGGTTGTTTTGATGATTTCTAGCAACTTTGTTAAAAGCAGTTGTACTCGGGTGAGAGATAAAGGGCCATCATGGCCCTCTTGTTATTTAACCAAACAAAACAACCACGAACTAACAAATCTGTAGCTATTTTTTGGATAGTCAAAATTTCAGACGTTATCAATTATTAAAGAGATTTAATTAAAAATGATTATACATGGAACAAATGTTTTTAATATGAAATATTGAAACATCAACTTTATTGTTAACAAAATCACCTCAAAATTTGGCATCTGCATCGATTTCCAGATAGACGAAATTTGGGACATATCAAATATAAAGAACATTTAATTTAAACAAATAAATGCTTTAACAACAAGAAAATATCTTTGCTAAATTTCAGAAAAATCATGGTAGAAATGGGATTAAAAGCTATATTATTTGTGAACAATATAGAGGCCTCATTTTACAACAATCCATCATGAGTTTTTATCTGTAAAATTAATGCAGATGTGTCTCACTTCTCTCTGTTCCTGAAAACTTCTCACTATTTTTCCAAGAGGGAGAAGTAACTTCTCCCTAAAATCTAAAGTCTAGTCGATCACTGGTGACATGCTCAATGTGAGCCATAGTGGCCCGTTTAAACAACATTCTTATCCTGTGTTCATAGATAAATCTCACACAGTCACCCCAGCATTGGTCACAAAGCAGATTGTCATGGTCTTTCCTACCACCATTAAGTCCTCAGCTCAGAGGTCACGGTCATATTTGTGTTCTTGGTCTCACTTTGAAAGCATATGTCAATTACATTATTTGTCAGCTCTTGTTTCTTACATTGAACAGAAAATCCTTTCTAGTCAGCAGCAGGTCCTTCAATGGTCATTCTGATTCACAATTGTCATCAAAGTGACAGTTGTTAACTATCTTATTGCTTTACAAACTTGCATGAAATTTACATGACTTTTGAGGTGTAATATGAATTAGTCTTGAAAGTACAAGTAAAGAATGACAATTAAATAAAATATTGAAATACAATGCCTTCCTTTGGTTTGTTGTCCAAGTATCAAATTTCAGATGTAATTAATTTCAGATCTCGCTATTTATGATCTACATACCAGTATAACCTTACAAGCTGACAAGATCTCATACCATTCATTGTTGTCTGATATGTAAGTATTTGCTTCATGTTACCAGTTTAATAATTGATGGAAAATTGACACCTCAACTAATAAGGATAAGGTACTGCCAAATTAACAAAACAAAACAGAAGTTTGTTATATACGAACTTTTTGAGTGTCCAAACTTTCTGTCTAGACCATTTTTTAGTGGAAAGGTACAAAAAGTTTAAATGTGATGCAGGATCATTTCGAAATTCATGTAACAGAAGTATATACCCTATGTCTTCATAGATGCAAGACAGATAGCATTCGTGCATCAATAGCTTAAAGTAAGCTGGCAGATATGAGAAGAGTTGATAATTAAATAAAGAAAAAGTCAGGTGTTGCGTTAGAAGTTTTGATTAGTATATATATGCTGGGTTTGTAATGATCAATAATAAGTTCTCTTTCTGTTTCAGGTACTCAACCATTTGTTAACTTCAAATTGTGTGTGCCACTTAGTCACTTTGTTGCCAGTTTTTATAAATGTGCTATTATTGTTAAAGGTAAGCAAACGGGAGCAGATAGTTTTTGAGCTTTTCTGATTGATGATTGTCCATCGTCCGTCAACATTTTGATTCAAATGACATCTCCTCTGAAACCACTAGGCCAATGTTGATAAAACTATGCAGGAATGTTCCTTGCATGAAGCTCTACCAAAATTGTTCAAAGAATTCCATTCCATGCAGAACAAATAGGAAAAACTTTAAAAATCTTCCACTCTGAAACCACAAGGCCTAGAGCTTAGATATTTGGCAAGTAGCATTGTCTAGTAGACCTCTGCCAAGATTGTTCAAATTATGACCCCTGCGTCAAAATTGACTGATGGGTTGTTACTTGGATTTGCAAATGGCTTATACAGGAAAATTTTTTAAAATCTTCCACTCTGAAACCACAAGGCCTAGAGCTTAGATATTTGGCATGTAGCATTGTCTAGTGGACCTCTACCAAGATTGTTCAAATTATGACCCGGGATCAAAATTGACCCCCCACATAGGGTCACTTAGTTTTACATAGGCTTATATAGGAAAAACTTTGAAAATCTTCTTCTGAAACCACAAGGCCTAGAGCTAAGATATTTGGCATGTAGCATTGGCTAGTGGACCTCTACCAAGGTTGTTCAAATTATGACCCCTGGATCAAAATTGACCCCGCACAGGAAGTCATTTAGTTTTACATAGGCTTATATAGGAAAAACTTACAAATCTTCTCTGAAACCACAAGGCATAGAGCTGAGATATTTTGCATGTAACATTTTCTAGTAGCCCTCTTCAATGTTTGTTGACATTATGCCCCTGGGTCAAAACTGACCTTGCCTGGGGGGGGGGTCACTTGTTTTACAAAGACATAGGAAAACGTATTTGGTATATAACATATTATTTAGTGATCTTTCACCAGGCAAGTGGACTTGTACCAAGGTGAGCGATAAAGGGCCATCTTGGCCCTCTTGTTTAATTTTGTGCAGGCCATTGTTGTGAAACTGTGATATTGAACTTAAGTTGATGTGTTAAGATTGTTTGATCAAGACCATGCTATTAAATAATACCTGTTGGCATCCTTGGAGATGGCAAAGTTTCCATGGTGACCCTGAATGTTGTATTTCTACATTGTGTTGTAGTCCATCTGAACCAGAGGTGAATGATGACCTATTTTGACCTTGATCCATTTTCCAAATATATCTGCAAATCAGGTTTTTTAAATGCTTTTAAACATTGTCTCCGAATCATCACAGGTTTGATATCTGGCTAAATGTTTTACTTCTGATGCAATTTACAGTGACCCAGTCTAGAGATTAGAACTTGGTTGCTTAAGAATTGACCTTTGTTAGTCTACGCCAAAAAAGAATTATCTGTCTTTGGGGTAACCCAACCCTACCAAGCGAAACCCCCGACCCTAAAGGTTTGTTTTTTTTTTCAAAAAACTGAAAAAAAAATTAATGTGTCCCTACCCTACATGCCCTTCCTAGCATTCTTGGGACCGTTGCCCAAAACACAGATTGCTTTTTTAAAACCTATAGCAGTTTTTGGGATTTAAAAAAAAATGTATAAAAAAATTTGCCCCTACCCTACCTAGAATTTTTGGGCCTTAAACATGTAGATATTTTTTTTGCCCTATAGAAATTTCTATGGGTTGCGCTAGGTGGTGACCATTAAAGAGTTGAGTTGTATTGATTTAATTCTGCTGTTTTTAGCTCACTATGAGCGGGTGAGTTATTGTGAGTGCTTATTGTCCGTCATCGTCAACAATTGCTTCACGTTGCATGTTTGAAACCCGTTGGCCAATGTTGCTAAAATGAAGTTGATCCCTAAAAAATGAGGCTCCAGTGGGGTGGATTGATTTTCTCTAAAGAGGCACTCCCTACATATGGCAAAATATATTCTTATCATTGTTTACTCAGATGAGCGATATAGGACCCTAAAACTTGTTGAAACTGATTGACACACGCTACTGTAGTTAATGAGGTATATTGATTTTGAAGGTTGTTTCCTGTAAGCCAATGAGAACAATATCAAACCTGAAGCCAAATCAAACAGAACAAGAAACAACATTACATCAGAAAGCCAGTAACCACTCTAGCTACTGCCTCCTCTGGTAAGCTTTGTTTCCGTCGCAGTCTGTTTTTCAGGAAGTACTTTGCAAGAGATGGAAGAAAAAATCTGATCTATTTAGGTATTATATTAAGTGGTATGCCATTGATTTGGTCAATAAAATCAGTTTGAAAGTGTATTTATGAAGATTTTCAGGTTCAAAATCTGTCATTAAGTGGAAAATTGTAAATTATACACCAACATTTTGAAATGGAACTGATGTCTTGATCAGATGTTAAAGAAAGCTTGATTAAAGTATTCTAAATTATTTTTAAATAATATCTTTAAAGACTGCAACTCTCCAGTACACAAATTTAATGTACCTTAAAACTAATTTTGTAGAAAATGAAAAAAAGTTGAAGAACATGCCTATTTCTTCAAAAATAAGTTTGAGTTGTGTGAAAAAAAAATCTTTATATAATCTAAGCATTTGTAGGGTTTTATTTTTCAGCCAAAGCCAAAGTTCAAATTATCCAAAATCAGGTGAGTAAATTCAAAGAATAGTGTTCAAATCTAAGAGAAATGTAAGCAAGTTTTTTTTGCATTGCATGATGTGTATTTCTTAACTTTAAAAAAAAGCCATAAACTGTTTTGATTTTATCTAATTGTTTAAACAATTTGATAGAAAATGTATTTTAAATTTACAAGTAGAAAGGTTTGGAAAACTTCATTTAGTGCATTACCATGAACAGTTTGTCTGTTTTACTTTTATTACTTTTGAGATTATATTATTCCCAGTTATTTATATATAGACAGTTGATACCTACTGCTACTTGATTCTAGTTATCAATGACTAAAAATGATTTTTTTTTCTAAACAGAGAATGTCAAAAGTTGAGAGTCAGTGCTAGTATCAGTTCAGGAATGTAGGAGAGAAAACCAAGGGTTGTGATTTAAACGTTCCAAAGTTCTTATAACCACTTGTGTTCATAAGTTTGTGTATGTATGCTTTTCGCCAGGGGATGACAGTGACATTCTAGAGTGAAAACTTAGTCTGTGATATTCTTGACGCTCAAACTTGAGTCCAACAAAGCAAGTGCCATGTCGACTCAAGGTGCTTCCAGTCTGTGGGGTGGTGGATCATCCACCCTCAGTGGACTAGACTCAAACTGGGGTATAACGACCCCATTTTCCTCAGGTGCCAATAATATGAATCTTTTAGGATACGGAGGCAATAGTAGTCTTTCGAATAACCAAGGACATATGCAATCTGGTGCAAGTACACTCGGTGATGCCAACCAAGTAATTGCAAATTATAATAAAGGGGGCTGGGGTGCACCAGGGACTTTACCCCCTTCACAGTCTACAAATAAACCTGCAAGTTCTAGTGGAAATATGCAAGGATCATTGCCAATAAGTGGTGCTCAACCAAATGGACCTCAGTCAAGTCAGCCGGGCGGTTCGTTCACCACATCTCAGTCACCGGGGCCTAATACAGCAACCTCACAGGGTAACAGTGCATTTGGAAATGTGGGCTTTCAGAAAATCTCCACCGGTAATGCTTCATCTGGTCTCGCTATTAATCCAGCCACAAGTATTATGAACAGTGCTAATAATGGAAGCAGTGCTCAAAGTTCTGACAATCTTGCAGCAGGTGGGTGGGGTGTACCAAGTACAACACAAGATTCCAGGTTATCGGGAACAAATAGTTGGGGAAATCCAAGTGGTGCTGATTGGGATCAATCATCCAGTGCTTCAGTGTCTCAGAGTCAGTCTCAAAACCCTCCGTCTTCTGGCTCTCAATTCCAGAACACAACCCCTGGCACATCTGCTGTGCAGGACCCACAGCGGCCAAGTTCCTGGGCACAAGCTGCTGGAAAAGGTTTGAATCTACAGGCTAGTAACCAAAGTCCTCAAAATAACATGTCTCAAGAAGAAGCACAACGACACGCAATGATGAGATCAGCCATCGAGAGCCACGATGGATGGGGTAAGAAGCCAATAAGACAAGATACTCAGTGGAGTATTGAAACTTCACCGAAGGTACAGCGAAAAATATCCACCGCTTCAGTGGTACCTGATCAACAAAAGGGAACAAACAATGTGTGGCATAACAATAATGGTACAGCAATATGGGAGGCAAACAAAGACAACATGTCAGCTTGGGGAGGAAACCAAGCAGTTCAGGCTCGAGCTCCAGGACAGCCACCAAGCAGTTGGCCTGGTGGTCAGCCTAAACCACCTGATCCTGCAGGAGGAGCACAGTGGGGAGTTGGTGGACAAGGTCAAGCCCCTGGACCAGATAAGGGCATGGGTCCATGGGGAGCACCTGGAAGCCAAACAAATAACACTAATTGGGGGGGCAGCACTGAAACTGGTTCCTGGGTTGGAAATTTCGGCAGTTCAACCCCAGGGGCTAGTGGAGGAATATCAACATGGGGTGATGCTGATGGAACCTCCAGTTGGGGTGAGGGAAGAAACTCTGGTGGCGATGGAACCTCTTATTGGGGAGATCCATCTATGAAACCACCTGTTCAGCCACCACAATGGAACCCCCCAGGCAGCGGGCAGCAGGCAATAGGGCAGAACAGAAAAATTGGATCTGGATGGGGAGATCCAATGGGACCACCTGATCCAAAGATTGATGATGGTACAAGTTTGTGGACTGTCAGTAATCAGCCACAGGTAAGTTGCTTTAAGAAATAGCTTTTTAGCTCACTGTCGAAAGTATTCAAAGAATTTTACTCCTATAGTACTCTGGTAGTATTGCAGTCAGGTGGAATAATTTTCACTTTACCAAAGTACAACATCCTTGTTTTGGTAGGGGTGTAGGGGGAAAAGCAGCAAAACTTGAAACTAGGTGTATCCGTTTACGGTTTTTTGTCCCTCATGTCTCCACTATGTTGCTACAGATACCATTTGCTATCAGGGCCTCCTCTGGGTTTTTTAAACTTGTCGCCAACATTTTTGCCAATTAAGAAAAGTTGGAGCCACTTTAGAGCCAAAGTAGCCAAAGTTTCGCAATCCATGTTTTACCTGGTGTAATGATACTTAGGGTATGGAAGTATATACTACTGTAGTGTATACTCTGGTGCTTAGAGGTATTTTTTCCTCATCATTTGGTTTAGTGCACAGGTTATGAAACATGTTCCATATGTTCTTATACCATATTAAAAATAATTATTTATTATGAATTATTATTATTTATATGTATAAGAACATTAAAAAAAGGCTTTATAAATCCCCTGTGACTAAAGCATATATGACATCGTGTAACAACACAAATAATTTTGAATTCTGAGGCTGTCGCAAAACATTTCCTTTGTATTTTTGTCTGAATGACCAATTTCCAAAGGGTCATTCAATTTTCAAACTGGAGCATTTTGAAATTTGTTAATGTTGAATTAAAAATAAATGCTAGTTCTCATTGTTGCTTATTTCTTTTGATAATTTTAATTGTTGCAAATTTCTTGAGATTATATATATATAATGATTGCAGAAAACAGCAAACTATCGTAATTATTATTAAAAAGTTGACAAAAAAACCTCGACGAAACATTTTACAAACAAGCCTGTCGGTCTTTTTGTCTAAACCTGTTGCTCTTTTGTCTTTAAACTAAGTCATAATTGTCATTAATTTGGGGCATCCTCGGCACACTTCATATATACAAGCTGTCAGAAGTTTTCATAATTGATTAATCAGTCGATCACACATATTTACGCAATTATCTTCTCAAAGTGTCACCCAAAATTAATATCCAAAATGAAAATACACAGATTGAACTTGTTATCAGTTTTCTTAACGATTAACGCTTAGTAAAACTCGCGAACCGAGTACCAATTCTAGGCCGCTTATATCATAACAAAACAACAGCAAATACGACTGAAAAATGTATGCGCCACTTATTTTTCGCCAACTGGCAAAATTTAAGGCCAGATTCTTAAAATTATGGCAAATTGTGACATTGGCGATCGACAGCGGAGGCCCTGGCTATATGTCAATCACTGTTGGGCATTTCATGGTAACTTGCCCATTAAGAAATGACAGAATGATGAATGTAACTTCAAATTATTATAAAAGAATTTTCTATGAACAAGTGCTTGCAGCATATGTGCTGGTTCACCTTCATTAGCTAAATTGATGTATTTGACAGATGCAAGTTGGCAGACCACCAGGTTGGGCAGGAGATGCTGGAAATCCACAGTGGAACCCAGGAGCCATTGGAAAACCAGATCCTAAAATGGGCAATCAGAACGCAGCTCAATATGGAGGTGTAGATGAACTCCATTGGAATCTACCAAAAGTAAGTCTGCAGGTTACTGTTGTCTTGTATTGTTTTGAGGTACTCTTGTTTTTTCACCTGCTGAAAGGAATCGTCATGCATATTGGTTTTTACTAGACATGCAGTGAACCTAGGACCCTACCTGGAAGGTGTTATGCTTCAAAAGATTTCTTTAGTTACAGAAACAAAACTACAGGTCAATTTAGTGCAAAGTTAGTGCACAAGTATAGCGCAGATGTCTGTATATTGCATATAGTTCTCTGGTTACATATATATTCAGTATGTAGGACAATACCTGCTTGTTACAAAAACATCATGTGTTTCTTCTGTCGTATATTGGTTGTCACAGATTAATCATTATCCTGTATTGTCCACTTCTGTAGTAATCATGTAAATGTTGTGTGATTCTCATGTATATAGAAATGTTTGTGCTGCATTGTTGCATGCAAGAACACAAAATGATTAAATTGTCTAAAAATTGTCCTTTTTACTTTCAAAAGTACATAATTATATATAATTTGCATACATTATTGTTTGCTTCAGTCAATGCATTGTGCTTGCTTTTTTCCTTTCATAAAAATTACCTGCAATTTTTTTTATTGTAATATGGAAAATAGCTGTTGCAGGTTATATTGCAAGATATCGTTGAAAAAAAATTAGCAGCAATAAACATTTCATGCAAAATGCCTCTGACATCATCATTATAATAGCCTTGCCTGTTTTAGTTTATATATTTCTCCAAGTTTTGTTTGTTGACTTCCTGTTTGTTCTTTTGTTACCATTCCTTTGTTGCTGGTATGGTGAAGAAGCACACAGCGCTGGGCTGTCGTTTTCTTTGTTATTATAAAAGCATGCTTGTAGGTCCGGGGGAAACTCAGATCAACGCAAGATGCTGCATGTTGGACAAAGCACCTAGCCAGCATTAGTTTTACATAGATAGAACATGGTAGCAGGTTGGAAGCATATATATATTCAATTTGTCAGATGATGATGGAGGAGAAAAGTTGATCACTTACTTACAAAAAAGGATATGAAAAAATTGGTTGCATTGCAGGAAATCAATTTCTACTGGAAAAAGTAGCTCTGAAAACTTATTTCCACATGTATAGGAATGTAGAATAGTTGAGACAGTACTAGCATTTTTGAAAAATAACCACAGTGATGTAGACAGGCCTGGTTAGGTGCTCATTTTGATGTTGCTGATGTTGCATGATTCAACTCTAGCTGCGATTTTATTTTTATTTTTTTAAAGAAACTCTTCAGAGCTAAATAGTACTGAAGCTGTTGTTAAAAGCATGTTTTATGCAGATGTCAAAGAGTAGCACACACAGAACGTTTTAAATACCATTATTTTGGTGTGAGAATATGAGGGCAGATAAAGCATATTATGATGATGTCAGAGGCCAAAGGTCATAAAAGTCAAGTTCTCCTCTCTTCTCTCCAAGTTTTTTATTTCAGGAATCAAGCATTTAGTACTGACACAATTTTCATTGAATATATATCATTTGCTATTAAAACGATCGATTGTCTGATTGGCTTTCATTTAGATTGTGTTAAGTTCTTTTCATGGCAACTGATTAAGATCCGGTCCTTAAAATGAAGGTTCATCAAAGCAGGTTTCATTGAGATATATTTTGTTTGTACCTTGATTGTCAAAGAACTTGCTGCAGTTCTTTGATTGCTGAACCCATGTGCCAGTAGTATTGGGTATCGTGTAAGGAAAGTTTTTGCCTTGTCTCATCACAGGAAGATGTTTGGAGTGAGGAAAGCATGGGAGGTTGGGATGATGCCGATATGGGCACTTGGAACGATACTGCCCAGCAAACCAATTCCTCCTGGAACAGTGCCACTGGGTGGAATAGAGATAAAAGAAATAGCCTTAAGGTATACGTCGCTCACTGCTGCACCAACATTGCTCTGGGCCAGGGCCACAGAAATGAGTTCCTTCCACCGGCAGTTTCGTAGTGTTAGACGTAGTTTTGGAAGTGGATTTCTTTGTAAAAATCGTTTCGTCTTGTATAATTTTGGAAAGATTTCTTAGGCCCTGGTCTTGAAGTATTTCATCGCTAACAAACTAACGATCAGTGTTTTTTTCTCTTCATTGCGTTTGAGGTGACATCATCATGGTACTGCTTGATTTTCTGCCCTCAGTTAAACTTTTTTCCCATTTCCAGTTTTTTTTATTCATTTTATTTTTTTGGAAAGTGCTTAAGTCTAACAAACTTACTGTAATATTGTTTTTTCTTTCTAACAGGTTGTCTTTTATTGCATGCATTTTTAGTTACATCGATCATTTAACAAGATAGTATTTCACCTGTGTTGTTTGCTTCTAAACAGCCAGTGGCTTACAAAGCGTGTTTGTGTTTTGTTAATGCAGCTAAACTTTTTGAACGTCGAGGCTTTTTTGGAAATGCAGCTGTAACTTTGTTTTCACTGTTTAGATTAATTCTGAATTCCGTAATGAACCAAATGAAAGTGGGTTTTTTTTCTCTGCATTATGGGATACTTTGGCTGATGTTATTGTCAAAATTTGAATTCGTTCACATGCCTTGCAAAAAGAGGCAGTTTTTCTTAATGTTTGCAGCTATTCTGCTATTTACAGACAGAATTTTGATCTACAAATACAGAACAATTAGGGGAGCCTGGATGGTAAGGCAGTTATGATGCTGAGCAATAAATTCAGACTTGCGATGTCCATCTGTCAATTACTTGTTAATATTGTTTCTATAAATATCATATTGAATGTTCAGTGTGTTTTCATAAACACTGGACTTCGTTTTGGTGGGTGTTTTAATTGACAACATAGCAACAGCAATAAATACTTCACTGACAAACCTCTGGGGGTCACCTGTGTTAATTAAGCAAAATGATATGGTATCAATTTTAGATACTTAAATTGTGTGAATCGAAGTTGATACCTGAGTTTTGTAACAAATTATTGGGCAAGTTGCTATTTTCTTGAACTAATGCTGGAGTGTTTAAATGTTGCCTTTTCATGCAGATAGCTTAAAAGGCCAATTATTAACCGTAGCCAAAATATCCCATATCAAGATAATAATTTCTAAATTTGTTTTCTCCATACAGACTGAACAAACACCTTTATATTGTAAATGGGTTACCTCTTATTATTATGCTACTAAAACAGGTTTTATTAACTCTGTATAGTAAAGATTTTTAGTGTCAGAGTGTTTGTGTAATGTAAACCTGGTCTTGTGTGAAAGAAGATAAAATGGTTAATACATTTACAGGATGGTGCAATGAAGTTTCCAAGCACCACAGGTGCAAACCATCCTCCACAGATGAGGAGCAGACTTCTTCAACAACTCATGGATATGGGCTTCAAGGTAAGAAACCAGGAAATGTGCCCTGTTGAAAAGATTCTGTTAGTCAAGGTCATTCATAGTTTGTGGCAGTTACTTGCCAGTGAAAGCCAGTAGGGGACATAAAACCACTTTCATATGTGTAGTAATAGGAAGTTTAAAAGATGCTTCTGTCTTGCTCACCTAGTCTTCTGTCAATAGTTGTGTGGTGTATATGTTCATTCTGTATCAGATTTGGAGTGTTGGCAAAAATGTTCAACATAAAGACAATTTGTAGAAAAACATAAGAAGTAGCCAAGTAGTCTCTACAAGAATTTTGATATAACTTTGGTCAACTGCATCTCGTCAAGACAGCATGCAGAACCCATGTTGCAACCGCACACTCTAAAGGTCAATGCCACATTTTGGGGTCATTGGTTTTTAGTTCTTCAGGTCCCTAGTGCGATCATGAGCTATAAGGACCACTCGTTGAGTGTCTGTGTACCATTTTCCTTCAAAATACATCTCTGAAACTGCTGGGCAAATGTTGATAAAACTTGGCAGAGATGTTTCTTGCATGAAGCTCTATCAAAGTTGTTCAAAGAATTTCATTCCATGCAAAACGTTTGGTTGCTATGGCAACACATCACAAAAACCACAAGGCATAGAGCTTACATACTTGGCATGTAGCATAGCCTTGTGGACCTCTACGTAGATTGTTCAAATCATGACTCCTGGGTCAAAATTTATCCTGCCCAGGGGTCACTTGATTTTACCTAGGCTTATATAAAACATAATTTTCTAAAACCACGAAGCACATAGCTTAGATTTTTGGAATGTAGATAGTTTAGTGGACCTCAAAACGTCAAAATTGACTTTTCTGATGTACGAATGTTGACCTTAAATTATAGCCAATGGTAGCCATATTGGCCCTCTTGTTCAGGTCAGTTCCATTGCTGCTTAACCTCTTAAACTGTGGTGAATGTTCAACTCGTAAAGACGACATGCAATCCATGTCCAAACCCTGCAAGGTCAAATCAACACTTAAAGGGTCATGATTTTTCTTAACCACTCTATAATCCCTTTAAGGATTATTGTATTACTGTTTATTTTGTCATCCCTATGTGCAAAAACAATCTTTGAACCTGCCCACTTAAATGGTCAAGGCCACAAGTTGGGTAATTGGTTTGTCATGGCTTAAACCCTAAAGGATTTTTGTGTAACTTTGGTAAATTTTCATCTCATTAAGACAGCAACATGCATAACCAATACTTGCTCAAACTTTGATTGCTTAAGGTGAAGGTCACTCCTGGCCTTCAGGATCAAAGGTTATCGTCCTGACATTTCACCATTTGGAGGGGGACAACCTTTCTTTCAATTGCCTTGTTCAGTTTCATACAGTTACAGATAACACAGTGCCAGTTGTAACTAGCTTGATCTGTTCTTGTTTTGCAGAAAGATGAAGCTCAGCATGCCCTTATAAACAATAATATGAGTTTACAGAATGCCATATGTAAGTAAAAACGTAGAATTGATTATACAATGTAATTTTATTGTTTAAATACTTAAAAGGATATACAGTTGAAAGAACAATTTAATGGATTATATTGTTTAAAACTTGGTTTTGGTAAAAGCATGCTTCTGCTAAATGTAATTCATACAGAAATAATAGTCATAAATGTTTCTCTATATTCTTCATATTTGTGTTTTTTTGTTTTTCAGCTGAACTGTATAATCGTCGTGGTGCTATAACCAGTAAGAAAGACGAGTTGGAGATGGCACGTATGTCAGGTTTTCCAGACAGCAGTGCCTCGGATGACATATCAGATACTCAATCAGACAGCAATTCATTTGTGCCTAATATGAATCCCATGCAAAATACTCCATATACAAATGCTCAAACAAAGATGCCGAGTCAATTTCCTTTCAACAACGGACCTAGTCTCAACCAGTCTAGTCTTGGTTCAAATAACCCCAGTATTAATAATGCTCTACAGCAGAAGATCATGCAGAAGTTCCAAAGTCAGCAGCCGCCCCCGCCATCAATGAATTCCATTAATCCACCTCAGGGTCCCATGGGGCGTGGCCAGCTGCCAGGACAACAAAATCCGGCCGTCCACCAACAGATGGCACAGCAGCAGATCCTTCAGCAGTTGAGAATGGCAGTTCAAGCAGGTCTTATCAGTCCCCAATTATTGAATCAGCAGCTTCCAGCGCCAGTCCTAGTCATGTTACAGCAGTTACTTCAACAGCAGCAGAACCTTCAGCAATTAATCACTACACAACAGATGCTGCAGCAACCAAAGGTGAATATGAATCCACATGTGCAGCGGCAACAACTTGAATCAGTGGCAAGCAGAATTAACCAAATCAAACAGCAGATACTGATGTTACAGAAGAACATTGCACAAGCTCAGAACACCCTGCTGAACAAAACTCAACAACAGCAGCAGCAGCCCCAAACCACAGATGGTTCTGATTCTGGTCTTCAGAATGACATGAACAATTTAAACTTGGCTACATCTCAGCCGCAGTCGAGGCTTAATCAGTGGAAACGTCCCACCCCTGACAAGGAGTCACCAGAAACTGTTCCAGCCACCAGTAATGAAACACCATCATCTGGCACAGCTTCCACTACCACCAGTAACTCAGAGGTTGGGGATTCCAGTTCACTAAATAAAACTGTGGGATCAAAGAACATCCAGCAGACCAGTTCAGCACCAAATCTGAGAAGATTTGATGAACTAGGCCTGACACAGCTTGGAGGTGATACAACATGGTCAACTGGTGCCAGTTCCACATCTCAGAATTGGCCCAATGCAAGTTCTCCCATTACATCCGGCAGTGGTAGTGATGGAGGATCATCTGACAGCAAAGAATCTCGGACAACAACAGTGTCAAGCTCCTCGGCAAATAGTTCTGTGCTTGACTCCATGACTTCCATTCCAGAATTTGTCCCTGGTAAACCATGGCAAGGAATCAGTACAAAGAGTGTTGAAGATGACCCACACATAACACCTGGAAGCTTTTCTCGCTCCCTGAGTGTTAATACAATAAAAGATGATTATCTACTGACACTCACCAAGTCGAGCCCAACCAGTGAAAACTCTTCTTGGCCATCAAAACCACATAGTGGTACAAGTTCACAGAATATGAACAAACCCTGGAGTTCTGGAGAGAGCAGCAGTTTGACTCCAACCAGCTTCACCTCCGATGTTTGGGGAGTTCCAAAGGGAGCGATGTCCAGACCACCACCAGGCCTTCCACAGCAAAACAAGGCAGGATGGCAGGGTATGAATAGACAGCAGTCTTGGGCTGGCAGCACCGCCAGATCAGATGGTATGTCCATTTTGATTCTAATTACCTTACAGCATCTGGACTTCCATCTTTCCTGGTTGCTTGCAAGCCTTTAAAATTAACACTGCCTGCTTACTATCGGCACACAATTTGTGCGATTTGTTATGTTCTACTAGGAGGTCAGTAGTAATCGCACTGTCTATGTATCTTTTCAGATCTTAGTGTGTGGATAATGGTGCTGCCATGTTTTCATGACTTTAAGAGCACTATTTCTGGCTTTCATAATAATATATTGTGCCTTCAGGTTGACTGCAAACAGTAGTATGAATTATTCAATTTTAGCAGGATTTTTAGATAAGTGAGCCCGAGATCTCGGGAGGGGGAAAATTTAGCAGTTTTTGGGGAAGTGTATAAAATTGACTCAAAGTGTTTATACTTGATAGTAGCGCAGACACAATCATTCATGTTTTGTTAAACTTAAACATCATAGAAAAATGTAAACTTCTGGAATACTAGTAAGTTGGATCAATTGTCAGATCTGGAACATTGCACCTATTTCACTAAATAGTTCAGATTATAATGCAGTATGCTTTGCATAACAACCCACTTCATTCAATCTGTTTCAACTGCCAGCTAGCAACTGATTAGTGATTATTTTACCTTTGTCAACTATGTGGCTAGAGGCAAGTACCTAGCGTACACCAGAGAAATAGGTTCCCGTTGGATGTTATCCATTCATGTGCCATTCACTCGATCTGAAAGCACAATAACTTCAAAGAAATAGCTTTATTTCATATGTTACACATACCTTTGTGTCACCAAGATGTTACATTCATGCAACTGTAAGAAGTGTTATCTTCTACAGCTTATTTATTATTATCTTGTCAAAAAATGGTACCAAAAAGAAATTAAAAAATGTTGATGTATAATTAGTTTCAGGTGGAAGCAACTGGGGTGGATCAAGCATATCCACAGCACTGCTTTTGAAGAATCTTACACCTCAGGTTAGTATTTTTATCTGAATGCTTTTAAGAATAAATTCTCTAAATAGAAGTCTTCAAACTGGGAACTATTTAAAATAATACTTATATAAAACTTATATTTAAGCAGTATTAGCTGACTTTTTGGCATTGTGTGTGATACAATAAAATCAATCTATATATCCCTTCAGGATGTTGATCAGACACAGAAAACATGTTCATCTTTTCAAACAAAAACTTAACACAAAATTTTGTTTACATTGCAGATTGATGGCTCTACTCTCAGAACATTGTGTATGCAGCATGGTCCCCTACAGTATTTCTACCTGAATCTGGCTCACGGACAAGCCCTTGTCAAGTACAAGAGCACAGAGGAAGCCGTGAAAGCACAGAAGTCACTTAACACGTGCTTGCTGGGTAACACAACAATTGTTGCTGAATTTGTCTCAGAAATTGAAGCGCTTAGATTTGTAGAGCAACAGAGTGCCATGTCTTCTGGCCCTAGTCAGTGGTCCCAAATGGGGCAACCACGTCAGTCTAATGCCATTGGCAACCAGCGTCAGGATATGAGTTCATGGGGTGTGACCCCTCCCACCTCTATGTCTGGCACAGGAATGTGGGGTAATACTAGTGGAGGTAACAGTGGAGGTTTGTGGGACAATATGGAGGATAACTCGCATAACCTACTGGGCAATATGTTAGGTGAAAATATGTAACTTATTGTTTGTTGTTTGTACTAGATGCTTGTTTCATGTTAATGACTATTTAAATGACTATATCATAGTGTTGTAATTTGTTTCCTTAATGCATATTATTGATCTCTTGTATGCGGGTTAGTTATGTTTGACAGTTGTGGGATCACTTGCTCTAATTGTGTTCTCTTCACTGGTGGCCATGGCAACAGACACATATCACATGATGCAAATATGTTGGTGCTTGTTGCTTCGAAGAAGTACAGCACATATTTTTATTTTTATACTTCGGAGGAAGTATTGATGTCTTTCAGATTTTTTTCCATTCGTCTTGTCAGATATGATGTCTGCTAAGCCACGCCATTAACCAGTCCCCCCGACCTTAGATGGTTTTCAGTCATTATTTGAATTTCTGAGATATCATTGTGCAACCTCAATTGAATTGACAATATATCATGATAAAATTATGATTGTTCTTTTATGAAATATTTATATCATGTTCATGACTGCAAAAAAAAATTATAAAAAAAAAATTATAAAAAAATCACCCTAGAAAAATCATTAAAAAACGATAGAGATATATATGTCATTTTTATTGCTATATTATTTGTATATGTACAAGAAAAAGTGCAAATTTTATTATCAACTTGTATAATTCCTAATTGTTTGTATTATTTGTAACATACTTGTTTATTTTTCACTGTGTGGAATTGTTGCTTGTCTGACGGACAAGCGAACTTCCTGTGATAAATTTAAGGCCATAGCTGCTATCTTAAACTGTAAAATTTTACGTGCTACATGTTGACACATTCTTCATATCTTGGTATATTTTTTTAGGAGATGGGTACAAAAAGCTATTAGTTACTCTTAAGGCATTGCTGAGTGTAGCTAGTTCTTTTTGTTTGTATTTCCGTGGAATCTTGGTAACCATATTGGTAATGGAGGTAGCCTTTTACGCCATTTCTTTATATTACTCTTATTTATGATTTGTACTTTTTGTCCAGACTTTCTTACATATATTGTCATGTAATACAATGTTCTCCAGCTAGTTACAGTCCGATGAACACTTGATGTATTTCTATATACATGTCCCATTCAAATAGGTACCGAGATTCACTCCAGTGCAATATGGCTATTGGGAGAGAACTGTTCTTCAGTTGTCAGTAACAGTTGACAAGAGTGATCATTTGTATTCAAGTTTTTGAAACATTTATAGTAAACACCAAAAAAATCCTTGAAAATGAATGTTTCTGCAAAAAGTTTACTATTTCTGTTCCAGAGGCTTCCCTTTTGACAAGTTACAGCAATAAAAAAAAAAATCCCACAAAAATGTCTGAAAAAAGTTTGCTGTTTTTTGTCTGTAGGATTTTGTGTTAGTGATATTTTACCAACATTCTCATCTTTATAAATAGATCTTGTTGTCAGAAATGTTCTGTATGGAACTGGAACCAAAAAAATCTAAAAACAAGAAAATTTCCAGTTCTGTCCAGAACTTTTTAAAATTCATAGATTTTATTTAACAAATGTACAACAGGTATTTTTCATGCTTTCCTGAGAAAAAAAAAATTAAAAATGGAAAAAAAAAACAATGAAAAAATGATTATCTGTTATTGCATGAAATGTTTTATATATGTGAAATTGTGTTTTAACACCGGTTGAAATTATCCAAAGATAATTTAAAAGAAGTAATTCCCACAAAATCATTGATTGTCTGGTCTTTCATGGCCAGGCCGTGTATTTGATGAATGTATTTTATATGCTTTTGCTCAGGCTTTAAACGGCACTAGTCTGTACTTGGTAGTTATGTTTGTGTTAATCAGTTGTCTTTCCATGTGATTGCTAAGGTACTACAAAACTGTTCAGTGCTATTTTAGGTAGGAAGATATGAGGGCCACCAGTTAGTTCCAAATGCCAGTACTTTACAGCAAAGTACTGCTCACTTTATATATTTGCTAAACTATTACATTGATTTAACAGAACTTGCTCCATTTATTATGTCTCATATTTTGTGTTACACGTACACTTTGATTATTACTGATATATGTATTATGTTTAATGTTCCATTTTTTTTTCCAAGTCATGTTATTGTGTTATTAATGCTATATTACTGCTGTGTGTACTTTTTTTTGTCACCTACCTAAAGTAAGTATCAAATACTAAACCGGCCATGTTATTGTTAAAAACTACTTATTTCATGACTTATTTTAACCTGTGTGCATTGAGGCACGTGACTGTATGTAATGGCGATACAATTCCATATTATATATATGTCGAAGATATGGCATTATATCAAAAAACTGGGCTGTGTTGATCTGTGTTCACTTATTGGTGTTGGGATATTACAAAGACCTCGAAAGGGTTTTGTGTATATAGATAACTAAAGTATTGATTTCTGAATATATATGGCTAGTAATGATTATTACCATGTTGGTGGACAGTGTAGTTATTTGGGAAGTCTTTCACATGAAAATAGAAATTCAAATTCTCATCTGTCATAAGTTATTTTTGCTAAAATAGGAGAGAGTTTTGGCTTACAGAGCTGTAAATGGCTGTTCTAGAACAGGGCCGTGAAATAAAATGCTGCAAATGGTGTCTGCACAGTCTCCCTACATCAAAAGATAAACTCCATACCATCTAAGATTTAGTATTGATACTTGGTAGGAGTTACTTCATCAAACTTGCTGTATTGTTACTTGTCATGTGAAATACTGTATGTGATATGTAGATAGAAAAATGTAATGTCTTTAAAATGATCACTGAGAATTAAACTATAAGCATTGATTGAAAGATTACGAATGATTGGGAGTAAGACTGGGCTGGGTGGCAATTGAAAACTGGTGCAAATTAATAATTGGCCAGAAATTCTCTTCTGGATTTATTTAAGAAAATGCACAAACTTTTGCGAGAGAAAAAATGTGTGCCATTGTTTTCAATTAGAAAAGCCTGTACTTGAGCAGTGGAGCAAACTGGTTGTAATAATGCTGTCAAGGAAACATTTCCACCAGTGTCTGAAAATAGTTTATTAACACTTGTTGGTCTTTGCTTTATGTAAATGGAGATTTTTGTAAGTTGTTCAGGTTGAATGTTACAAAATTTCTGAAGTAACCTTTTGATAGCAGTTGATATGAAAGTGGAACAGTATTACTATTCAACATTTTTTATGAATCAGGTTTAGATTTTTCATCCAATTCAGTACAATTATAAGGCTAACTTTTTAACGTAACCCTCGAGTAACCTTGAAATTGATGCGGTAGTTTGTACACCAGTGAGCTTCACAATCTAAATACAGGCTTGGAAGGCAATTTGAACAAGAAAACTAGCTATGTGACCTGTATTAGAGTGATAGATCCCTCAAGACCGTAATAAAAAATGTTGTTTTTTTTTAAGCATTTGTATGTTACTCATTTTCTTAAATGTATTATGGCAAGTACTGGGATTTTGTAAAACAAATAAAAACAGGGTTTCAGAACTTTCAAATGCTGCCAGAATACTCAATATCAGGTATTAGTTATCTTTGATTTCATCAGTCGAAACTTTTGCATAATCACAAGAAGAAATCTTAAGAATTTGTACAATATACCATAGTTCCAATATTGTGCTGTCTTATTTATTTATAGATACCAAGTATTATATTATTGTCTGTATTGCAGATTTGTTAATCTTCATCAGTTAAATTTTCACTTTTCAAGTGCTATAAGGTTGCTCGTATTTAAGACGAATAGAGATTTAAAATGCCCGATATTAATGTGCTCATATTTTTCAGTATGTCTATATCATATCTTGCTAGATAAGTGTGGATAGCATTCTGTGAGATTTTTATCAATATTTTTCATCTCGGCTATGATGGAATATCAGTCAGAAACAATATGTAGATTTTTGTCTTCTTATTTAATCAACACAGTTAAGTGACAGTTTTAAGCAAGTTGCCAAAATTAACAAAACCTCAAAAGATCTGATATATTTGATAAAACAGCTGTTATAAAGTAGGATTGTTTTTCTTTGTATTAAAACAGAACAAGGAGGAAACAGACTGTTTACAGTCTTTCCTTGTCTCTGTTTCAATGTGCTATATTGACCAATGAGAAAGTGTTGCTCATTTACCTAGTGAGCATTTTGAAGCTATACATCAAAACACAGGCCTTATGTTGTACAGTGGAACCATATGTATCTCGAACGAGGTAGAACGGTACTGTACATCAAAACGCAGGCCTTAATTATACACAAATTACTTAAACCAGAGATTTCATCATTGCTATTAACATGACCCATCTTATATTATTGCCATAGCCAGTTTGTCTTTATCACACACCATCTAGCCAAAGCTGAACTGTTCATGCTATTTATAATTCCATATTTTGAATATATGTCAAATGATACTTTGTGATATTTGTTGTGTAATGATTATCAACTATTTGGTGCTCAGAAATAACCCACAATGTTATTCCTGGTTAGAGACCCGCAATAGTATGTCACCACATGATTATAGTATGATATTATAGGGAAAAATAATGAAAACAGAATCTCCGTATTACCAAACTTTAGAATTAAATTGTCATTTCTTGAAAGTACTTGGACCAAACGTTGGGTTAAAAGAATATTGGGTAATAGATTTTATATGCCAGATTTTAAAAACTACCAAAAATAGTTAATAGTAAAGCTCTCACCATGTTCATAATTGCATTGACTAATGAAACCCATTCAGCTTTAACTGTTGAAAAATTCATTTTTTACTGTCAAAACTTCTAACAATGCCAGTTAAGTTTGGAGGATTAACTGTATTATATGTATTTTTAAAGACGGGGGATCTTGAATCCAGAGACATAATGGCAACTGTCTATGTGTTTGCCTGTGTAGGGGCATCCATCATACTGCAGCATGTATTGTCTGTGATTTATAGTGCATTTGTATTATCAAATCCAGTTTCCATTTATTTTTGTGTGTGTAGTTAATAGTTATTGTTTGAAACCGTGCAAGAAACAATCGATACTGCAGGTTATTTATTTAAACATTCATCGATATTTTTCGCCGGTCTGCTTGTGATGATGATAATTCCATGTGTTCATATTGATATAAATAGCTGAGTTCCTGGTCTTATTATGTGTGAGATTTTGAAAGTTTTAATTTTTGTATGTAACCCATGTAATATTCAATGAAAAGCTTACCAACTGTGTCGTATCTTGAAATACAGCATTTTTCTTGTATTGATCCTTGTTAACTTGCCATATACAGGGGCAATACATTTGTGATATTTATATATATATGTATGGAAAAAAAAATTGTGCCCTCCAGCTTGAATGGGCAAAATCTGCAATTTTGTTCACAAAACCTGCATTTGTATGTTTACTAGAAAGTATAAAGTGCCTGTTGAAAGAACACTGGTGTTCAGAAAGAAAGAGTTGACATTTCAATAGCATATGTAACATAGTGGAAGATGCAACTTTCTTGTATGCATAGAGTGCAGGTTTCTTGTTACAGAAGTATTAAGTGCAATGAATTCCAGATGCTGAGATTGTGTTCATACCAATGCATTTTGTGCCATTCTCACAAAATAATGACATAATGGGGGAGTCCAAGATTACACAGAATCCCTGTGAGAGAGATAAAAACTTGGTCAAATGATCCTGTTGTGTTACGTCGATGTGCCTTGTCTTGTGGACAGATAAATTTGGAAAGAAAAAAAAAAAAAACAATCGGTAATTGAAGTGCATACATGCAAACAAACATGCCAAGGTGTTAAGTACATACTGCTGTTTGAAAAGATTGGTTGTCCAATGCATTACAATAAGAGATGTGTCCGAAAGCAGACATAGCTGAAATTACTGTATGCAGCCTCACAGAAATCAAATCAGGTCCTTGCCTTCACTGCTTTCTATGTACAGTGTTAAAAAGTATTAAATTATTTACAATATGTTGTGTAAAGTGATATTTTTTCACTTGATGTCATCAGATTAAGAATTTTTGATGTACTAAGCTGCAGATTTTGCTTATTTTTGAGCGGAGGTATTGTAATGATCTATGTCATATCTTGTCATAATAAAAATGTATAGTTAACTAGCAACTTGTTCATAGTTGATGGCTGGTGGGTGAGAAGTTGTGGATTTCACAACAGTTTTGGTTCATGTACAGTTCTCAGTCTAGTGAATAATATATTTTGTGTTGTCAAATATTATTATTATAATTATTATTAAATGTCAAACATTCTCATTTAGCATAAAGATAGATGAATTTGTGATGCATTATTGAATGTTTTTAGCTCACCTGGCACAAAGTGCCAGAGTGAGCTATTAGGATCACTCAATGTCTGGGGTCCATTGTATGTCATCTGTCCGTCCACCATTTCCTTCAAATGACATCTCCTCTGAAACCACTGGGCCAATGTTGATGAGACTTTGCAGGGATGTTCCTTGCATGAAGCTCTACCAAAGTTGTTCAAAGAATTCCATTCCATGCAGAACTCTGGTTGCTATGGCAACAAATAGGAAAAACTTTAAAAATCTTCTCTGAAACCAGAAGGCCTAAGGCTTAGATATGTAGCATTGTCTAGTGGACCTCTACCAAGAGTCAGGGCTGATGGTCACTTAGTTTTGCATAGGCTTTATATAGGAAAAACTTTAAAAATCTTTTTCTCTGAAACCACAAGGCCTAGAGCTTAGATATTTGGCATGTAGCATTGTCTAGTGGACCTCTACCAAGATTGTTCAAATTATGACCCCCGGGTCAAAATTGACCCTGTGCGGGACGTCACTTGGTTTTGCATAGGCTTGTATAGGAAATACTTTTTAAAAAAAGTTTCTCTGAAACCACAAGGCCTAGAGCTTAGATATTTGGCATGTAGCATTGGCTAGTGGACCTCTACCAAGATTGTTCAAATTATGACCCCCGGGGGGAGTCACTTGATTTCACATAGGCTTATATAGGGAAAACTTCTTTTTTAAAAGGCCAACGGGCATATAATAGATAATTGTAATGTTACTTAGATGGTGGACCTCTACAAATTTTGTTAGAATCATGACCTCTTTTATTATAGCCAATGGTATTCAGGTGAGTGATATAGGGCCATTATGACCCTCTTTGTTTAGTCAGGCATTGTTATGCAATAAGAAACTAGAAAGAAAAGCCATATCTAGGGAATAATGTCTTTATCATTTTATGTAAAATATTTTATTTGATGAAGAGCTAGTGCACAAATTTATTTTTGGGGTAAAAAATTGTCATATATGGTGAGGGTTTTTAACTTTGTTATTTTAACAAGTTGGGAATGTTGAGCTTTAGTGTGGGTATGATGCTGGTCTTTTAAATATGTCGGGAGTAACAAAAAGCAGTACATGTGTACATTTTAGAGGAAGCAAATAAGAGTGCTTGGTATGGGAAGAAAAACATGTGTGAAACTCTAGTTACATATTGCATTATCAATGCCTGAATGCTAGTGTACCATGTATACTGTGATTAAACCTTAGACAGGACTGTGCCACTCTGCTATTTTAATCAAACAAAAATTTGGAATCATAGATATTTGTTCGGAGTGTTGTTTTAAGTTCATAGATTACTTTAGATCAAAAAGAGTTACTTTCCTTTATCACTAGCCATTTACACTAGAAGAGGTAACAGGGTAAATATGAGACTTACTCTCATTGCCTTCAATAGTGGGGCTTGATAATATAAGCCAAGTTAAAGAAGATTCCATCAAGTGAACTGAAAAAAGAACTTATAAAATGTTAAGCTTTTATCATAGAGTGATAGGCTTAGAACTGCAGTAAATTTTTGGAGAAATTGTGGGATATATTTTAAGGAAAATAGTATTTCTTCAAAGAGATTTGAAGCTAGTGTGCAATATAGGGTAAAATAGGGTTGTAGCTCCATTGTCAGTGTACTGGCTAATGTTAAAGGATTGTATGTTTTTGTACGCAGTAGACAATGAAGAGAGACATGTATTAACCTGATAATTGCCGACAGCAGACAAAAGGTCTTATTAGACAAATTGACTTCAGTTTTAAACATTCCTTCAATATATCTTCATAGATTGTTGTTTTGTTATCATGAAGTAGTCATACACAGTTTGTGTATTCATAGTGATGTTTAGTTATTTTTCTGTTTTTTTTTTTTATTTTCTGACAGCATATCAATTTTTGATGCATAAAAAGTTATGTATGAACGACGAAGAGTTGTGGATTTTATATTAAAAAAAGGTTTCTGTACAATCTTCTAGATGTATTGAAGTAATTGATTTCATTCTTCGATTGGACAGAAAGTTACTGAAGGGAAATGGGCAGCAATTTGATTCCGTTTAGGTAAAAGTGATTCAGAATTAGGACATGACATGTATATTGTGCTCGTAGAAACGCTTTGGACTTGTATTATGAATAAATCTTTACCTCATCATTTGGGATTTGCTCTTTACTTCAACCACTGGACAGTGAATTGTATCTTAGAAGTTGATGAGGTAGTCCTTTTCTTCCCCACCCTGAAGTGCAAATGGTTATTAAACATATAGAACTTGTTTTTAGCTCACCTGGCACAAAGTGCCAGAGTGAGCTATTAGGATCGCATTCCATCCAGCGTACGTCCGTCCGTCCACCATTCCCTTCAAACGACATCTCCTCTGAAACCACTGGGCCAATGTTGATGAGACTTTGCAGGGATGTTCCTTGCATGAAGCTCTATCAAAGTTGTTCAAAGAATTCCATTCCATGCAGAACTCTGGTTGCTATGGCAACAAATAGGAAAAACTTCAAAAATCTTCTTTCCTGAAACCACAAGGCCTAGAGCTTAGATATTTGGCATGTAGCATTGTCTAGTGGACCTCTACCAAGATTGTTCAAATTATGACCCCCGGGTCAAAATTGACCCCGCGCGGTTGGGCACTTAGTTTTTGCATAGGCAAAAATAGGGAAAACTTTAAAAATCTTCTCTGAAACCACAAGGCCTAGAGCTAAGATATTTGGCATGTAGCATTGTCTAGTGGACTTCTACCAAGATTGTTCAAATTATGACCCCGGGGTCACTTAGTTTTGCATAGGAATATATAGGAAAAACTTTAAAAATAATCTTCTCTGAAACCAAAAGGCCTAGAGCTTAGATATTTGGCATGTAGCATTGGCTAGTGGACCTCTACCAAGTTTGTTCAAATAATGAGCCCCGGATCAAAATTGACCCCGCACGGGGGGTCATTTAGTTTTACATAGGCTTGTGTAGGAAAAATTTAAAAATCTTCTCTTTGAAACCACAAGGCCTAGAGCATTGATATTTGGCATGTAGCATTGGCTAGTGTACCTCCACCAAGTTTGTTCAAATTATGACCCCCGGGTCAAAATTGACCCCGCACTGGGGGTCACTTAGTTTTACATAGACTTGTATAGTAAAAACTTTAAAAATCTTCTTCTTTGAAACCACAAGGCCTAGAGCTTTGATATTTGGCATGTAGCATTGGCTAGTGTACCTCCACCAAGTTTGTTCAAATTATGACCCCCGGGTCAAAATTGACCCCGCACCGGGGGTCACTTAGTTTACATAGGCTTATATAGGGAAAACTTTAAAAATCTTTTTCTCTGAAACCACAAGGCATAGAGCATAGATAATTGGCATGTAGCATTGCCTAGTAGACCTCTTCAAAGTTTGTTCAAATTATGCCCCTGGGGTCAAAATTGACCTTGCCCGGGGGGGATCATTTGTTTTACAAAGGCGTATATAGGAAAACTTATTTGGTATATAACATTATCTAGTGATCTTCCACCAGGCAAGTGGACTTGTACCAAGGTGAGTGATATAGGGCCATCTTGGCCCTCTTGTTTTCAAAAGTAGAGGTATGGCTTTGAAACTTACCATACTTGTTTACCATCATAACCTCCATCTACAGACAAGAGTACATAACTCTGTCAAGGTTTTTGACAGAATTATGGCCCTTTTTTGACTTAGAAAGTGTATTGAGCTTGGTTAAGTTTTTCGTACCACCTCACTTTATTTCAAAACCATTGGAGGTATTGCTTTGAAACTAACCATACTTGTTAACCATCATGACCTACATCAACAAAGAAGTGTTCATAACTCTGTCAAAGTTTTTGACAGAATTATGCCCCTTTTTTACTTAGAAAATACATTGAATATGGGTAAAATCCACTTGTTGCCTTAACCCTTTGAGATATTGCTTTGAAACTTTGAATGCATGTTAACATCATTACCCCCATCTGTAGGCAAGAGAAGGTAACTCTGACAGGGATTTGTTTTAAAAATTAAGGCCCTTTATTGACTTAGAATCTTGGTTAAGTTTTTCGTACCAGTCCACTTTTTGACTAAACTGTTTGAGATATTAATTTGAAAGTTGGAATACTTGTTTACCATCATGATCCCAAAACATGGGCAGGAGAAGGTAATTCTGTCAAGGATTTTATTTGAATTATGGCCCTTTTTGACTTAGAAACTCGGTTAAAATTTTCATTCTTGTCCACTTGTTGACTTAACCATTTGAGATATTACTTTGAAAGTTGGAGTACTTATGTACCATCATGACACCTATCTGTAAGCAAGAGAAGATAACTCTGTGAAAATGTTTATTTATTTGTACTTAGAAATTCCTAGTTAAAGTCTTGTGTGCCCTTAACTGTCAAAGTTTTGTTTTATAGGCAAGCACTAAAAAGTCGAGCGCGCTGTCCTACTGACAGCTCTTGTTTAACCTTTGCGTTTTGGTCACTTACATGCAAACTTTCAAAGCCGTTACTTTCAAACTTAGAATACTTATTCACTATCAAATGTGCAATAGAATATAGACAAGGAAGATTTTTACAAGTTACGTAACCCTATCATATATTTTGACTGGATTATTGCTCCTTCTTAACTTAAAAACGTTCACACACACACTATTTTTGTAACAGTGAACATAATGCAACCAAAGTTAGTGTGTAGGAAGTTCTTATGAATATCTTTAATTGGATTGTGTATTGAGGCTCCTTGGATCAAGGTTACTGTTACTAAAAATAGGAAAACCGTAATATATTTAATATCTTCAGTTAGAACTGGGTATTGGGGGTCTAATGGACACTATTCCAAAACACATTAAACTTAACATTTATATGATCTACATCCGTTATCCGACTAGTGTGCAAAATTTAAAGACATTTCACCGTTTAATTAAAAATTAATTCCCTACCCCCACTTTAGAAATACTGACCATATTAATAAGTACCATAAAAGTTAAAATACGTATGTTTGCAAGTATCTATTTACATTTAAATTTTTTTCCAGGTTCAGAAAGTACTGCAAGCAATGTAGAATTACAAAACATGAATTATAATTCTACAAGCTTAACATGTGTAACAAAAAATATGCAATAATGCCAAAAACTAGGGTATACAATTTGCCTAATTTTGCCACGAGACATATCACACATGTACATATACACGACTTTAGCAAAAGATTCGGAGTAGGGCCATCACTATTGATTATAAAACTTTTATAAGTAGTATATGAATTGAAATATAAGAAAAAATAAAAATGTTTTACCGTCTACTTTTTGAGATATTCAACTTTTGAAACTGAGCACGGTCAATTTTTGTATTTTCAAGTAACTGTACAGCTTGATAAAATCAAGGAAAATTAAGATACAGTTTTCAAATCTTGTAAAATGGCTTAATTTTTCATGTTATTCAGTTTGATAACTAAAAAAGAAAAAATAACGAAAAAAAGTTTTGGCTCCTTCGGGGATTGAACTCAGGACCTCTTGATCTCAAAGCAGACGCTCTAACCACTGCGCCACAGTACAAAATAGGTACTGCTATAAAATCCAAAGTATTCCAAATGATCCTTAAACAGGAAGTACTCATTACACATCCACTACCTTTTAATTATGAAGTTTGTAATATATATGAATAAATACGTTAATTGGGTTGTGTTTAGGACTTAAAAAAAAAGGATTGTTTTTCGAAAAATGGGGAAAAAACCATTATCTTTAGTTGCAGTTGACATATTGGGACAAAACTTTGTGTCTAGTAATTATTATCAAAACAAAAATAATATCAAACAGTAAAACAATATCAAAACTTTTTGTTGGGTTGTGTTCTGGGGTCCAAGTCAAGAAAACTGTTTCTTAAAAAAATGGTAACTGCAAAAGGATAAAATGTGACGCGCGTCGGCAACCGGAGGTTGTGCACTAGTTAAGTTTTCCGTACCACCCACTTCTGAAAACCGTTCTGGATACTGCTTTCAAACTTACAATACTTATTTACCACCAACAGACAAAGAGTACAAAACTGTAGGTTCTTGTCAGATTTATGACCATTTTGGACTTGCAAAATATTAAATCTGGGTATAATCCATTTACTGACTTGACCCTTGACCCCCGGACTTTTGTTGCTATGATAATATATAGGAATTAAATTGGATCATTTGAATTTACATAGGATCTTGTTAAATAATCTGAATCCATAAGGCATAGAGTTCAGATAGCAAGAATGGACATTAACCTAGTTGACCTCTACCAAGATTGGTCAAAATTGACCTTGCCAGGAAGTCGCCAAGGCTTACATAGGTTTCTAAAGGAAACCTTGTTTAATTTTCTGAAACCACAAGGCCTTGAACTTGGGTATTTGGCATATAGCAATGCCAAGAGGATCTCTACCAAAATTATTCAAACCATAACCCCTTGACTGACTACACCATTAAGGTCACTTTATTAGCTCACCTGGCTACGCCAGGGTGAGCTTTTCTGATATGATTGTCCGTCGTCTGTCAACATTTTGATTCAAATGACATCTCTGAAACCACTAGGCCAATGTTGATAAAACTACGCAGGAATGTTCCTTGCATGAAGCTCTACCAAAATTGTTCAAAGAATCCCATTCCATGCAGAACTCTGGTTGTTATGGCAACAAATAGGAAAAACTTTAAAAAACTTCTCTGAAACAAAATGTCTAGTGCTTAGATATTTGGCATGTAGCATTGTCTAGTGAACCTCTACCAAGATTGTTCAAATTAAGACCCCCGGGTCAAAACTGACCTCGCGCGGGAGGTCACTGAGTTTTTGCATAGGCATATATAGGGAAAACTTTAAAAATCTTCTTCTCTGAAACCACAAGGCCTAGAGCTTAGATATTTGGCATGTAGCATTGTCTATTGGACCTCTACCAAGATTTTTCAAATTATGACCCTAGGGTCAAAATTGACCCCGCGGGGGGGTGGGGTGGGGGGGGGGGTCACTTAGTTTTTCAAAGGCTTATATAGGAAAAAATTTTAAAATCTCTGAAACCACAAGGGCTAGAGCTTAGATATTTGGCATGTAGCATTGTCTAGTGGACCTCTACTTATTTTTACATAGGCTTATGTTTACGGTTTAAGCTCCCCAGTGGTGTTTTTGCCATTGACCGTTCCAAGGCGGTGCCCCACTGTGTTCCTTTAATTGTTCGTTTTGTCCTCGTGTGTTTGCTTTGTATGCTAGTGTGTGTTGGTAGTGTATATGTGTGTGTGTACATGATTGTGTGTGTGTGTCGTGTGTGTGTGCGTGTGTGTGTGTGTGTGTGTGTTGGTGGTGTGCATTTCTGGGTGCTGTGGGGTTCGTTTTGGGGAGGCTGCGTTTTTGGTACGTGGCATTCCCTGTTTGATATTATTTTTGTTTTTATATAGGAAAAACTTTTAAAATCTTCTCTAAAACCACAGGGCCTAGAGCTTGGATATTTGGCATGTAGCATTGCCTAGTAGACCTCTTCAAAGTTTGTTCAAATTATGACCTAAAACCTATTTGGTATATAACATTATCTAGTGATCTTCCACCAGGCAAGTGGACTTGTACCAAGGTGAGCGATATAGGGCCATCTTGGCCCTCTTGTTTTCTTTTAAGAAAAAACTATCAAAAAATGTCCAGGAAAGACAAGGTAATATGACTGATGCAATTCTACTCTTGTTGCAATGGCAGCAGTAAGTAAGAACTTTAAGAATCTTCTTCTCAAGAACCACAATCACCGTCCGAGGTTCGTTGTCTGTCTGTCCACCATTTCCTTCAAATGACATCTTCTCTGAAACCACTGGGCTAATGCTGATGAGACTTTGCGGGAATGTTCATTGCATGAAGCTTTATTTACGTTGTTCAAAGAATTGCATTCCATGCAGTACTCTCATTGCTATGGCAACAAAAAGGGAAAAAAATGTCTGAAATCTCAAGGCCTAGAGCTTAGATATTCAGCATGTGGCATTGTCTAGTAGATCTCTCCCAAGATTGTTAAAATATTGACCCCGGGTCATAATTGACCCGCCCTGGGGACACTTGGTTTTACATAGGCTTATATAGGAAAAGCTGAAAAGTCTTCTTCTCTGAAACCACAAGGCCTAGAGCTTAGATATTTGGCATGTAGCATTGGCTAGTGGACCTCTACCAAGATTGTTCAAATTATGACCCCCGGATCAAAATTGACCCCGCACGGGGGTCACTTAGTATCACATAGGCTTATATAGGAAAAACTTTAAAAATCTTCTTCTCTGAAACCACAAGTGCTAGAGCTTTGATATTTACCATGTGGCATTGTCTAATGGACCTCTATAAAAATTGTTCAAATTATGAGACCTGGGTCAAAATTGATCCTGCCCGGGGTCTTCTATCAATGTAATTCTATTAATTCCCATATGTTAGGATGAATAGTGCCTACATGTTTTACATTGTTTCTCGCAAGGATTTCTAGGTCAAGTGTGAATCCGGGTCACATAAGATAATAAAAAATAGGTATCACTGTTTCTCGTATTTTCAGGGTTTTTCATATTCTCATTTTTAGCTCATCTGGCACATAGTGCCAGAGTGAGCTATTAAAATCGCTCTCCGTTCGGGGTCCGTCGTATGTCTGTCCACCATTTCCTTCAAACGACATCTCCTCTGAAACCACTGGGACAATTTTGATGAAACTTTGCAGGGATGTACCTTGCATGAAGCTCTATCAAAGTTGTTCAAAGAATTCCATTTCATGCAAAACTCTGGTTGCTATGGCAACAAAGAGGAAAAACTTTATAAAATCTTCTTCTCTGAAACAACAAGGCATAAAGCTTTGATATTTGGCATGTAGCATTGTCTAGTGGACCTCTACCAAGATTGGACTAATTATGAGCCGTGGGTCAAAATTGACCCCGCACAGGGGGTCACTTAATTTTACATAGGCTTGTATAGGAAAAACTTTAAAAATCTTCTTCTCTGAAACCACAAAGCATAGAGCTTTGATATTTACCATGTGGCATTGTCTAATGGACCTCTACCAAAATTGTTCAAATTATGAGACCTGAGTCAAAATTGATCCCGCCCGGGGGTCTCTTGGTTTTACATAGGCTCATATCCTTTGAACATCTGTAACGTAATAAAACGTATACGCGGGTTAAGACAGGTTTGGCCTTCCATAGAAGTGACAGTGACCGTATGGAACACGTTTTGTCTGTATGAATTTAAAGGCTATGCCGACAGCTCCTGACTGTTGAAAACTCAGACGTCCGAGGCAAATGCTGACACTTTTAGACGACCTTGAAAATGACCTTGGACACAATTTTACCAGCTTTGAAAATTTTCATTTTACCAACGTTCGCGTACAGGCCCCTGTGGGATAGTGTTTTGAGCGCGTGCAAATATTTTTTCACAGACATAAAGCAGACATGTCGTACTCAAACCTAGGTATATTGACATCTTATGAGAACGCTTGAAATTGACCTCTCGTTAGCAAAAAAAAAAAAAAAAAAAAATGCGCAGGTTAGCAAACAGGGTGACCCCTGCGCGTGACCTCTGTAGGTGGGCCAATGGAAATTTTACTTTCATGTTACAGCTCAATCTATTTGCTGACGTATACAACACGCGCAGTAAACCGAAAGTAGCCAAAACGTGATGTACAGTGTTTACAAAAACGCATGCATGTCTGTCGAGTGTGTAACAAAATATGCCGGTGTCCAAAGGTTATAGGAAAAGCTGAAAAAAATCTTCTCTGAAACCACAAGGCCTATAGCTGAGATATTTAGCATGTAGCATTGTCAAGTGGACCTTTACCAAGATTGTTCAAATCATGACCCCCTAGTCAATATTAACCCTTCCCAGGAGGTGGAGGCACATGATTTTACATAGGCTTATATAGGGAAAACTTTAAAAACAAAAATATGATACAAAACTGGCACAAAGAAAATTTAAAGTGATTTGAGCGAAAATTACTGAAAATATTGGCATTTTACTGAAAATGCTGAAATTTCCTTATTTGTTTTTGTTGTGGGGTTAGTAAAAGTGCCCATATTGTTTTTAATTCTGCTGTCTATCATTACTATTTTTACGTTATTTGTTATATATCATGTCAAGCTATGCACCTTGGCATTTATAAGTTTTTGGATTATACCATTATAACAACTGGTCACACGGTCAAATCTAAGAAAAACCTTTAAATTCTAGAGGTCACATAAATTTTCAAATCACCATGCAAATTGGTCAGATTGGTTTTGGATAAATTTGAGACACTTGTGGCCAAAAATCTAGCTCATCATGCAAATGGTTAGAATGTTTTTCTTAATGATTTCTACGTGAAATTTGAATCTGGTTCACCTGGCCTACATCTTAGATATTTGGCATACGTCATTGATTAGCGGGCCTCTACCAAATTGGTCAAATCATGATCCACGAGTCAAAACTGCCCACGCCCTTTTGGTCACTTGATTTTACTTGGGTTACTATAAGAACAAAATTAAAGTCTTCGCTGAAACCAGATGGCCAAGAGCTTATATATTTGCATGTATAATTGCATAGTCGAACTCTGTAAAAAAGTGTTCAAATCTTACACCTGGGTTCAATATTGGCCTGTCCAGGGGGTCACTTGGTTTAGATAAACTATAGGAAAACGTTTAAAGAGGCACTCCCTACATCTAGCAGATAATATTCTCGAAACATAGATTATGTGTTCAATGAACGAAAAATGATAAATAAATACAATTTCAAAGAAAAACCTATGGCGAAAAATGCCTTATTTTACCACAATCAATAAAGAGGCTTTCTGTAATGATTAATTGTACAACAACTCTACATAGACTATCGAATTGTTTACGGTACTGCAGTATATTGTAAACCGCTGATTTTATCGATAATGACTGGGAGTGCATAGCTGAAACTTTTAGGTTAAGTTATAACACAAAGATTCTATAATTTATGTTTTGGCAGTTATTTAGTCGACATCAGTTATAGGGTATGTCCTTTTAAATATCTTCTTTAGAGCCAAAACGTCTAGAGCTGTAACATTTTAGCCCCGCCCTGGGGTCACTTATATAGGAAAATCTTTAAAACCAATATTCACAAAATCCACAAGGTATGGTGCTTGGATATTTTGTATGTAGCATTAAGTGACCTCTACCAAGATTTTTCCCTAGAGTCAAAATTGACCACACCCTTGGGATCCCTTCTCTGTATATAGAGTTTTAAGAAACACCTAGCTCCCACCGAATTCCTATAGCAGGTATCGACTAACCTAGCAACCAGTGACTTCCCCTATCAACTAGTAATGTCCTTAGCAACCAGTTACTTCCCCTATGAGCAAGTGACTTCATATACAACCACTGATTTCAATAACTTTGTCCCATAGCAACTAGTGTGTTCCTCTAGAAACCAGTGAATGCCTTAGCAAGCGGTGACTTCCCATAGCAGCCAATTACTTCCTTAGCAACCATAGAATTCCCTATCAGCGACTAAGTCTCCTAATAATCAGTGAACTCTGCTATCAATGAGTGACTTTCTTAGCAACCAGTTAAGTGACAATCTAATCATCCATCGACTTCACCTTGGAACAAGTGACTTTCTTTGCAATCAATTATTTTCCTATAACACCCAGTGACTCCCTTACCAACCATTTACATTGTACTTCCTTAGCAACATCTTAGTCCCATAACAATCAGTGAGTTTCCTAGCAACTAGTGACTTCCTAAGCAACCAGTGAACTCCCCTAGAAGCCATTGATTTCGTTAGGAAGCAGTGACTTTCTTAGCAACTTCTTAGGCCCCTAGCAACGCGTGAGTTCCCTTGGCAACCAGTGACTGCCTTAGCAATCGTTTACATACTCTTGCTACCAGTGTTTACCTTATCCATTGACGTCCTTAGCAAATAGCAACAGTTGTCTTATTTAGCAATCGCTGACCTCCCAAAGTGACCGGCGATTCACTTAGCACCCATTGACTGCCTCTTGCAGCTGGTGACTTTTAGCGACCATTGACGTTTAAAACCAGTCACTTTCCTTAGCAACTAGTTACTTTCTTTCTAACTTATGAAGCCCGTCAGCAACTAGTGACTCATTTAGGTAAGTGCGTTTGTTGTCTTGGGAGCGACATGGAGTCTCACGGCCCTCTTGTTCATATTCTAGATGCCACACTCATCATTAAATTGGTCAGAATGAGTCGAGTTCGAATCTGAGTCACCTGGAGCAAATAACTAGGTCACATGACCAAATCAAAGAAAACATTTTTAACATTCTAGAGGCCACATTTATTAACAAAACATGAAAAATTGTCAGAATGTTCTAGGTGAAATTCGAATCTTGATCACCTAGGATATTTAATTACTTTCATTCAAAACATGCCCCTACTATAGGATGAATCCTGGCTACATGTTGTGAAGGAAAAAGTCAAAATCTTCCTGTCGTTTATGTCGACTACATTTCAAAAGTATTTCAGTGACCCTCATCCATCATTGTTCAAGCCATGTTGATTTGTCAAAAACATGGTTATAGTGTTCTCTATAAAAATATTTGATAAACCACTGGCCAGAAATTTTAAAATAAGGTCACCATGTCAACCAAAGTTGATTCATCACACATGGATTCAGGAGGGAATGGCTCATGTCTCCATATCACTTTATGTTGTAAATATTTTTTTTAGGAAAAGGAAAAAAATCTGCTAGCACGGTACGCAATTTGCGTTGCAAAAATCAGATCTGCATATATTCATGATTAGTTTTACTTCAACTTGTATACAGAGATGTCCACAAGCTCAGAATGTACTTAGTGTCATTCTCAATTTTCTATTGCTAACATTAACGTTTGCTGAAGGCGAGATCCTAACTTCACCAATACCCACATGCAGAGCTGGAAAATAGCCGATTCCCACCCAATGATTAATGTGTTAACATGTCCTCGCACCTCCATCACAGTGTTAAGTCATGTTGTTTAAGCTCACCTGAGCAGAATCAGAATCAGAATCACTTTATTTCACTCATGCCATTCAATCATATGACAAAATGAGGTAAAACATAGAAACATAATATGAGAGGCTCTTATACATAGAAAGTAACATATTCATCAGGATAAATATCACATTGTAAAGTATTCAGATAAATTCAATTCAAATTTAAGTCAGTGTTTGTTAATAAAAAGTAACATTTTCAATTTCGTGGAGAGTCGTATATATTTTAACAATTCACTGTCATAAAACATTTTTGTTGTTACAAAAATAACTCGCCGATTGTATTATTTGGGGGAAAATGTGGTCTTTCTTTTTATCTAAAAATCCGTAAAAAGAATATTCGAAGTTCTTCAGAAGTTAGTATAAATAAACTTGAAAAACATAAAATACTGTATTGAAGAACTGTAAGCAAAGGTGAAAGGATTTATCTTTGTATGTAACTCCCATTGTTAGACGATCTAACGAAACGAAAATTTAAATCGTCAAAAGGGGTACAATACTTGATTTAATACATTCCATTTTTTTAGTTTCATAGTATATAGATTAAATACAATGAATTCAAACTAAGGATGCATCAGGATAAGTTTGATAAATTTACTTAATTTCAAAAACTCCGTTTTGCTTGTAGTGTTCATTAGCTGGTTCAGTTTAAATGTATTTGGTCTCCGAGTATAATAAGGTTTTAAGAAATGTTTTCGTTCAGTATTAAATAAATTACATTCAAAAAGGTAATGAAACTCGTCGCCTATTTTTGCACATGTAATACAAAGTCATTCATTTATTGGTATTCTTGCCCAGTTGCCAATTTCAATGGGCAGATGATGATTGCGCGTGCGAAATCTTATCATAAAAAATTGAAGTTGTGAGGACATGGAATGTAAATATTTTTCAATTCCAAATAGAGGTTGTACTTTAGGTCTTCAGAATGATTGTCTAGATGAAATCTATGTTGATTTCGAATATGGGTCATCTTGGATTAAAACTTTGGTCAAAAGGTCAAATAAAAGAACATTGTTTATGCAATAAAGGTTGTAATTTTCATTGGATTTGTGTGCAACTTAGTCAGAATCTATGTCTTGATAAATCTAGGTGGAGTTTCATTATGGAACATCTGAGGTCAAAAACTTAGTAATCTGGTCAAAAACGTAGACCCATTTTGTGAATACCACAGAGACTGCATTTTTCACTGGAAATTCATGACATTTAGTCAGAATGAATGTTTGTTTTAATGATTTTTAGGTCACGTTCGAATCTAGGTGACCTGGGATCAAAAATAATATCACTTGGTCATATAAAGAAATCTTGTTAACACCCTAGATGCCACATTTATTACCCAATTATCGTGGGGTAAGGAAGTTTGTCCCAAAGATTTCTAGATCGGGCTTGAATCTTGATCACATGGGATCAAAAACTAAGTCACACGATCAAATCAAAGAAAACCTTGTTGTTCCTTCCACGGAAGGGACACTTATAATTGTACAGACACACTTGACTGAACAATGCAGCACGTAAACCGTTTTTCGGTGTGTTTCCGTTATAAATTAAACGTTGTGATATTAAAAATTGGAACAACTAACAACCAATAGCCGTTCTTTTCCGTACACGCTACATGTTTACGTTACTGTGGTTATTTCCCTTTATGTGGTAACTTCACTGGGTAAGCTATAGTCTCGCTATTTGCACTTCGAAGGCAAACCGATTGTACAGGTTGACATTTAATAGCTGTCCGCCTTCTACAAAATGGTGTGACACTGAAACGCCAAATTAATTAGGCTAGGTAAGCTATTGCACACATATACAAAATAAGCTAGATCTATTGCACGTTAGACTTGCAGAAATCGCCCGACAATGCGTTTGTTTTTGCATTATGAGTTTGACAAATAGCTGAAAGAATGTTAATTTTCATATCGTTTGCATAGCGTAGAAATATGCTAATGTTGTTGCTGGAAGTATTGGCGCGAACTTACCATGTGACCATATAAAAGCAGATCAAAAGTGACGTAGTAACAGGTGCGTGGAGTATTAAATATTGTAGATACTAATGCCTGAATTTGCTTCGACTGTCGTAGTTTGTATTTCAATAAAATATATAGAAAGATGTGCACTAGAAGGAACTTTTGGAATGCTATAACTTGTTAATACTTTAGAAGCCACATTTAATATTCAATTTTCATGGAAATAGGTAGGAAATTTTGTCTCGTTGCCTTCTATTTTTAGTTTAGATCTGGGTCACTTGGGGTAAAAAAACTAGGTCACACGATCAAAAACCAAAGAGAAACATTATTAATACTCAAGAGGACACATTTTTGTCTCAATGCATTCTACCTTAATTTCAAATATGGGTCACCTAGGGTCAAACACAAGGTCACACAGTCAAATTAAAGGAAAACATTGCTAATACTCTAGAGGCTATATATCCAATACTCATGAGAATGGGTCAGAATGGTTGTCCTAACGATTTTTAGGTCAAGTGTAAAACTCGATCATTTGAAATTAAAAACTAGGTCAAAAGCTAGGTCACTAGAACAAATCGAATTAATTCATTGTTATCAGCCTTGAGGCCACAATTTACTACTTAATCATCAGGTAATTGTTTCGATGATTCCAATACTTTATAATTGCAACGGGTGTGTGACCGCCCCCCCCCCCACCCCCCCCCACACACAAAGTTGAAAAAGGCCATTCTAACCCTACCCCTAACTCAAATGTGGAAATAAAATAAATTTACCCCATATCTGAAAACTTTCAATAAATGTGAAAAACAGTTGTAAAGTTTTAAGGCCGTAGAATTTTTTAATGGCGGCGACAGTATTCGGAATCGATTGAATTGTTTCGGACCATTTAAAATCTTATTTTGTGTCGCAAATGTTAACAAGCGAGCCAAGATGACCCTATATCGCTCACTTTACCATTGTTTATAACACATGGTCAACAAGAGCAGCAGGTTTTTTTTTGACCAGGGGTCCTGATATGAACAATATTAATGGAGAACCACAATGCATAATGTTAGTGGCGGGCAGGAGGATTTTTAAAGTTTTGCCTACATAAGCCTATGTAAAATCAAGTGACCCCCGAGCCGGTCAATTTCTACGGGCGGGGGGGGGTCATGATTTGAACAATCTTGATAGAGGTCCACTAGGCAATGCTAAATATCTAAACTCGGTCTAGGTCTTGTGGAGAAGAGACTTTTAAAGTTTTTCCTATATAAACTTATATAACATCAAGTGACCCCGGTCGGGGTCAATTCGAACCCAGGGATCATTATTTAAACAATCTATGTAAGCAATGCTACATGCAGAATATTTAAGCTCTAAGTCTTGGGGTTTTAAACATTTTCTATTTTTTTTATATAAGCCTATGTAGAAAAGGGAGAATACTCAACACTTTACAGATGTCAGGAATTTGCATCATTTGATCCCTTAGCTAGTTTTATGAAATTTAGTAAAAATATTTTTCTATGTTATAATATCTATTTAAGTATTAACATGATCTCTGTGGGTCTTAATTTTAACAGTCTTTGTAGAGGTCCACTAGGCAATGCTGCATGCTAAATATCTAAGCTCTAGACATTGTGCTTTCAGAGAAGAAGACTTTTTAAGTTTTTTCTTGTCTAAGCCTATTTAAAATTAAGTGACCCCTAATTTTGACCCGGGGTCATAATTTGATCAATCTTGGTAGAGGTTCACTAGGCAATGCCACATGCCAAATATCTAAGCTCTGGGCATTCCTGTTCTTGAGAGGAAGATTTTAAAAGTTTTTCCTTTCCATTGCCATGACAACCATATATATGGAAGGAATGAAATTATTTTAACGATTATGATAGGGCTTCATGTAAGAAACATCTCTACCAAGTTCCATCAACATTGGCTCAGTGGTTTCAGAGATGTCGTTTGAAAGAAAATGTTGCAACACTATATGGAAAACCATGTTCTTATGTACTAGACTACAATTGATTTTAATGCTACAGGTTATTTTACTGTCGCTAATGTAAATGTCAGTATCAGTTTGAAGTGAGATAATATACTTAAAAAATCATTTTCTATTTGTCTATTTTGTGGTGAAATGGTCATGATACACAAAGCTTGAAAAATGTTCCGTGTCGTGGACACGGGTTATAGTCCGAGAGCTGACTCAGACAACTGGTGGTCACTGCAGCAGTTGCAACGTTTATCGTTTGTGTCTTCAGAATTAAAGACAAGGCATCAGTATCAACTACTTCAGAAATGCATGGATATACAAATTGCAACTAAACTATTACTCGTTTTATTATTAACATTTAATGAATAAATGTAGAAATAAATAAATACATTAATAAATACAGGCTATAACATTAAAATTTAAACACAAAAATAATTAAAAATTATACTGACAAACACACAGAAAGTCGCACTATAAATCACTAACTGACTAAAGAATATGTTTAAATTAAATGTACATATATGAAAAAGTTATGTGTAAAATACATTTAAAAGTACATGCATATCTTAAACCCAGATGCAACACATAAAACAAGTCAGCCGACTTTTTCTACCAAGATTATACGTATTTTATGTTCATTGGTAATAAAACTATGCCAATAAATTGTTTGATAAGTATGTTTATCATATAATTGTAAGCATATTTAATTGTGTATTTACGTTAGTACATATCCACATCTTTCTTCGTCTACATAAATTCTAACTGCTCGGAGAATGGTATCAGTGGGTACTTCACCCTGACTACCGTTCTGTAGCAGTTGTGTACTTCCATCGGAACCGGAAGTTGTTCTAGGAATTTTGTTGTGTTTGCATCATGGGTATTCAATCGAATTATCTCATCACTTGCCCGTTCAGCGTCTTCCAACTGACTTCCAATACTGTCTAATTGCTCACCGCCAAGCAGATACAGGGAAGTGCTGTCTTTAAACATGCCAAAATTTCTCTTGTTAAAGGTTCTCAAACTGTTCACTAGTTTTACAGTTGACTCTGGCTGAAAGCAATATACGTCACCGTTCGTGCACGTGATATACGTCTTGTTTTCAAATGTGATAGCACGTGTTTCCTTTTGAGGTGAAGGTAAACTTCCGACTACGGAACAGGTATCTGATGCCGTATCAAAACACTGGATTGTCGAAGATTCCTCGGAGAAACCTTGCCAGCCGCCGAATATGAATATTTTCTCACCATAAACTGCAACGGATGCAGCGTCTACCGCGTGTTTAAGTGTTCCGGCGTCATGCCACGTGTTTGTTATCATATCATACACTTCAACGCTACCAATGGTACCGAAGTTATAGCCTCCTAGTATATACAAGTTATTTCTCACTGCGACCATAGCATGTCTGTACCGCCCTTGATTCATTGGCGGTTTTTGAATCCACTTGCACAGTTTTGCGGAAAAATGATGTAGGCAATTCGGATTCATAGTTCCACCGGAGACAAACAGGTCATCGCCGAGCGGGCATGCGGCGAAGTCATCTCCAAGCGCTATAGGTGCCGTGCATAAACTGTACCATTTATTGTCCTTTTCGCTGAAACCTACGAACTCTGTAACGTCTTCACCGCTCTTAGATTGCCGTTTACCGAGAACAAGCGTTAAAACCACTCGATCTGAAACGTTTCTTAATCTGACATCCATTGCTTCGAACATATGACGGTTCTCGGGTATTGCGTGGTATTTAATAGCTGCTTTCATAAGCTTTATGCATTTCTGATTTTGATAGACATGCTGGTTGGTGAAAACTTCTTCTAATATAAAGTCAAGACTCATTTGACAGAATCTCAATTCGCGAAGAATTTCTGGCATAAATTCTCGTCTTTTACTTCCATCAGCACCAACCCATTTAAGTGCTACTCCACACACATTTTCTTCGTTCTGAACTTTCAAATCATCATGTCTAATCAAACTGATAAACTCATCAAAATCGAGTTTCAAAAGTTCTTCGCTTTTGACGACTTCGTCAAAATGGTCAAGAATGAATTTCAGTGACGTATCTGCTAACATGTCGCAAACCAAAGCTCGCCCGACTGCCCATATTCCGACACTGTTATCACACGATATATGTTCCAGTAAGAAATTGACACATTTCCCTTTTAGTGGTAAGATTTGAAATCGGCATGCAGAGTGCATGAGTGTTTCAACATTATCTGTTGTTATGACGTTTTCATTATTATAAATAAAGGCTAAAACTGCTTCAAATATTTTGGGGTCTATGTCATCTAGATTAACGCTGTCGGATTTAGATTCCTTCATTCCGGACGAAAACATGGCGTCGAAATATTTGGACGCCGCCGACAGCACAACTTTGTGACATGGGAATATTTCTTTCTGAACATGAATCTTGACGTCACAGAGCTTCCGGTCCTCATACAGCAAACGTAGGCCATCCTGTAGCCAGCACGAGACAGACTCATCTGTACTTGTCATACTATATATAAATCTGAAAGTAGTAAATAAAATGTAAACATTTATTATAAGCTTTAATAGTTCCATACCGGTTTCACGAATTACAAACTGGTGGTACATTTGTGAATTATTATCTGATATACCGATTACAAACTGGCCTGCGCGAACTAAAATTTGAATAATCTACTGTAAGTTGACTGTGATTCGGGAAATAACATCAGAACTACAAACTGGTCGGTCGCATATCCCCGAATTACCAAACGAATAACAAACTACATGATTGTACAAGCTGACTGTATATTCGTGAATTAACATCTGAATTATCCATTACAAAAAGACTGCATATTCACGTATTTACATCTGATTACCACAACCTTTTAAAATCGACAGTAACATGCAAATGAAAATAAAGTTTCGCAAGTACGCCTAAAGGGTAGAACTATAAATATTTTGACAGTACTATTTGTTTTTGTTATTCAATGTTTGCAAACGATAATTTTATATTGCCTTTTGTCAATCCTGTGCCTTTTCACGATTCTCAAGGGCCACTGCACTACATTAATTTATATAGGCAAATTTGGTAAAAAAATGAAATATCTTCTAAGAGTCTTCTTTTTCATGATCAGATCACTAACAAGTCAAAACATTATTGAACCAGCTTTGTGAAAACATATTAAACAGTAGAAATAATTCGAATGTATCCCTCCTAACTCTAACCAAGTCGCGGACCATTGCTACAGGTATGTTGACCATCGAACAAGACCGGACTTGAATACACTTGACTAAAGTAGACTGGGTTCAGCTTTAACAAGATTACTTTATACTATATACATGTACCAGATAAATACCAAGGATTACAAGTATGTCAACAATAGCATTACTATCATAAACTAATCCCGTCCATCTGCGATATTTCGGTATCTAACAAATCGTGTCTGTTTAGTATTAACATCATGCCTTCCTTGCGAGTAATACGAAAATTACATGAGCAATGTGTTGAACATTTCCAGACACGTTCTATTAATATATGTAAACAATATGTGCATAACAACACTTTAGTTGTATATACCATAATGGTATTATGCTTACAAAAGATGGAAACTTGGCCAAACTATTTAACAAACGGTCATTTTAAACGCTATCATGTTGTTACATGTATATATTGTCGAGTTTATATACCTAACTTTCTTTTAGTTTATTATTATGTAACTGTCGCCATTGACCTTTTACATTTATAGTTTATGGAAAGCTGTATCACTATGTATAAAAACATTAACTTTTTCTTGAAAACGTGCGTTTCTGGGCCGTTGCAGCCCTGGTCGAAATAATTCAACTTTAATTTCCTTAGTATCTTACTGAATAGTCTGATTTAATTGGTATAGTCTGAAATTGTCAAAAGACCATTGCATTATTTCAAAGAACACTAAACCAAAGGCTATTACTTACAAATATAAGATCCTTAAGTAAACCAAGGGTGTACCGTATACTTACTTCACATAAAATCGCTTCCTTGGATAGAGGACACTACCACACCAGCAGACTTTGCAAAGAATAGTAGAAAAATCGTGAGAATGATGTTCCTAACCCGGAAATGCACAGACGATTTTTAGAAAATGCTTGTATAAATTTCAGTGCAAATTTTGACCATAACATCATTGTTGCAGAAGATCATTATTCATTATGAGGTTGCTTAAATTTAACTTAAAATGGGCAAACAATTTAACAACCGTTTCAAAAAGAAAAGAAAAAGGAGAAAAGGAAATCACCTACCTATTAACTCAGAGATATTCCGTATCTGTTGAGCGAAATAACGCGAGCATATGGCGTATCTGTACTTGTATAAATTATCATAACCAATATTGACCGTTAATATCGATACAGCTATCGATTAAATCTGGTCACATGACACGAACTGTTACGTAATACACACTATTACATATTGACCTCTGGCCAGTTTGCGTATAGGTGTCTGTATACGTTTGATTGCCTGTCAATAAGTTTACATATATATTTAATTGGTTTTATAGATATATAGACATACTGTATATACCCAAATATGTAAACGATTTCTATAAACTATTGTTTAAATGGACATAAGATAATATAACAATTAATTAAATAATAATCTTTGACTCAAATTCAAATACATGAATATGTGAAAATTGCCATAGATCCTAGTTACATAGATAATGATGTTTACATTTAATTTAAACCGGAGACATCTAATCTATGATTAAACCAATGTTTCTTTGGCAATTAAAAGTTTCACTATCGCTCGATAATTTTTCGCTTATGTTTAAAAGTAAATTTTTATGAAACCAAATTCTAATGCAACGCCAATTAAACATTGTATGTTAGCTCCTTGCCATTTTTGCTTAATTTTTTATAACCCAAAGACCATTAGACATACTCTGTACTAACAACGAGGAGACATAAAGGCAGCCAAATGTGCATGTTTATGATTCCTCATTCGAGGTATATGGTTGATGAGACCAGCCAAATGTGCATAACTCCACATGCCAATTTTTCATTCCTAGAAAATTTCGTGTTTAAGATGAGATACTTCTGGTGGAAATTCTTTCTGAGTGACCCATAGATGGTCACGGGAACAAAAGAAACGAATAACTATCATGGTCTGCTATTGAAAGAGCACCCGCATGATCTTTTTTCATTTTGTTTGTTTGCTTGTTTTTGTTTTGATCTTAAAAATAGAAATTGCATCATGGTTTCCCGAAAAAAAGGAAATGTTAGATAATGCTAAAACATATTTTATGTCGGCCTACGACGCAGCAATGAATTCATTTATAACATCTTTTGTCCGAAGCTTTTTTGAAAACTATTAAAATGATATATCAGTGTAGAAATTACTGCGGCACATCTATTTCCTGTTCTCCAGGAAACATTTTGGAATATTTAAGACATATTTTCTTTGAGGTGACAATTTCAAAAGAACAGATATATCCGATGCCTTTCAAGCATAGGGGAAATAAGTATTCCCGCCTCAGAATGATTTTATCTGTAGGACTTATCTCCCTTACACAAAAAGTGAGCATATTAAGTTTCAAATTAAGTAAGGATAGGACACTTTTGACTACGCGAGAATTATTTTTCAAAAACACAGCATTCTCTTCCTTCTATTTTTGTCCGAAGTCTCTCTTGCTCCACCTCTCTTAACCATCAAAGGCCATGTTGATGGGGGCACCGGCTACACTACGCGTCCAAGCCTTGCTGACGTCGAGGGGCGGACTGAAGACTGGTTGAAGAAGAGGATCCGGTTGCCTTTGAAGGTCAAGCCTAATGACCAACAGCACGAGCGGGCAGATGGCGGATAATTTTTGCTGGCGTTGGTAAGAAACCCAACAGTCTGATGGCTCCCGGTGATACCTTGGCGTCCTTTTTCGGAGTCTGCTGGTCAAAATTTCAAGATAGGATAATCATATTTTTCCATTTAAAATAGCATGTTGTATAATTCAGTGCCCCATAAGGCTACCCCAAGTCCACATTCTTATATCCCAATTTTGTGTTTTAATGATAACTGAATTGTACAACATGTAGAAAGATTGATGAAACATAATGATTTTGTACATAAGAAAGGGGTAAATCATTATGTGAATTCAATCAGTTACAAGTTAAGGTAGGACTAGGAAACTAGGTCACTCACAAGTAGGATCTCATTGGTCAATGTGGTGACCTACATTTTAAGAACCAATCAAAATAAAAGCATGTAAATAAGATTGCAATCTGCCAATCTTCTGATAAGATCTCCTAATTTCGACAACATATAGTTAGGTATTTAGATAGGGGCATGAACAGGAGAACATGCCGGGTCGTACCGATTATACCTCGAACGAGGTTGGTGGACCTAATAAGCACAATTACAAACAAACTCATTATTCTCTATATGTTTAGCAATATGCACATGTATTGGATGAGACTGAATAAACTATTAAACTTTAGCTTGTGATAAGGCTATGTAACTTTCATTATAGTCTGTGATAATGCTGTGGTAACATAATTTTTTAAAATGTACATATGACTGTGATAATAAGTAATAGTATCCTATAGGCAGCATAACATTTGTTCTATGTTTTATACATGTTTATGTAATGGTATGAGACGCCTAAATCGGTGAAAACCGGAAGCAGGTGATTTTGTCTAGGGAACATGCAGACCTACACTATGTGTTTGATTGCTGATTGGCTGAAACTAAGTGGATGCATACAAGAAAAAATATTTTGAAATAATCGCTGCATGATAGATCACAAATGAAATATGAAAAGGAAAATCTGGATATAAATTATAATCAAAATATTTGGTATTTGAAAATACTGACATATTTGGTCGGTGACCACTAAAACTGCCACAAAAATGGGGGTGGTGTCATTGAGCTCCAAATTACTGGCATAAAGTATTGGATCACATGTATAAATTTTGTTATTTTTATGTGGGACTAGGATGATTCTACAAAATAAAGCTCATTTCAGCAGTCGGTGAGATTTTGGGTAGTCGCACCGGAAGAAACCCTTATAATGTAAGTCTATGGAAATGTATTTAGGCGTCTCATACCTAATGTAAATGTATATTATGCTGATGAGACACAAATAAACTATTATATATATACTCATTATAAATGGCTGGTGTCATGACATTACATTTTGATAAGGTAACACTATATGTCATTGGGTATAATTACATTCGCCGTGTAATATATTTTACCATGTAAATGTTGCCACATGGTCGATAACTTGTCCGGGTTTGAAGATAATATAAATCAGAAACTTTATTATCATAATGATTATGCACAGCGAAAGATTTACTTGCTGTTTTTGGCCTGGGGACTGAAAGTCCCCAAGGCCTAAGTTAGTATACCACATTTCAAACCCTGCAAGAATTTTAGCCGTGCTATGTGCGAATAACAACTGTAAACATGCGCTATGCGAAAGTAGTGCAAGACAGACCAGATCAATCTTCTGTTTGAATGCCGCATATGATAAGAACATGTTACAAATAAAAATAGTACATAAAACTTCAAACGACTGCAGGAAGGTATATAGCTTACGGGCTGCATTACACATTTTTTTCTGTTTTAGAAATTAATGCGCTGTTAGCTGATTACGGAAGATAATCATATGCATATCACGGAAAAGTACGGGTATTTACGGAAATTTACGAAAACGTACGAAGCTCGATATAAGAGTTTGTAGTTTGATGTTCAAATTTCCGATGTTATTTCATTGACAACTTTGTTATTTACGAACGATTACATATATATTTACCTAAAAATAAATGTCTCTAAAAAAACATATAATTTACGTACATTCCCGAGAAGGAACTAACGTGATCAAATTCACCCGCCATTTATCGAGGACGCTGCATGTCGAGGCCTAGTGAACGGTTTCACTGATTACAACTACAAGGTAACCCAGAATCATTTTTGTTTTCTCTGTTATACACATTGTACTGTACTGTATTTATATTTCATTGCTGGTATTGCTTTGTTTATTTCTGTTTCAAGGTCTTGTCATTGGTACACAATAATTTTCGATCCACATCATCAGATCATATCGCTTGAAGTTGTACAAAGCGCAGATCGAATTATTTGTACTGGCTTAAACATTTTATAATGTTGACTATGTGATTATTTTTCATTTAACGTACATTTCATAATAAAACAAACTTCCCTGTCACCCATATATTTGTGAATCATTCATTCTGTGTCATATATTGAATTTCGTCCTCTGCACATTTCGACCCGCGCTTTAGGTAAGATTCAACGCAGAACACGTAGGTGAAAAGTTGTTTTTCGGGGAGTTAACCTATAGCCACCAGGCCTTCAGCGCTCACAGCGCTTTGATTTTACATGCATTTGGCCGTAGACGGGATGGAGACAAGAGAATTTGGAAGATACTGAAAGACGCATGTGCAATTTGCTGCGTATTCTGCACCTATTATGAATATGAAACATTAACAGAAGTTTAACTACATGATGGAATTAAAGTATCCAACACTAATCATAATTGTATATAACTCAACTACAACAAAACGAAGTTTTCACACAATTCCCATCACAATTCTGCAGACAATATCATGAATATACACAAAAATAAAATTTTATAGGCTTAACTTTGAGGTGATTTCCCACAAACATGTAATCAAATTAAACTTTACATTGACAAAATACAATGAGGATAATGTGTTTAAGTGTAAACAGAGGTCAGAAGTCAGAAAATATGGTATAAGTAACCTCGTGGACACATTTCTGAACGGAATTTTCCATTTTTACCTAATTAATAGTAACGCATGTAATAAATATATTTACAGACATAAGATGCCAGTAGAAAGAGCTATTACGTCTGAGATATTTCTTAGAATGTGGGTTAATTGCGACGACCTTTCAAGAGAAAGCTGCTGAAATAATGTGAGCTGTGTCATGTATGAAATACGAGAATTTCCCTTGGAGGAAACATATTTTTATCTGGTTCAATATCAGTCGTTAGACTTTATACACATTAGCATAGAGAAGTTTGAAGAGGACTTATATGAATTCATACATAGAATGTTCAAATGTTAAAAAAACACACTTTGAAACTGATATAACTGGCTGTAAATCGGTGATATATTGTCCACTGTTCCGTGAACATGTGTCGTTACAAATAGCATATTTGGCATGGTGTTGCACGTGTACAATACATGAACACAAGTCATTACAAATGGCACATGACTACAAAGTTGGTTACTTATTCCTTATTCCTTTTTCGAATAAGGAATAAGGAACTAGTTACTTATTCCTTATTTAAATCCGAATAAGTAACAGAACAATGTCGTCGTCATTCTTTAACAATACCAATATCTAACTGTTTTAAGGCCAAACAAACTTAATTTAAGCTATTACTATGAGTATTTTTGAAAAAAAGAACAAAGTCGAATAAGGAATAAGGAACTGGTTACTTATTCCTTATTCAAATCCGAATAAGTAACAGAAGTGATACCGCCGACGACACCGACAATGCCGTCGTCATTTTTCTCTAATATCTCACTGATCTAATATTTTTACTAATATCTAACTGTTTAAAGGCCAAGCAAACTTAATTTAAGCTATTACAAAAATCATTTTTGAAAAAATGAACAAAGTCGAATAAGGAATACGGAACTGGTTACTTATTCCTTATTCAAACGCGAATAAGTAACAGAAGCGATACCGCCGGTGACACGGGCAATGTTGTCATCATTCTTTCACATTACTAGTATCTAACTGTTTTAAGGCCAAGCAAACTTAATTTAAGCTATTACAAAAATCATTTTTGAAAAAATTGAACAAAGTCAAATAAGGAATAAGTAACTGGTTACTTATTCCTTATTCGAACGCGAATAAGTAACAGAAGAGATACCGCCGGATACACATAATATGTCGTCGTCATTCTTTTACAATACCAATATCTAACCTTTTTAAGGCCAAACAAACTTAATTTAAGCTATTTCAAAGAGCATTTAAAAAAGAGAGAAAAAAGCCAAATAAGTAACAGAAGTGATACCGCCGGCGACACAGACAATGTCGTCGTCATTCTTTCAGATTACTAATATCTAACTGTTTAAAGCCAAGCAAACCTAATTTAAGCCTTTAATAAGAGCCTCTTTGAAAAAAATGAACAAAGTCGAATAAGAATTCCTTATTCAAATTCGAATAAGTAACAGAAACATTACCGCCGGTGACACAAAATATGTCGTCGTCATTCTTTCACAATACCAATATCTATTTGTTTTAAGGCCAAACAAACATAATTTAAGCTTTTACTAAGAGCCTCTTTGAAAAAAATGAACAAAGTCGAATAAGAATTCCTTATTCAAATTCGAATAAGTAACAGAAACATTACCGCCGGTGACACAAAATATGTCGTTTTTTTTTTGTCCCTCATTTTTTTACAATACCAATATCTATTTGTTTTAAGGCCAAACAAACATAATTTAAGCTTTTACTAAGAGCCTCTTTGAAAAAAATGAACAAAGTCGAATAAGGAATAAGGAACTAGTTACTTATTCCTTATTCAAATCCGAATAAGTAACAGAAGTAATACCACCGGTGACACGAATAATGTCGTCGTCATTCCTTTACAATATCAATATGTAACTGTTTTAAGGCCAAACAAACTTAATTCAAGCTATTTCTAAGAGTATTTTTGAAAAAAATGAACAAAGTCGAATAAGGAATAAGTTACTTGTTACTTATTCCTTATTCAAACGCAAATAAGTAACAGAAGAGATACCGCCGGGGACACAAAATATGTCGTTTTCATTCTTTCACATTACTAATATCTAACTGTTATAAGACCAAGCAAACTTAATTCAAGCTATTACAAAGAGCATTTTTTAAAAAAAATGAAAAAAGCCAAATACGTAACAGAAGTGATACCGCCGGCGACACCGACAATGTCGTCGTCATTCTTTCACATTACTAATATCTAACTGTTTAAGGCCAAGCAAACCTTATTTAAGCTTTTACAAAAATCATTTTGAACAAAAAATGAACAAAGTCGAATAAGGAATAAGGAACTGGTTATTTATTCCTTATTCAAATCCGAATAAGTGACAGAAGAGTTACCGCCGGTGACACAAAATATGTCGTCTTCATTCTTTCACAATACCAATATCTATTTGTTTTAAGGCCAAACAAACATGATTTAATCTTTTAATAAGAGCCTCTTTGAAAAAAATGAACAAATACGAATAAGGAATAAGTAACTGGTTACTTATTCCTTATTCAAACGCAAATAAGTAACAGAAGAGTTACCGCCGGGGACACAAAATATGTCGTCGCCATTCTTTCACAATACCAAGATCTCTTTTTTTTAGGTCAAGCAAACTCAATTTTAGCTATTTCAAAGAGCATTTTTTTTTAAAAATGAAAAAAGCAGAATAAGTAACAGAAGTGATACCGCCGGTTACACGATGACCGTAAAAACAGTTAGATATTGGTAATGTGAAAGAATGATGACGACATTTATCGTGTCACCGGCGGTATCTCTTCTGTTACTTATTCGGCTTTTTTCATTTTTTATTTTCAAAAATGCTCTTTGAAATAGCTTTTATTAAGTTTGCTTGATCTTAAAACAGTTAGATATTTGCATTGTGAAAGAATGACATATTATGTGTCCCCTGCGGTATCTCTTCTGTTACTTATTCGAGTTTGAATAAGGAACAAGTAACCAGTTCCTTATTGCTTATTAGACTTTGTTGATTTTTTTAAATGCTCTTAGAAATAGCTTAAATTAAGTTTGTTTGGCCTTAAAACAGTTAGATATTGGTAATGTGAAAGAATGACGACGACATTGCCCGTTTCACCGGCGGTATCTCTTCTGTTACTTCTTCGCGTTTGAATAAGGAATAAGTAACCAGTTCCTTATTCCTTATTCGACTTTGTTCATTTTTGTCGAAAAATGCTCTCTGAAATAGCTTAAATTAAGTTTGCTTGGCCTTAAAAAAGTTAGATATTGGTATTGTGAAAGAATGACGACGACATATTTTGTGTCACCGGCAGTTACTCTTCTGTTACTTATTCGCGTTTGAATAATGAATAAGTAACCAGTTCCTTATTCCTTATTCGACTTTGTTCATTTTTTTCAAAGAGGCTCTTATTAAAGGCTTAAATTATGTTTGTTTGGCCTTAAAACAAATAGAAATTGGTATTGTGAAAGACTGATGACGACATTGCCCTTGTCGCCGGCGGTATCACTTCTGTTACTTATTCGCGTTTTAATACGGCTTACTTATTCCTTATTCGATTGTGTTCATTTTTTCAAAAATGCTCTTTGTAATAGCTTGAATTCAGTTTGCTAGGTCTTATAACAGTTAGATATTAGTAATGTGAAAGAATGAAAACGACATATTTTGTGTCCCCGGCGGTATCTCTTCTGTTACTTATTCGCGTTTGAATAAGGAATAAGTAACCAGTTTCTTATTCCTAATTCGGCTTTGTTCATTTTTTAAAAAATGCTCTTAGTAAAAGCTTAAATTATGTTTGTTTAGCCTTAAAACAAATAGATACTGGTATTGTAAAAGAATGACGACGACATATTTTGTGTCACCGGCGGTAAGTCTTCTGTTACTAATTCGGATTTGAATAAGGAATAAGTAACCAGTTCCTTATTCCTTATTCGAAAAAGGAATAAGGAATAAGCAACCAACTTTGTAGTCATCATTTGGAATGGTGTTGCAAGTGTACAATATATGTGACAAGTATCATGTATGGCAAACTTTGCGAAGACGAATCGGCAACAACAAAAACATTTATGATAAAAAAGCTGATTTCTATGTCGATGTCAAAGCTTATTTCTATGTCGCTGTCGTAATTGACAGGGTAATTATGATTCGAACGAACGTGCGATCACTAGTCTACATTTTATTACGGACGATCCCCGGCGTCTTCTCCAAAGCCGTCTTTCCTGTAAGTTTCGTTATTTAGCGCGTTACCACTAGACCCCATTCATAGACCCAATATTTCTCTAATATTCTTTCTAAATACGCCCGTTTACATCAATGGGACGAAGTTATCACATTGCTGGCGTCATGTTTCCTTGGAGTAGATCTACTAGTTTCACAATCGGAAATCCTGGGCAGTTTCCGTTACCCTACGTTATATGCGATGCAATCTGCCGAGTTTTTCCGAATGACCAGTTTTAGTGACTCTAAGAATACGCCTAGCAGAATTACCAAATCTTTTGAACCTAGCAACGGATTCAGACATTTTATTATAGGTCTATCTCTGACAGTAAGCCAATAGTGTTGGTAATGTTGCTAGAATGGTTTAAAGATGGACCAATTTATATATATATTTATTACCCTTCCATGAAATTTGCGGTCTTCTGATTGGTCAAAGATCCGTTTATAGATTTTGATATTTACGGGCAAGCCGGTAATATACACTTGACATATCCCCGTTACTGTACCCCATGTTGAACGTGAGTTGTTCGCCGCTTACACTACGTCAATGTATAAGTCCGTGCTGATTTGTGACGTCACGCAGTGACATTGAGGTATCATAAGGGGATTTGAACGTCTGGTTACGTTCAGTCGTTAAATAAATAAAACATAAACGGAATCTTTTAATATTTGAGACAGGGAAGGGTAATAAAATTGTTATTTGTTTTTTGATGTGATATATGGGGATATATTACTAGCCTTGACATAATATTACCCTCGCCTAACGGCTCGGGTAATATAAGTCTAGGCGGGTAATATATCCCCATGTACCACTTCAAAAACCAAATAACATATAATATATGACCAAGACATGTAGAAACTACAACACAGTTTTTCCCCAACATCGTTGATTTATATTGTACACAGAAATTAATGTAGATAGCTTACCGTTCAAAAACTTAATTTAACCAATTTTCATAAGAGGATTTTACCAGCTTTAGTGTTTGAAATTATTTGTTTTCCAATCGCAGCGCAGTATTGGCTACACTTCAACTTTGGTAAATCAACAATTATAATCTGAGTCAGTAATAGGGGAAGAATGCTGCTGCGCCTGACCAATTTATTTTCGTAAATGCATCAAAATGAACATTAACCTATACTTAATTTTGACAATGCAGTACAATGAAAATTTAAAAGTCACAGCGAGATATGCAGTCTGCACTGTAAATTCAAGTGTTCAGGAATTGAACACACTCAGTATGAACACCTATTTGCAACAGATATTGAACGCGTCACTGCGTTCAAAATCTTAACACTACTCAGTATTGTTCAATTTTTAACACTCAAGTATTCGATATGTGAACACTTGGTGTTCTGTAGTTAAACACCGGGCACGTTCAAACTTTAACGCTATTGTTCAAATTGTTAACACCAAATGTTTCCTTTATGAACATGTTATGAACACCCATGTGTTCTACTTTTAAATGCAGGACGCGTTCAAATCCAATGCAACAGATATTGAACACCTAGAACATGTTTAAAGATATGGGTGTTAAGACTGGGAACATTTACTGAACGCACTGGGTTCAGATTAGAACACATGATATAAGAACGTGTTCTGTGATATTGACATTGACAAATAAAACACACTTAAGACTGAAAGGTTTTTATTTAAATAACATTAAACAGAAAGAACTGAATATCATTGCTACAGTAATATGTGGCAAGCTCTTATTGCTGTCTACAAGTTCTCTAATGTCTGATCTAGTCATCTTCTATTTGCCGAAACTTTCTCTAAACGCATATAGGACCTGAAATAAGCAAATTTCAGAGAAATTTTACTGTCTTTATATGTCTTTTAATGAAGAATCACAGCTATCACATTTCTAGAGAGCAAAAAATATTTTTAGTTACATCAACATAATATAGGTAATAGTCATTTTATGCCTGGTATATACTATCGCTGTAACATCTTAAATCCAACTGTGATATATACATCTAATATCCGATAATATGGTTACACGTGCATTTTTTTATCAGTAGCACTTACGTCTGTTCAAGCTTGTTCAAGTCTTCCTTCAGGAGTCGCTTATTTTTTAAGCTGATGACTACGATATTCCCTCGAGTCGTCTCATTTAGAAATACTTTTATATGTTTCATACTTCTAGATTTAGCGGGCAAGATTTTTCCATTCCTCTTGGAGCTCCTGCAAATATGAACATTTAGTCCAAGACCTTTTGTCAAATGCAACATGTAATTATTGAGTCTCTATTAATCTCAAATTCTGCTTAAAATCGCCTAGTAGACGCTACTATATAGCGTTTATTAACATTTTAATTATTTGACAGCATATAGATGGTTACTAATTAAACAACTTACTTTTAATGTATCACAACAGCAATTGTTCATTATGTTCCATCCAACAAAGTTTTAATTATTAAAGTATCAATATGTCATAAGGTGCATAAATGTAACATTGTCTGACAACTTATTGACAAAAGATCTACACCATTACTCAAACAGTCAAAGTATCTCATGTTGTCTAGTCTGTAGGACTATCATTGAACACTGACGTTCAAGTTATATGTGTTCAAATCGTTCAGAGAACGCCTGTACTGAACACAAGTATTCAAAGTATAACACATAATGTTCCAAAATTGAACACATGTGAATGGTCCGGTGTTCTCTTCATTTACAGTGTGGTGTAGTGAAATTTTCACTCTGATCACAAATACAGAACTGTCTGATAACAACACCTTAAAAATTAGCCAGGACGTTAATGCAACTGCCAGTAATGTACATTACCTTCGAAAAGACAAAGACGACACTGATACCCTGGAGACGATAAGGAAACGTCGATGCTGCTGTTTCATTAAAACAGTAAATTTAATCTTGTTTGAATTATTTTCTATATGGTAGTGTCGTCACGTGATTTTCAATAAGAATCGTCTGCTGAAAGTCACATATTTTAAATTACTTGCTCACTTTCAGAAGTTTGTTTTGCATGACGCACAGATAACCTGAACCGATATTCCGTGATGTTGAACAAAAAGCGTGCTGATTCTCCTTGAACATAAATAATAAATGAATTTGTACAATTGAAGAATGTCTTAAACACATTTTTATTTCCAGACTGAACAAAAATTTATCCGATCACTTCAATGACAAAATCAGAGCTACATTGTCTTTTCCCTATATCGACATATTTCTGCAGTTTAGTTATATAATGTCACAATACATCGCTACGACCGGCTACGACGATGGCGACTTCTTTCCCGTTCCAGAAGGAAGACCTATGTGACAATGACGGCTGCAGTGCGATAGGCAATCAGCGCTGCAACTACTAGATCTACAACATCGTCGACTACCACGTTTCCGGTCACACCTCCGACAATGTACTGTCATGCTTGCGGCGGCTGCTGGTTTATTTGGCTTTTAAGGGGTTTTTACATTTTCAAAATATCTATGTAGGTAAATAGGTTAAACTTTCATGCACACTTTTAACTTGATAAAATAAGTAACCAATCTTTCGGAACACATTTTATTCTCTTAGATCACTTAAATTTTTATCAATCAAAAAGATAGGCCAAATAGAAATAGGAAAACACTTTATTGAAGGGGATTTTTGTTTTACAAATCACAAACACACATAATATCTATTATCAAAATTTTCTAAAAACAGTTAGGCTACCCCGATCCAGACATACAAACTAGGTCAATCACACCATAGATCTCATTGGTCGCCGTGATTGACCTTCTCTTTGGCAACCAATCAAATTCAATCTTTGGCAAATACTGCCTGGAAATTGCAGTCAGGTAAATCTCTCCTATTTCGGAAACAGAAAAACACTTTTGATAGGTATAGGCATGTGTGATATCGACTAAGGTTCGTAAGTCACACATTTTTGCGACTCATGTCAATGCTTAAACAGGTAAATTGTTCCAACTATATTCCATGTACTCTTGCAGCAATATGTTTCCTAAAGTATTCTTCCGTAAAGAACGTTAAAACATTACAACAGAAACAAATGGATACCTGTCGAGTTTTGTTTCTCAAAATCGATTATTCTTTTACATGATATTGCTATGCCATATCATACGTAAGAATGTCATATCACAGAACCGGAAACGGGATAGACGGAAAGGACTATAAAGTTTGTCGTTTGATGCATTCTAGGTTTAACTTGGCAGTCTTTATAGTTTGTTTACTAAAATACTTTTTCCCAGTTTGTCGCAGTGTAATGTTCCGAGGTGAACATGGTGAAGGTGAGACAAATCGCAGCAGAAGATTTTGAGACATCACGGAATAACATGCTGTTAAAATACAGTCTAACATGTAAATTCAAGCTTTATTTCTGCAATTCGTTAAACAGATTCCATACCAATCGATATTCCTGTGGTAATTCCAATTTTATTTCCTTTCGTGATTCTTTCAAGAACCTTTTTATGTTGTAATTAAAATAATAGATAATTGAGATCATTACATCACATGCAGCATCATAAAGGTTAGAACACGGTCATTAACTCACACACGATTACCATGATTACACGAAACAGTCATTAACAGACGTCTTTATTTTGCTGATTGAATCATCCGATATTTGAAAATTATTTTTAAGTTTCGTATTCGAAATTTTTATAGTTCATTTGATAGTTTCGTATTTTGTTTGTCAATTTGGTAATTCAGTCTTAATTTTGTCTTTGATGCACAAATGGAAACAAAGTAAAAATCACCATGGCTGATTGAAACAAGCAGTCAAAATGTATGTCCATATTGATTCAATGTAAATCGTTGTTCGTAAAACTTGAGTCAATTGATTTCTCCATTAAGTCAGTGTGCGTCGTCAGATGATACACTTGCTCATTACATGATGCTACATTTAGTAATGTACTTTAGAAACAGAATTTAGACCATTGGCTCCAACAGAGGACTAGAGCCACTGTGCTACTCAATTTGTTTCAAGTCAAGGTAATACTTCAAAGTCAAAGTTCAAATATCTTTGTTATGTCAAAATGCAGTTCGCAAAAGGTATTAATGTGTAAACCATAAACTAGTCATATAAGGTATTAGAAGTCGTGTACATCTACGTTTCAACTTTCGATGCTGAAAGTTTTGGTGTCGGCGTGGCCAGATCATCGTTTCTGTACATACACTTGATGAGATAAACCTTTGACCACAGTTTCATCATATTTCGAAGAGTTAAGGAAATGTGGAGCAGACAGGAAATTCAAGACTCAAACCTTGACATTGAGTTTTGACCTAGACCCAACATGACCAGATCATAGGTTCTGCTCGTCGTTTTGAAAAGGTAAACATTTGACATGAGTTCCATAAAATCTTTCAAGAGGTTATAAGGAAATATGGAGCGGACACGAGTTTCAAGACTCAAACCTTTGTGCTTAAGTTGTGATCTTGACATTGAGCCGGCGTGACCGACTCATGGGTTCTGCACGTGGTCTTGATGAGGTAAATATAAAATCCTTTAAAGGGTTAAAGAGATGTACAGCGGACTGGAAATCTTACGGACGGACGGAAGGACGGACGGACGGACGGACGGACGGACGGAGGCCATTCCTATACCGTAACCCTTTCCCGCTTCGCGGCGGGGGATTAAGATGGCGTATTGTACAACTCCAAAGTTACAAATGAAAAAGGAAGAAACTCTGTTACATAGGCATATAGACATAGGTCTATATTACAGGAATAAGCCAATTTATTGGAGCGTTAGCGAACCGAAGCAAAAAATTTGCTTATTCCTGTGATATGGACCTATAACCGGCTTACAGTTTGTGCCATCTACAGACAATATTTGTATCGAAATAAATAGGCCTAGCGGTTAAGACGAAAAGTGAAAGTTTCAAAAATTGTTACCAAATGAAAAAACTTTAGATGCACGTTGTAAAGCTCATTATCTTTGATTATATCAGTCTCTACTGGAAACAATACGTCACAGAAGTTGTTGACTACATTATCCCATTAAGAGACCTTTTGGTATTTCAATAGAATTTAATACATGTAATTGATATCGGCGGAAAGAATCTTAGATCTAATGCTAAAAAAATGCATTCGCACACACATAACCATAAAATTCAAATACACACGGAGTCTTTGTGAGATCTTCACCTGGCATTCTGCAACATACACTTAGCCGTTACCAACCAACGTGCTCTGCCGACAGACTGTGAAACAATTTGCAATGAAAGAGATGATATTAAAATAATATGTATAAACAGTTTACGTTAAACTGTCAGATCCACACTTGAAGCTTAATTAGTCTTATCAGTGCTTCTAGGTCTGAACGACATACTTTGTACAAATTAACCTTGTAACGCTACACATTTGTTTTCTACATGTTTTTTTTTACAAATTTAGTAAGGTCCACTTCAAACAAGTGATAGACTGTAGGATTGTTTTATGTAATAAAACGGTCTTCGTCAGGGCTGCGACCTATCACAAATACAATATATATGTAATTTTTATGTTAACAGTGTAGCTATAAAACTGAAAGATTGAATGATTTCGCTGAAATAGCTTTTTAGTAAATCATTCACCCTGCAGTAACTGTAGATTACTGCAAAATGGTCCCTTCTGACTAAAACGCAGGTGAACATGTCTGATTAGATTTATAAGATACAAGGTGTAATGTCAGTTGTACTAGAAATATGTTTTAGAAGTAATTAACGTCCTCGAGACATGAACCATGTGGCATTAACACCGTTTACAATCTTGACATTTACAGAGAATGCACTTCAGTGGACTATCAGCACTTTGGGAATTGTGCCAAACGCAAAACGACGAATGAGGTCATTTGTAAATTGAGATAATATCATTATTACAAACCTTAAATAGATCTTAAATTATTTTTTTACATTATTTGTTATATTTCCTTACCTAATAAACACAGATATTTCTGACTTAGAATGTGTGTTTACTGAACCAAACTCTAGTAGCAAAAAAGTTTGCTGACAACAATTGCATATTACCGTTTTGTATAGCAGGCCCCTGTTGTTTGAAACTTTAAACGGGTGTTAAGCTAACCGTCGCTTTACGTTTTGAAAACATTATTCTTGATGGGAAACACTAGAGGATTATTTTGATTTTGCCTTGAAAAATGTTTAGTCCTTATTCTCTTGAATGTACGCATTTAATTCAGTAGGACTTACTGAATTTCCCTTAATGTTACTGGTAACCGACTTTTAGCTTAATCGTCTATTAAAGTTTCGAACAACTGGGTCCTGTTATGCTTGCCGAATGTCTTGCTTAAGGACAGGCGATAGCTGAACATGTATATATGCATTTAGCGCTGATTTGAACATGTACTCTTAGAGAAATAAATAGTAGGTCACAGTTTTATCTAAAATATATGAATATGCATACCAGTTTTATTGCTAGTGTGTATAGTGGAACTCTTTTAATGAAAAAATGATTGCAACAATCCACACGATTGCTATAGTTTCATAATTTTTTCTAACCAATAGATGTTGTTGAAACTTTCAGGGTTGTTAGATAATTACAGCCTTACGCCTGGTTATGCATGCAACAACATAAAAAACATCATTTAGCTGTGGCGTATCTACTTGACGATATATGGTGTATATTACTACACAGCCTTTGAAGTGACGAAAAGATATATATTTATTGCTCCTCTTAGTTTTACTGTATAATATTTCTTGTAATTGATTACATAGTCAGCCAGTCAGATAGTAAACATATTATTTAACGGTTCCAAGTTTGTTCAAGGACTCTGCAAATGGTTGATTGAACTGTACACTAAATTATTTGATGATATCTTACGGATAGCAGAACTCAGTTCAAAATTTTGATGCAATAAAAACAGATGTGATTGGATGTATGAATTTGTTTTTTGATCGTAATTATACGAGTGATACTCGGCTCGCAAGTTTTTATGAAATGATATGAGATTATATGATAATACATGTAAGTAAAAGACATGTACTGGAAACATTTTGTACAACCAGAAAGTATTAAATGAACAGTCTACGAAAAACATTACTTCACAAACTTCCTGCCCAGTTATTAAACAGTGTCGTTTTTTTGGCTGCATCTTTAAGATTTGCAAAAATTAAACATTTGCGTTGAAAGCGGTCCGAAACTATGACCCACTTTTTGTTATTTGCTCACCTTGTACGTCCACCCACCATTTCCTTTACAATATTTCCTCCGAAACCACTGAGTCAATGTTGGTGAAACTTCGCAGGAATGTTCCTTGTATAGGACTCTACCAAAGGTGTCCACAGAATTACATGTATATTCAATGCAGAACTCTGGTTGTTATGGCAACATGTAGGGAAACAATCTTCTTCCCCAAAACTTGAAGACCCAGAGCTTAGGTATTTGGCATGTAATATTGTCTAGTGGACCTCTAGTTACCCCAAGGTAAAAACTGACCCCTCTTGGGGGTCACTTGATTTTACATTGGCTTATGTACAAAAAAACAAGGCATTGTGCTTAGATATATAACATGTAGTATTGCCTAGTATACCTCTACAAATATTGTCACACTTCTTCCCACGCGGGGGAGGGGGAGGGGGTCAAAACTTAAAAATATCTTTAGCTCTGAAACCACAAAGCTTAAAGCTTAGCTTAAAGCTTAGATATTTAGCATGTAACATTGCCTTGAAGACCTCTACCAAGATTGTTGAAATCATGAACCCCGGGTAAAAATTGGCACTGCCAGGGGACTCTCTGGCCTTTACATAGATTTCTATAGGGAATCTTTAAAAATCGTATCTGAAGCCACAAGGTCTAGAGCACAGATAATATGCAGTATTGCTTAGTTGACCTCTTCTAAAAGTTTGTTCCAATCGTAATTCCCGTATCAAAATTGACCCTAACCAGGGTCACTTGATTTCACATAGTTACTTTATAAACGTCAAGGCCCAGCACTTATATATTGGAATGTGGAAATGCGTTGCGGACCCCTACGACTAATGTTCAAATCAGTACTACAGGTCAAAATCGACCTTTCTGTGACACGATTGTTGACCTTGTCTTCATGGTCAATGGCAGTCAGGTGAGCGATATAGGACCATCTTGGCCCTCCTGTTATCATTTTCATTTCCTACAGCCATATCGTTCTATGAATCGAACAAAAAAAGTCATGCCCTAGTCTAAAAATTACCATACACTTTACTGCAGATTTCTGAAAATTACAGTACAGAGACAGAGGTAATTGCAGGCTTTTTTGAATTCGAAATATAAATTAATGTGCTATTCTTGAGTGTCTGCCTTCTAGTTCCTTCAATGAACAACACAATCAAGCAAGTGAACAAAGACCGTCGTTGATGGATTAAGTTTGGATTTATTATTATCTTTGTCTTTCGTCTGTCTGTCGGTGTGACTGACTGCGTACAAACACACACACACGCGCGCGCGAGCGCACACACACACACTCACACATTGATAATCAACTTTGCTGCAGTGTTTAGGGAATATCAAACAATAAAGTTAGATAACTCTTGACGTAATGTCTTGCTACTTACAGCCCTTGTTTACACTTTGAAAATACACATATTTCTGGCAAAAGTTTTGTTTTACCGTATTTGAAAGCGATGATTATAGTCTTACTGACAGCTCTTTTCTTTATAACTATAATAAAAGACACCAGATTTAGATATATACCGTTTTCAAGTTCCCACCTGTCTTTGAACTCACTCACGCTGCTAGGACAGAAGCGACAAATATCGCCAGATACATTTAATCGACAATAAAGTACATTGTGTATATCCTTATTTTTTATAATTGTACATAAAAATAACTTGTATATTACATATAATTTTGACATATAAGCACTTGGGGCCTGGTGATTGTATTATGCTTTCATATACATTTATGACATCACTAATCATTCCAATACAGACATTCCTTTTCATGTGTTATCTCATTGAAGAGGTATTTCTTGAGGAAAAGAATGATAACATAAAATCTAAAAGATATAAGAAATAAGCCACGCTGCGAGAAAAACATCATTTGGATATTATGTGCCATTTAAGCTGCTCGCTTTCAGGTTTTTGTAAAAATACAAAGAAGTTTCTTCAAACTGCCTGAAATTTACATACATTGTATTTAAGAACGAATCATCAAATAAAGAGGTCCCGGTATAAATTTTTGCATTTCAAGTATTTTAGAAGGAACTTTAGCAGAAACATCCCTGCTAACAAAAAAGTTTAAAGCTGCTCGCTCTAAAATTTGGGTGGAAAAAACAAGGTAAAAAATTAACATATTTTATAACGAATCATCAAATTTGAATCATTTTTGAAATTCCAGTATAAACATATAGTGAAACGGTGCCGTCAAACCTAGCTTCCCAAATTGTTCTCAAATTGCTTGTATTGTTAATTCTAGCTATGACTTTTACAGTGTTTGTTTTAATATATCATGTTAAGAGAAACTTTAAATGGTTCACCCTCTGAACAAGCAGCTTTAAAATTCCAGTTTATACATTCACAGAATGACTCTGCAGTCTGATGTTCAATTATTAATCCTAACGCTCGACGGCGGTATACATATAACCACTGATAATAATAGTAAATAAAATTTTAAAAGAGACCCAAAAATAAAAAAATCTTTTCGCACCAACTGCTCTTAATTTCAGTGTCAGGTTTGAATGATTACAAATACATGTACATGTACACATCATAAGTTATTTTATTGCGAGGCAAAAAGCAACTTGGTATTTCATGTATATTCTTTAAGTACAAAGTGTTAACTCTGCACTGCTACTTCCGTCAAAGGAAATCATCAAGTGTCACTGTGATATGTTTTTGAACTGTTAGAAAAGAAATATGAACTAGCATTCTTCTTTAGAACAGGTGGGTGTGGTCGGTCTGATTTTGCAAGTTTCATGATCGGCATTGATATTCTCCGAAAGAAAGATAGGCGTTTTTCCTCCAGTTTTATCCTCTCCTTTATTTTCTTTTCAATGAGCTGAAAAACAATATTTATATTTTCACCATTTTTTGCTGATGTAGAAACAAAATTTTCCTCCCAATCGATACAGACCACAGATTCATTGACCGCCAGAGCAAGTGGTTCTTGTTCAAGGTCAGTCTTATTTGCAACAACAACTGAGTAATATTCTTTATGGTTATTCTCCTTTATTTCATCGCGCAATGCTTTTACGACTTCAAAACTTTTGACGTTATCAACGGCGTACACAAGAATAAATGCGTCACCTCTCGCTATGGCGAGTTTGCGCATGGCAAGAAATTCATTTGTACCGGAAGTATCTAATATATCAATTTCTACAGACATGGTATCGAATTTCATCCGGTGTCGATGTAACTCCTCTACAGTTTCTTTGTAGGTTTCCGTGAATTTGTTATGCATAAACTGTTTGATTATTGAGCTTTTACCTACACCAGCCGTTCCCATGACGACCACTCGATAATTAGAACTTGAAGAAGTACGATCAAAAGACATGCCTACAAAGAAAGAAAATAGGCTATTAAAATATAAATAGACGTTATGATGAAACTTAAGCCAGAGGACAATGATGGTCATACATCGCTCACCTGAGTACCATTACACTTATTATTTAATCAAGACACTGGTTCACGAATATCCAATAAAAATGTGACTTATAGAGTGTTCACAAGTTTTTTTATATGATTTGATATGGTGGCCTAGTTTTTTACCGCTTGTGACCCAGTTTCAAACTGTTCCTAGAGTTCACAAAGACACGCATTGCTTCCAACGTTCACGATCTTTAAATGGGTATAAAATAAGGATAACGAAGGTTTTCTATGATTCTATAGTAGTTTTGAACTTGGCGTAGGTACCATAGACACACATTCTGACCAATTTTCATGATGCATGATTTTGGCCTCTAGTGTGTTAACAAAGTTTACTTTATTATTTGACGTGGTGACGTAGTTATTGACCCTATTAGGTTCAGTTTTACACTGAACCGAGAATTGATGAAGATAAATATTCTGCCCAACTTTCATGATGATTGGGTAGAAAATGTGGCTTCTAGAGTGTAATCACAAGTGTTTTCTATGATTTGACATGGTGACCAAGTTTTTGAACTCACGTGACCCAGTTTCAAACTCGACCTACATTTCATTAAGATACACACCCCGACTGTCTTTCCCAATGATTGGGAAGATAAGTTGGCTGTCTTAGAGGTCCACCACATATTGCTACACGCTAAATATCTAAGCTCTATGCCTGGTTGGTTCAGAGAAGAAGATTTTTAAAGTTGTCCCTACGTAAGACTATGTAAAATCAAGTGATCGCAGGGTAGGGTCAATTTTGACCCATAAGACAATGATACACGCCAAATATCTAAGCTCTGTACCTTCCGATTTTTCAGCGGAAGATTAAAAACGTTTTTCCTTTCTGATACCAGACTTCTGCATGAAATGAAATTATTTGAACAACTTTGATAGAGCTTTATCCAAGAAACATCCCTGCTAAGTTTTATCAACATTGGCCCAATGGTTTCAGAGGAGATGTCGTTTCAATGAAATGGTGAACGGTCGTACAAAGGACGCTGGACGTTGAGCGATCCTTATAGTCATAGGTGAGCCAAAAAAAACCCAAAAAGCAATGAATGTGTCAGACGGAATAAGGAGAAAATCTGAAGAAAAAACTCGTTTTTGACTATCCTTCTAATTTTTTAAGCATTTCCGAAGCATCTTCTGTGTTTTAACTTCATTCTTGACCATAATTTCAATAAAGTTGATCGAGACAAACCTTCTGGCCAACTTCAACTGCGCCAGGTATATCACCACATGACACCTTTTTATATATTTTAACAGTAACAGAATATTCGAGAAGTAATTCATTTACCTAGTTCGAACGTTCAAATGTAAGGAAAGTTTCAAAGGCGCCGCACAAACCAAAGAAAGATGAGAAAGTAACAGACACAATGTGATAGGATATACATCTATGTACACTGTATTGATATTTTTTTCTTTTTCACGAATGACTTTCAAGTCAACGTGTCCCAGTTTATTTCATCCGACGGTAGCATATACGTGCCTTATTAGTTCTTTTTCAAGCAAATAACTAGAATTTAAACCTATACTGTATGGCGCCATCGCTAAGCCGAGCGCAACAACTCCACTAATTATTGCTGATATAGTCGACATAAAGTGGCTTTTCGTCGCCACATTAGAACAGGGTTAGTGTACAAGACTTAGTATTATTCTATAATCATGGCAGCATTTCGTACGGCGACATTACCCACCAACGACGTATATGTAGCACTATAAGCCTGATAATTACGTCTTAAAGTCTTTAATTACATATTTTTTTCGAGGACAAAAAAATCTTTACTATTTCCTGTGTTTATTTTTTTAACAAGGCTTTATGTACTATAATATTCAGAGTTTTTCACTAAAACTTTGATGTTGGCATTTTTGATCGCTGGATAAAATATTCTTATTCACAAAAGTTACTGATATTGTTTTCCTGTTGTAAGCATGACAGGGGAACATAAATAATATTGGAAGAACAAAGAGCTAGACTTAAACGAGTCTCAAACGAGTCTCGGTAACATCGATTTCATGCCATCTGTTATTCAAAATAATTTACAATATTTCGACGACCAATGGAATCAAATATCTATTGTGTTTGCTCTCTAATTGCACTGAAAATAACTCATCCAAAATGAGAATGTCAATGTAAAGGTATTCTATCAAAGCGTTAGAATCCATTCTCGGTCTACAGTCAAACCTGTGTTGAAGATCACCTCTGAATAAAGACAACCCTCTGAATACAGACCAGCAAGATGAAAACCTACTACTATTACGCAATTATTCAGACACCTGTGAACAAAGACCACCTGTCAGCAAGGATCACAATAGGTTCTTCCGGTCAGTGGTCTTTGTTCACAGGTTTGACTGTATCATGTCGCCAGCATTTAACAAATATGCTTTTTAACGCTTTCAGTTACTAGGGCTAATTTTGTTCTTTAGGTATAATAAAAGTAGAATTCATTTAATCATATTCATTAAAACAACTACTTACCGAAGAAAGACAATGTTTTGACACAGCAGTTTTTGAAAAAGCTAATGTTTTGACACAGCAGGTTTTGAGTGCAATATTTTAACAAAAATAACATGAATTAATGGAATAAAATGGTTTAGTAGTGAAATGCGACTACTGGCACTTTGTTAGGCTAGAAGAGGTATATTGTTAGGCTAGTAGAGGTATATTTTGACATTTGCTGCATTTATATGAACCTGCAAATATACATGAAAATTGTAAGATATGAAGACGATTGCTGTTCGAAGGTGAATGAAGGTGCAAAATACACTCATTTTAGAGAGGATCATACGACAAGAACTGGTGGCGTAAGGAATCGGACAGTGCTAATTTCGTTAGGTTACAGACGGTTATGCTTTTTTGGCGAAATGGTCGAGGTGACATGTTCATAAACGACAGATAATCAGTCTGTGGACGCCGTTCGCATCAGACGAATCCAAAAAATTGATAGTTTTTTATCTTTCTGATAGAAACTGAATAAAAAAAATAATAACAGCAAAAAGCTTCAACTATCAATTTGAAAGTACATTGTGTGTCTGATAATATACACTATTTATAGCCATACAAACAAGAGAACAGTGACACGTATGACATTACAGTAGATTTAAGACATATTGACAGTGACGTGATGGATGTGTTTTTTTCCACAATGATTTTAACGGTCAAAATTTTAATTTATTACCACAATAAAAATGGACTCTACCGCTACATTACATCAATGTAAAATTATCCGAAATATTTCAACGTACTCAAATTATACTTACCTAATATCATTGGTGTTTTTTCCAAGAGAATATCTGGTTGATCACATTAGCTTGTGTTTTAACTGTAAATACATGAATTATACACCATAATACGATTCAATACGCTCCCTTGTAATTATTGAAGCACAAAAAAACGTGTTATATTCGACAAGTTCAGTCAAAAGTTGAAACTATTCACGTTTGGAACCACGCCTTTTTCAATTACTTGAAATCTGTGTTACAATTATTTAACAGCACTCATGTACAGTACTATGAACGTTGATTTGGTAATCAAGCGTCAACAATATATGTGGAGAATACACTCCCATAGATTAAAGCGATAGTGTCACCTGTCCTCACCCGTTACTTTCGTCACAACCACTGTTACCACTGGCATAATTTAACACCTATACAATATGCAATAAACACATAACACAAATAACAGTTAGAGAGCAGCTATAAGGCTGAGAAACTGAAACACCTCGTACAGAGGCTACAATAACGTAGCAGACTATTATATATGTATGCTCTAATAATAATAAAAAAAAATAAATGAAAGAAAAAATAACAACAACAATAATAACAATAATAATAATATTAATAATAGTAATAATAAAAATTATGATAATAATAATAACTAATGATAATAAAAACAACAACAACAATACAAAAACAAGAGGGCCAAGATGGCCCTATATCGCTCACCTTGGTACAAGTCCACTTGCCTGGTGGAAGATATTTAGATAATGTTATATAACAAATAGGTTTTCCTATATACGTCTTTGTTAAACAAGTGACCCCCGGGCAAGGTCAATTTTGACCCCAGGGGCATAATTTGAACAAACTTTGAAGCGGTCTGGTATATAATGCTACATGCCAAATATCTAAGCTCTAGGCCTTGTGATTTCAGAGAAAAAGATTTTTAAAGTTTTTCTATATAAGCCTATGCAAAAACTAAGTGACCCCCAGCGCGGGGTCAATTTTTGACCCAGGGGTCATGACTTGAACAATCTTGGTAGAGGTCCACTAGACAATGATACATGCCAAATATCTAAGCTCTAGGCCTTGTGGTTTCAGAGAAGAAGATTTTTAAAGTTATTTCTATATAAGCCTATGCAAAACTAAGTGACCCCCTGCGCGGGGTCAATTTTGACCCGGGGGTCATAATTTGAACAACCTTGGTACAGGTCAACAAGACAATGCTACATGCCAAATATCTAAGCTATAGGCCTTGTGGTTTCAGAGAAGATTTTAAAGTGTTTCCTACTTGTTGCCATAGCAAACAGAGTTCTGCATGGAATGGAATTCTTTGAACAATTTTGGTAGATCTTCATGCAAGGAACATGCCTGCATAGTTTTATCATCATTGGCCGATTGGTTTCAGAGGAGATGTCATTTGAATCAAAAGTGACGGACGACGGACAATCATCGATTAGAAAAGCTCATCGTGGCGAAGCTTAAAAGTAAAAAAAAATAAATAATGATATAAATAATAAAAAATAATAAAAATATTAATATCTTTAATTCAAGCCTTCAACAAACGTCAATGATGGCCCACTGCATGCCCTAGCGACAGCAACGCTTAACTTAACGTCGATCAGAGGATAGGTGTGTATATCTATTACATGTATTACAGAGTTGCAAAACGCTTACACATTATCTATTCTTACAGCGTACTTCATCTATTTAATATAAATTGTATATATACTAAACGAAACTTCTAACGCACCACAAGCCTTTTTCCTTCTTTATTTGAGTATCGACCTTTTTTGTAATTGTGCTAATTAGGTCCATCATCCTCTACAGAGGATATAATCGGTAGGACCCGTTGAGTATCGACCCTTCCAATGTCGTTCATTTATTTCTAGCTATCGATGCATGAAAACTATCATGTTTGCATTTATGAAGACGTTTGGTAGGTTCTCCCGTTACAAGGATTTAAAATGATTGAGATAAACAAATTTCATATGGAAGAGGGGCTTAATAGTGGGTATCTCAAGGAAGAGCATCAAGGCAATAACCCATGTTAGGTCTACGAAGGTTTAAACGTTAAATTAAAATTCTCTGCCATATAATTTGAAACACTCGATCATTTGGAAATTCATGTAACAAAAGTATTTACCCAGCGTATTCATAAATTCAAAACATGGTAGCTTTTATGCACCGATAGCTAAAATAAGCTGGCAGATATTGGAAAGGCTGATAATTAAATAAAGAAGGAAAAAAGCAGGTGGTGCGTTAGAAGTTTCATTTAGAATAGACCTATGAAAATATGATGTTTAACATGCATACGTGTACAAATATTTATGTGTACAATATGAATTTAAAAGTGTACCATGCCTGTATATAGGTGTTTCATGACAATAAAGTCAACCCGTAACACAGAAAATCTAACATGAAGGTCATTCTTACAATGGTTCTGTTTTTCACCGACATCATCGATTGATTAACAATCTGTTTATCTAACATAGTACGAAATTAAACAAATTTTATTTCGAAGTCTCAGATCTCTTTTTAGATGAACGCAAAAAGAAGAAAAACTGCAAACACAGTATAGTCTCCCCCGAAATAACAAGATTGACATCTGTGGAAAGTGTCTATCATCTCCTTTTAGAACATCTATCAAGTGGCTGTGACGATAATGCTTCTGTCGTGTTTTTTATGATATATGATTACATGTGTAAATGTTTTCGGTGGGATTTGTTGTTGGCCATAATGTACCTTAATTTGAAGCTAGTTAGAATTCTCGAGATTTATAAAACACACACAAAAAAAAAATTAATTTGTAAGAATTTCCCCAAAACAATGTTCCTGTAATTACCCAACAACACGTCAATTGCCCCGTTGCCCCAAGTAATTCTGGAAAAGGTACACAAAGTACTATTGCTAATCCAATCTATGTAGTGGTATTATAATCATGTGATCGTGATCGAAAAATGTTCTTTTTGAAAGTAAGATTTTCCTTTTGAGTGAAATGAGAATGAGTGTCCTTGTAACAACAGCAAAAGCAACACCATCATTTGTTTGGTTTATATCAAGTGATGATAATAACAGGGCGTTTTGTATTGTATACTTTAAGTATGCACTAAAAATAAGCAGTCTGCAGCTATTCAGAAGATAAAATTTCTGTCCTTTTGTTAATGCGGTAATCAGTCTAGCCGATATTCTGTGACGAATAATCATCATGAATCATTATCGTCGTAATAGCCTGTTGTTGTGCAATATTCAGCATTGATTCATGCAATAATATCCCGATCATTTTTCCTTCCAAGTGTAATTGTTATGTAATCTTAAGTGTCCTTGTAAAGACGGCAAAGGAAGGTTATCACAACAACAGGTACATGTAGCAAGAAAAATAATCAATAAACGAAACAAGAGGGCCAAGATGGCCCTATATCACTCACCTGACTACCATTGGCTATAATGCAAAGGGTCATGATTTTGACATAATTAGTAGAGGTCCACTTTTCATTCCTAAGTAACATTCCAAATACCTAAGCTCTGCCTGCCGGCCTTGTGGTTTCTCTAAGTTTTCCCTATATAAATCTTTGTAAAATTTAGTGGCTTTCCCCACCCCTCCCAGGAAGGGTTAATTTTGATCCGGGGTCATAATTTGAACAATCTTGATAGAGGTCCACTAGGCATTTCTACATGTCAAATATCTAATCTCTAGGCCTTGCGGTTTCAGAGAACAAAAATTGTAAAGTGTTCCTACATAAGCCTGTGTAAAATCAAGTGACCCCCAGGCAAGGTCAATTTTGACCCGCGGGTCATAATTTGAACAATATTGGTAGAGGTGCACTAGACAATGATACATGATAAATATCTAAGTTCTAGGCTTTGTTGTTTCGGAGAAGAAGATTTTTTTAAAGTTTTTCCTATATAAGCATATGTAAAACTGAGTGACCACCCGCGCGGGGTCAATTTTAACCCGGGGGTCATAAGTTGAACAATCTTGGTAGAGGTCTACTAGATAATGCTATATGCTAAATATCTAAGCTCTATGCCTTGTGGTTTCAGAGAAGAAGATTTTAAAGTGTTTCCTATTTGTTGCCATAGCAAACAGAGTTCTGTATGGAATGGAATTCTTTGAACAACTTTGACAGTGCTTCATGCAAGGAACATGCCTGCAAAGTTTCATCAACATTGGCCAAGTGGTTTCAGAAAAGATGTCGTTTGGAGGAAATGGTGGATGGACGGACGCACGGACGCACGGACGGACGGACGTACTCACATTTTGATACTTATGTGGCTAGCCTTTTGTTCTCCCCATTGTTCTTTTTAGCCACTTAACAGAAAATAGCCACATAACAGCATTACGGAATGAATGACATCAAAGTAAATGTACTGTTACCTATTGTCTGTATAGCCACCCAAGTACCAGAATGTGAGCACGGACAGACGTACGACGGACGCCGGACGAAATGCGATCCTAATAGCTCACCTGGCACTTTGTGCCAGGTGAGCTACAAACGATAAGCATGCTAGTATGTCCAGGTATATATTGCAATATATAGTAATTCGAATTGTCCGTTACTTGGTCCAAATATATAGGGATGGCAGATGTCATATAGAATTGTTGTACATGGGTTGCTCACTTTTCACCCGGGGAACAACGGCTAGAAGATGCTGTACGTTCTGGTCGTCCTGTTCTAGGAAAACATAGAACGATTCAAAATTTGCTGTAAATTGACGCTCGATACATTATGAGATATTTAGTTCGAATGACAAGCTTGTCGTTATCAAGGGCTCATAAAGTTTGAAGAAACATCGAAACGTAAGACAGATTAATGCTAGATGGATTTCCTATTTATTGACGGAGGCCAAAAGACTTAGACAACAAAGGCAGTAAATCTATTGACAAACAGAAAGGCTTTTGCTGATATCATTACAGGTGATGAGACCTGGGTTCATTTTTATGAGAAAGGTTTCCAATTGGGTCTGTTGTACAATTAGCAGTGCCAAAGGGCAGAAAAGCCACAGGAGCATACAATGTATATAGAAAAAAAAGCGTTGTCTTGGATCAATTGAAGCCATATTACAAAAGTCACAGCTCACAAACAGGGTTCAAGTACATTTGTCTTTTGCATGACAATGCATCTGCGCAAGAGACCCATAATGTGACTGAATTTTGGAGTCAGAAAAATCCATTGTCCTTCCTCAACGTCCTTGTCCCAATTGACTGTTTTCTCTCTTCCCAACACCTTGAGAACTCTAATAAAGCATTTTTCTTACTTGACCAGAATTCAGAATGACAATTTCAAAAGTTTTTATAATTTCTTACACTTTTGAGAAGGTTCAGATAAAATGTATCAAAGCTGAAAGACATAACTGTTTGTTGCTGTCTGTTGCTGATTTCTCACAAACAGTACATGTGTATGAAATGTTTATTTCAATATACAGTATGGAAATATTATACAAAATATGTAAAAATCTTTCGAAATAGGCCCTTATTTCTGTCTGATGTGACCAGAAAGAAACTGTAACTTTAAACAGTTCAAACTCCGGATATAAGGAACACATTTAAATGGTCCCAGGGAGTTCGTTATCAACGGAGTTTACTATATACGAATCTGTTTAACAGTTCTATTTCGTTTGAATATAGTTCAAATCTTTCTTTGACTATCGATCAAAGTCAAAAGTTGAAAATCTACCTATTTTGTAGGAATTATTGCCACTTCTATTTGCTAATATGAAAATAACATAATGATAAACTTTCGAAGCAAATTCATTGTATATTTAAATCTGCTCGTTTTCCACAAAATGATATTAGTAGACATAAAAATGTAAAAGTAATGGCTAGAATCAAGAACACAAGTATAATTCTACAAAGCAAGTTGAGAAAAGCCGTTACAAATGTTGGTTCGCTTGGTTTGACGGCACGGTTACACTACATGTTCACTGTCATGTAGCCGAAACGGTGTAGTCATTCCAAGATGGCGGACACGGAAACATGCCACAGGTAGGTGTTCTTTACTTCTACTGAATTTTAATATTTTACAGTCTTTATTGAGGTGAATTTTGGTCCACGCCGACTCAGAATAGAATAAACCTTAGCACAGATACTGGCATTATGCAAGACATGCATTCGAAATACCAGCATTTGTACCAAAATGGTACACCTGATCTCCGTTTGAAAATCGAAGCGAGGAGACGACCATAAAATACCGTTTAGACACTGACCAGTGCTAAGTATGTCACTAGAATTGATAGTAAATAATGCAGAAAACCCCTCTTTCATTGTCTGCAAGGCGAATATGACATATTTGCTTATTTACTTGGAGAAAATTTGGATAATTTAAAACGTGCTGTGAACGGTGCAGTCCCAGTGAACGGTTTAGTCAGAATGAATTATTTGTGAACGGAGAAGTCTTGAAAAGTGAACGGGTTAGTCTGAAAAAGTGAACGGTGTAGTCCAAAACATTTCAACTTAAAATAAGGTCGGCAAGGGTAAGGAATTGAAACAGAAATCTAATGTTTATGTATGTCAACTATTAATACCATATACAATAGTGACATTTGTAAATCAGAAAGCTTTTTTTCTGATTGAAATATCAGTTTTATGTTGTTTATGTATGTCAACTATTAATATCATAATTATACGCTTTCTTCCGATTGAAGTATCAGTTTTATGTTGTTTTCTTAAGAGTTTTTTACGCCCGTTTATACACGGGACGTGTTATGGGATCACCTGCGACAATAAGTTCGTGGGCCAGATATCTTAGCCAAGTTCGATAACCAGCAAAATCTCCAAGTCTCTTCTGCGTTATGGCGCTTGAATAATCAAAAATTGATCAAAATAGTATTTTCTGCTCTAAGTCGAATATTTCTTATCTGATCTTCAGCAAACTGGTTCAAAATGTTTTTCGGTCTAATAATCGAATGATTTAGAACATTTTTAATAATTGATCCTCTTTATTACTTTCAAAAGAATATATAATCTAGGATTTGCCTTTGTCTACATTTATTATGGTTGTTAGTATAGTACTGTAGGAAAAGATCTTTGTTCATTGACGCCAAACGTACTAGATATATGCGAAAAATAGTAAGTCTTAACAGGGTAAAATATTGGCAAGCAATTTACTGACGATAGTAGGTTTTTTTTTGAGAAACGTAATAAATTGGAACAATATATAATTGTGTACGCAGTAGCGTAATCTTTCAACAGTAATTAAGAAATCGTATGAGACATGTGAGACTTCAAATTCATTTCAGTAGACGAAATTATTTATTTAGTTTCTTCCATAAGCACGCGGTTCAGAACGAAATTTCTCACCTATTAGATTCATTTATTTGATGTTTTCCAGTGAATTATAGAGTTTTCTCAGTGAAATAAAAGTGATAATCCACAGTTTTGAAACAGTGGATTACCATTTTTATTTTTCACTGTTTTTGCAATCTTTAACCCGGATTTACGTCAAAATGTATACCAAGCGTAATTAATGCTGGCAACCATGCGACGATGACGTCGTTTAAATGACGTCATTTGCGCTATGTTTTCTGATGACCTTTCCCGCGATTTTCGATATTTTATAGAAACAAACTCAATAACAGTAGAGTTTGAACCATAAAATAAACAGAAAAATTGCTGGTATCGGTGTTATATCACGTTAACTTCACTCGTGAACACCAAAAGTTGTTATTTTCACTCGTGGCTGCGCCACTCGTGAAAATATCACTTTTGTTGCCCACTCGGTGAAATTATAACGTGATCTTACATCGAAATCAACAATTATCCTCTATATATCCTTCACCGCTTAATCTCTCATCGCTGCCGGACTATTTTTACGTTAATTATAAGCAGACATAAAAATCGAAAAATGACTGTAAAATGATTATTTTTGAAATAAACATAAGGTTGTGGGTATTCATTTTCTTAGTTAGACCATTTTCTATCTAGAAGTAAAATTCGAGAAAACGTTTATTTTTATTTTTTCACCCCCATCCTGTATTTACACTTATTTCTGCTTACTTGTGTGAAAAGGTGATTAAAACGGTGAGAAAATAAATGTAACATATCCATTGAGTTGTGGATAAGGAAAAGAATAAGGTGGGATTTCCTTATCCACAACTCATGAACATGGTAGATTCACTCTATCCGCTGGTTAAAATTGGCAGGAACAAAGCTCTTTCGAGTTCCCGCGAAACACTTACCCCAAGTGACAGATATTTCCATTTGAACCAAATACTTTTTCATGCATACCGTCTTGCATTTAACAATAGAAATTTCAATACAAACTTACCGAAATGATTCATTTTAATACAAAAACAAAGACATTTTTGACTAGTTTTTGATAATTCAAGGGCCATAACGCAGAAGAGACTGGGAGATTTTGCTGGTTATCGAACTTGGCTAAGCTATCTGGTCCACGAACTTATTGTCGCAGGTGATCCCATAACACGTCTCGTCTATAAACGGGCGTATAAAACTCTTAAGAAAACAACATAAAACTGATACTTCAATCAGAAGAAAGCGTATATGGTATTAATAGTTAATACATAAACATTAGATTACTGTTTCAATTCCTTACCCTTGCCGACTTATTTTAAGTTGAAATGTTTTGGACCACACCGTTCACTTTTTCAGACTAACCCGTTCACTTTTCAAGACTACTCCGTCCGCAAATAATTCATTCTGACTGCACCGTTCACAGCACGTTTTAAATTATCCAATTTTTCTCCAAGTAAATAAGCAAATATGTCATATTCGCCTTGCAGACAATGAAAGAGGGGTTTTCTGCATTATTTACTATCAATTCTAGGAACATAATTAGCACTGGTCAGTGTCTAAACGGTAATTTATGGTCGTCTCCTCGCTTCGATTTTCAAACGGAGATCAGGTGTACCGTTTTGGTACAAATGCTGGTATTTCGAATGCATGTCTTGCATAATGCCAGTATCTGTGCTAAGGTTTATTCTATTCTGAGTCGGCGTGGACCCAAATTTACCCCACAATGGCTCTAAAATACTTAAATTCAGTAGAAGTAAAGAACACCTACCTGCGGCATGTTTCCGTGTCCGCCATCTTGGAATGACTACACCGTTTCGGCTACATGACAGTGATGTTTATATCGGAATGTTTGCAACGCTTTATAGTTTGGTAGCGTTTAATTCCAAAAATAGAAATACTTAACAGGATTCATACTGGAACCTTTCTATTTAATGATTCTTTATAAAATAAGTTAATTTCTGACAGATAGAAGAACTTTGTTTTTTTCTCACCAAATCTGAAAGCAAGCAGCTTTAAACATCTGTGTTGGACATTATATAGTATGGCCTTTGTTTGAAAGGTAATATTACTTTAAATTGATCTACAATGTGAAAAAAGAATACCTTAAAGGGACATACCCTATAACTGATGTCGATTAAATAACCTCCAAAACATAAATAATAAAATCTTTGCAAGTATTATAACTTAACCTAAAAGTTTCAGCGATGCATTCAAAGTCATTATCGATATAATCAGCGGTTTAAAATATACTGCAGTGCCATAAACCATTCAATAATCTATGTGGAGTTGTTGTTGTGCAATTAATGGGTGGATGCGATTTATTACAGAAAGCCTCTATATTGATTAGTTGTGTTAAAATGAGGTATTTCTTTGAAATTGTATTTATTTATCATTTTACGTTCATTGAACACATAATCTATGTTTCGAGAATATAATATGTTAGATGTAGGGAGTGCCCCTTTAAGCTTCATCCACATGTGCATGTAAAACCAGGCACTCAATAGTGTAATGATCCTATTACTGAAACTTAAATGTTCTTCTAAATGCAATCAAGCGCTTTGTAGAAACTGCATTTTAAGTTACCTTTCAAATGACACTATTGTAATTATTCTTACATTAAGCTGAAATGCAACAACCACACACTCCAATCTTTTAATTATTTCAAACACAGGTGAAATTACTCGACTTATCTTGAAAACTTTATCTGTACCATGGCACAAGGTCAAAGAAATATTTTCTTAGATATTCTACCAATCTTTTGTTCATTTTAAATTTGTTATAAAACATTCTATAAGTTTCTCTTTAATTGTTCTTATATCAAGATCAATCTACAATTGATTCTTGGTCAACAATATAAACATATTGAAAACCCTTTCCTTTATGTTACGTTAATATTTATAACTTAACATGTATAAAACGACTATATTCACAAACAAATAGATTTAGCAACTCTAGTACGTTGGCAGTTAGCTGATGAGCGATCTATAACTAAACGAAATAGAAATTACAACATTTACACGTATAGGTATGTCTTAACATAATTACGTTTTACTCGAAATTAACAGAAACTTTTAATATTTACAAGATTCATTAACATGCATTTACAATAAACACACAGATTAAATGTTAGATACCTTTAAGTCACCCTTTCCATCACCTATGATGTTCCGAAGATGCGATTTCTTCCTATCAAATGAAATCGCTTTATTATTATTATTATCATCATATCCCAATTCCTTCACGAGAGACTTTTCCACTGTGTCACCTTTACATCACGTCGTTTTACATTCTACCGTGAAAGCCAATTAGAATCATTTATATACTGCGATCTGTTTTCACTAGAATTATATGCACTTGTGGAGATGATTATGCGAGATAACACGAGTTGGAAAAGTAGGAGGCGGTGGAAACGTGCATTTCTTCCTTTTCTGAAGCTTCTTATCTGTAAGTGGTATTTAAGTAGGTCAACTGCTTCTGAGATTCTGTTTCTCTAAGAGAGACTGCTATTGTAGCTGCTGTCGTGACCCGTAATGTCACTCTAATCAAGCGTTCATTCAGAAATAAGTTGATTTCTACCATCTTCTATTTATTGACTTTAACTTTTAAAGATTTGATCTTTTACAGACATGCTGATAGTGAAAAAAATAAAATCAACTTTTGAACGAATTCCTATCAGGTTTTGTCGATCAAATTCGCACGAATCCTTTATGTCAGGTCGGATTTTTCACCTCAAAGCATGTAAATGTGTTCTTAGATACCTCTTATTTTAATGTTACCGAATTTAGTCCACAGAACCGCTGTATCCGGTTAATGCCATTTTTATAAGTAGTCCAGAAATTGCACGTAACATGTAGTCAGAGTTAAAAGTAAAATAATTTCCAAATGAAACAAAATCATAATGGGATGCTCTTTACTGATTTTGTTATTGGCTTCGTCGTATGGCATCACTGCGTATACCTGCGCTGTGGACGACGTCCTTGATTGTTTCGCTTCCTTGAAACACAGTAGAGGCATCCGAACTAACGAAGTAAAAGTACGTTTACAGTAATTCCTATTCAGAATTAATTATTTACCTGGTATTAGAACAATGATATGTTGCAACCTTGCATGTACAAAGTATCTTTCGGTAATCATACATATACAGCGTTATCATGTATAAAACTAACTACAGTGTTTGGGAAAATATATCAAACTACAATGGCTTTCAAACCCTTACAATCATGGCCGTCAGATTTCAGCTGAAGCATTTTTTACCAATCTCGACAAATACTACATAGTTTCAATAACGACTATCTTTGAATGGAGGTACCCTGAATTTTGTTTTGTTTTCTCTCTCTCATATTCTTGCATAGTGACTGTGAATCGAAAAGTTATTTGGAATGTTTGCAATTTTGCGTCGAGTATATCTTTTTCATATTTAAATCCTGTCATAACACCTTCCTGCTGTGTTCAACATGTATAACAGAAATGACATATAAGATGTTTGTAAACATAAAATGGGCTTTTACATGATTGCAATATATAAGCACAAACTGTATCACTCTGCAGCGCTGCAAAAGGTGCGTACTTCCTATGTATTCAGATTTCAATTAGTTTACAAAATGCGGTTACATATGATGGAAACTGATTACGTTCCGAGTTATTGGATTTTCCTGTCTAAGAGAATAATGAAAACTTATATGAATGTCCAAAAAAGCACAAGCACGTTAATGAAAACGCATACAACAAGTAATCAGGCATGCAACAAGGAAACTAACATACAAAACTTCCTCATAACCTCCTTGCTATAATACAAAACTTCATCATAACCTCCTTGCTATAATACAAAGCAACTGCGGAGTATGTGGAAAGACGCAGAACAAAATGGCAACGCTTTGTCATATATATCAATGGCACGGAAAAGGAAGGACAAAACAAAATTCCAGTATTTGGACGACTATCGTATGTTTCCAATCTGGGTATCTCCCGTTGACAATAAAATGTTAGCTAAGAATATTTACAATACTAGACCAGCATACGTTCTTGTGTATAATTTCAATGCGGTATTATACATGTATATAAAACATCATTTAACATAGGTTTGGAGATGGACATTCTCCAGGGAGAGATATTTGCCGAGTATCAAACAATTCTGTCTTAATATCGTCCTGTAGCGTAATTAAACGTATGCGCGGGTTAAGACGGGTTTAGCAGGTGACAGACTGTGCATTGTAAAGGCTAGTACCCTCAAGGACCCCCTACCTAAACTCATGTCTTTTGGGCACTTCACAGGAAGAGTATTTCATCCTGGACAAAACATAGATGATAAAGACAAAATTATCAAATGTAAAAAATGTCTAGAAGATGGCCATAAAGCGTTTGAATGCAAAAATGAATGGAAATGTCTAGACTGCAATGGTATTGGTCATAAAAGAGGTCAGTGCAAACTTGAAAATGTCCCATCGGAACCTCAGAAGTCCGACTATGAATCAGCAGACGATATTTGTGAGGTACAATCTCGTGATTCCCGTTCAAGTGACCAGCCGACACCGAGCGAGCACGTGGACAACCTAGTTAAAAAGAAAAGGTCCGCAAAAGCTAGACGTAATCAATCTGTCAGCGGACAACAACATATTGATTACTTCATGAAAAATACAGTCAACAATACTGAAACACCTAACAAAGGGAAACAAAATATCGTAACTGATAGGTCTTGTTATATAAAGTTCTATATTGTTTAAGTATACCCCTGTTTATACCATATGATATTGTTGTTTAAATAGTATGTATGAAACAGTATATGAGTCAGAGAGTGTTTAGACTTCAATAAAGCTAGTTATACTTTATAGTATTTTGTGTTCATTCCTTTTTTGGAATAACGTAATCAAACCTCTCCACAACGCCCATATACCACCTCATAACATGGTGTCAGAATAAAAGGGATTATTATAGTGACGGAATTATTTTTAAGAATTGTTGAAATACATTCCTTGTAGTTTGCATTCTAAGGACTGCCAGAAGTAACTCAAAATGGATTTAGCTGGAGTTCCTACACCCAAAATGGACTGGGGCAGTAACAATTTGTTAGAATCATTCAAAAAATTTCGTCAGCATGTGGAGCTTATTTTTAAGGGAGCGCTAAAGGAAAAAGATGAAGACGTTAAAGTGACATATTTGCTATTATGGATTTGAGAACGTGGCCGAGAAATATACAATACTTTACAATTGACAAACGACCAAAGGAAATCAACCAAAGATATAGCTGACAAATTCGAAAAACATGTGCAGCCAAAATCCAACCCCGTTTTCAGCAGGTATAAATTCAAAAATGAAAAGCAAAGTGACCATTCCATTGAACAGTTTATCACAAAATTGAAAACACTAGCAATTGACTGTGCTTTTGGCGACGATTATAGAGAGGATATGATAAGGGATCAAGTAGTTTTTGGAATAACATCGGAGAAAATCAGAGAGAAATTAATAACCAAAGGAGACCAGCTGACATTAGATAAGGCGAAAAGAATCTGTCAATCTTACGAATACGCACAACAAACACTTCAGTCAATGAAACCAGCGAATATTGCTGTGGACATTGTTAAAAATAGACACAGACGAACAAACCAGCAGCGGGAACATGGAGCTGTACCGAAAAAATCAGCATCAGCCACACCGTGGAAAACATTTCCAAAGTCTTCTCCAAAATGTGACAAATGTGGACTAACTCATGCAAGGAAAATATGTCCAGCTAAGGGGAAACGTTGTAACTTTTGCCACAAATACAATCACTTTGAATCAGTATGCAGACAAAAACGTTCAGTACATGATGTTAATACCGATGAATTACAAGGAAATAACAATAGTGACAGTGTTTCAGAAAGTGATTTTGAAATTGACAGCGTCAGAAGATCACCAGGTAATCAGATTTTTGCCGAGATTCAGGTTGGTCCTAAACATTGTCCTTTATCCCCCAAGATTGATACAGGAGCATCTTGCAATATCTTGACTGAGAATGATTTTGAAAACTTAGGTATCATGTTACCACTAAAGAAAGCTTCATGCAATCTGACTGCGTACAACGGTGCTAAGCTTGACGTACTGGGTCAAATAAATGTAAAATGCTTACATAAGGGCACCAAGAGAAATGTTGATTTCTATGTAGTACGTACAAGCAGATGTTCTATCTAAGGCCTTCAGACGTGCCTAGATTTCAATTTGATTAAAATTGTCATGGCCGTAGAAAACTTGTCCAAACTCTTGTCAAAGGATACAGTATTATCGGAATACACAGATTTATTTTCTGGTATAGGTCACCTTCCTGGCAAAGTTTCATTAAAACTTGACCCATCCATTTTGCCAGTAGTGCACCCGCCAAGACGAGTACCCGTTTCTCTGACAGAAAAGGTCAACACTGAGCTGAAGAAAATGCTCAAAGGTGGTATTATTGCAAAGGTAAACACACCTACCAAATGGGTCAATTCAATGGTTGTAGTAAACAAGCCTAAGTCAAACAAGGTAAGAATTTGCCTAGACCCGAAAGACCTTAATAAGGCACTGTGTCGTCCCCATTATCCAATGAGAACTCTTGACGATATCCTTCCCCAGTTATCATCAGCAACGTATTTCACTAAGCTAGCCTGCAAGCAAGGATATTGGTCAAACGAACTAGACGAAGAGTCGTCATTCCTTACAACATTCAATAGCCCATTAGGTCGTTTCCGTTACACCCGTACACCTTTTGGCCTGGTTACAAGCCAAGATGACTTCCAGCGCCGTATGGATGAATGTCTAGAAGGGTTAAAATGTTGTTCTGTCATAGTAGATGATATATTAGTGTGGGGATCTACTTTAGAAGAGCATGACCAGAGTCTAAAATGCGTGCTTAACAGATGCCGACAGAAAGGCATACGTCTTAATAAAGACAAAGTTGAGGTAGGATTAACAGAAGTTCGATACTTTGGTCACATCCTATCGTCCGAAGGTTTAAAGCCAGACCCAGAGAAAATCTCAGCAATAAGAGATATGGATCCTCCTAAGGATAAATCAGAACTTGAAACAATTATGGGTATGGTAGTATATTTGTCAAGATTTGCGCCAAATCTGTCTGAGGTTACTACTCTTCTCCGCCAGATACTGAAAAAAGATGTTCAATTTCACTGGGATGAAGCCCAGAAACTTGCATTTCAGAAGGTCAAAAAAAAACAAAAATAATATCAAACAGGGAATGCCACGTACCAAAAACGCAGCCTCCCCAAAACGAGCCCCACAGCACAAAGACATATTGATGCAAGCGCCCGTTTTAGCCTATTATGACACAAACAAATTCTTGGTACTACAGTGTGATGCATCCAAATATGGCCTTGGGGCTACACTGTTACAAGATGACAAACCAGTAACATATGCTAGCAAATCTCTTACACAGTCAGAGGTGAACTGGGCCCAAATTGAAAAGGAGTTGTTCGCAATTCTTTTTGGTCTTAATCGTTTCAAACACTATGTGGTTGTTGAAACAGATCACTTACCACTCATTTCTATAATGAGAAAACCTGTCTATGCCGCACCTGCTAGGTTGCAGCGCATGATGCTTCAGCTGCAAGGTTATGACTTTACATTGGTACATAAGCCTGGCAAGCAAATTCCTGTAGTTGATACGCTATCCAGGAAATTTCTACCAAACACATACCCTGAATTGTCAGAGGCTGCTGATTTGCATGTGCATTTTGTACTGAAACATACGCCTGTATCTGACCGAAAATTCAATGAGATCAGGTCACACACTTAAAGATGAAAACCTATTACTTCTTAAGGATGTCATTTTGTTAGGTTGGCCTGAAAAGCGCAATGATTGCCCTCCAGAGTTACTTGATTACTGGAATTTTCGAGATGAGTTAACAGTCGCTGATAATTTGATCATGAAAGGTCAAAAAGTACTCATTCCCGGTGCGCTGAGATCAGAAATGTTAAACATTTTGCACAAAGGTCATTGTGGTATCACAAAATGCCTCCGAAGAGCATCGGACACTTTATTTTGGCCTGGCATAACAGCCAACATCACTGACGTGGTCAACAAATGTCCTGTTTGTCTCGAACATAGAAGTTCGAATCCCAGAGAACCGCATGAAGTCCCTGACCGACCTTGGCAGATTGTTGCTACAGATGTCTTTACATTTGATGGTCAAGATTACTTATTGATAGTGGATTATTACAGCAACTATTTTGAGTATGCTAAACTGTCAAACACAACAAGCAGTGTTGTTATTAAGCACATGAAGCAATGGTTTGCACGCCATGGTATTCCTATGAGGATAGTTTCCGATGGAGCTACCTATTACACATCCCAACAGTTCAAAGAGTTTGCTAAAGCATCGGATTTCGAGCATGTTTTCTCTTCCCCGACTTATAGTCAAAGCAATGGGTTAGCAGAAGCTCATGTCAAAATTTGCAAGACAATTTTGAAAAAGTCCAAGAGTTCTTCTTCCGATCCAGTTATTGCTTTAATGGAATACAGAGCAACACCTTTAAGTTAATCCAAAAGAAGTACTGTGATAGACATGCTACACCACTGAAATCGTTAAATGTAGGTGAACCGATTCGTATACAAAAAGGTACATGGCAACCTGCAACTGTCATTGAACAGCATAATGCACGCTCGTACACAGTAAGAACCTCCGATGGTGCACAGTACACTAGGAATAGTCGCCATCTTCTTAAGTCAAATGAACCGCCTCACACACCAAACCTTCCCGATATCACACTCCAAGATCTTTCAATTCCTGATCAAACAGAATATTCGGAAACTAAAAATGAAAACCCCTGTTCCCCCCAAGCCAAAAATATAGTTTTGCCAGTTTCCCACACACAAAACCTGAATCATCAATTTCGGCTAGACCTTATATCACTAGATATGGTCGCACTGTAAAACCAAAGATGATAGAATCCAAGTGAACCGAGATAAATTTGACAGTGGAACAATTATGTTAATTGTTTATCTTAATGACATTGATAACATTGAAATGTGGCACATTTCACCAGTATAATTGGTAAAGCCACACACAGAGTGACCGACATTCAGTGCAAATAACCTTGACTTGAATTCCATTGAGAAAATAAAAAGTTAAAGTTTTATTTTTTTTTATTTTTCAGAAAAAGGGAGATGTTATATAAAGTTCTATATTGTTTAAGTATACACCTGTTTATACGATATGACATTGTTGTTTAAATAGTGTATATGAAACAGAATATGAGTCAGAGAGTGTTTAGACTTCAATAAAGCTAGTTATACTTTATAGTATTTTGTGTTCATTCCTTCTTTGGAATAACGTAATCAAACCTCTCCACAACGCCCATATACCACCTCATAACAGGTCTCCACCGACACCACCTGAGATTCTGAATGAAGATATTAAAAAAACGCGTAAAAGACAGGATTCTTCAACTAAACTATGACATTCAAAGGATACTTAAGATAATTGTCCTATTTATCGTTTTGCACACGTGTTACGGACTACGAGTATGTATTACAGCGATTACAGAAAACGCACGGACTTTTCGTCGTGACCTATTTGTTAGGTACGACAAGCTTAGCTATGCAGAAACATTTTGAACTTGTAGTGTCATTATTTTACATTTGTTATACGTTTAAAGTGACTTACAATACCAAACCATACCAAATAAGTACTTATGGCAAAGAACATTTTACTGTACATTTCTAAAGAAATGCTTGTTTACTTATACATACTTTTTGATTAATTACTCTTGCACTAGTTTACTACATTGTGTTGTTACAGTAAGATACACATGTTTAGTTTTAGTTTTACTATTGATAAAAGCTTATACCTGTTTGTATGGCAAAACAGGTAATTTATGTACTGTTAGTCGAAATGTTATACGACAAATCCCGGGCATTTCTCATTTTATTTGGTTTAAAACTATAGAATGTTGTACAGCACATAAAAGAAACACCTATAGTCTTACTTTACTTACAATGGTGTTTATTTGTAAGATTTATGTAATGGATAGATCACGAGTAGCCGTTGTCTATGTAATTTGGAGCCGAGCGCAGCGAGACGACAAATTACATAGACAACGGCTACTCGTGATCTATCTGACTTAGACCACAGATAGTAGATTGTTCGTTTTTCAGTCTTCTACAATATAACACCAACTACCTCATTTATTCCGTTGTGGCTAACAAGCAACTAAAGCGTTTTTCTGTTTGCCTCATCGTGCAGCTCGGATTTTGAAAGGGCGCGCAAAAGTGCGAACACCTGTACCAGTATTGAAAATAGCCACGATTTATTCGTGCAATATATATTTCAAAACGATGAATTGTTCTTGTAAATGGTCAAGGTAGGTAGCGATTTATGACAATATAAAATATATTAAGTTTTGTAGCTGGGAATTTAGCAAAATATAGGTGTATCTATATAAGGAGTTACATGTAGTTGGCTGCCTGTCTAGATGGCTTACGTTATAATGGGTTTTAGCGTTTTCAGTAAAATCACGACTGTAAAGAGGTGGCCATCTAATCACCTCTCAAACGTGGTATTAGTTCAGATTCTTTAGGATCAAATCTCTGCAAGCCGCTGGCTGCTTTCCTATATAAATTATGCAGAAGCTGGAAATCACCATGATTTAACATCGTGGAATTCATGCATGCTTTGGATCGAACCAGCAATCCACGAAATGAAATTCCAGTGGCTAAGTCACCGCTTCTCGGAAGTATGAATTGATATATATTTTCTAGGACATATCATATTTGCTACCGGCCAAACCCCTTCAGTAGATAGTGGGCCCTGACCTATAAATCGCAACTGCCAAAAGCCTATACCATTTTTAAAAGTTCTTTTTTCTAGTTTAAACCGTCTTTCATGTGCAAAACTGCACCTGAGTAATATAATCGAATTATGTTCTGTAACTGGGGTTATAATAATTAAAGCAACACGATGTCGAATATCATACAAAACAAAATGCTTTAATATGTGATATATTGATAAACCATTGTCCAAAAAGGATAACTGCTTGTTTCGGGTGAACGATCCAAATACATTTCACTGAGCTGAGTGGGTACCAAAAGTGCTTTTTACGAGTTTGTGCGTACTCAGTATTAAAAATATAACCTCTTTTCATTTTGTTTTAAAAGTTCTTTTTTCTAGTTTAAACCGTCTTTCATGTGCAAAACTGCACCTGAGTAATATAATCGAATTATGTTCTGTAACTGGGGTTATAATAATTAAAGCAACACGATGTCGAATATCATACAAAACAAAATGCTTTAATATGTGATATATTGATAAACCATTGTCCAAGAGGATAACTGCTTGTTTCGGGTGAACGATCCAAATACATTTCACTGAGCTGAGTGGGTACCAAAAGTGCTTTTTACGAGTTTGTGCGTACTCAGTATTAAAAATATAACCTCTTTTCATTTGTTTTAAACCGAAAACAAACATTTGTCTGGCCTCAAATGTATTCCCGTTTAAGGACGTAATTCACACTTTGCACGAGGAAAACGATTTGATTTAGACAACAGTGGACTATTGTATATGGGATTTATCAAACGGCAATCTTAGCCATTGATTGGCTGGCTACGGGGTACCTGTTGTCTAATTAAATATACAAAACGATGTTTTCTTCAAGGTAAAAAATGTTAAGGAATTTTTTTTGTACAGTATCAATCTCTGTATATTATCTATGCCTAATGATATCCTACATATAATATCCCTCAATACTCAAGGTTTAAGGGATAGATTAAAGCGTGCAAGACTTCGTGAATGGTTAATACAAGGAGTTAATATTGCGTTTTTACAAGAAACACATTTTTCGAATGATTTGATTGAAATCGTCTGTAGGGAATTTAGCGAGTGGAAAATGTTTCATTCATTTGGAGAATCAAATAGCAAGGGGTGTTTTGTTTTAATTAACAAAAACTTAACTTACCACATGCTTAACTTTAAGTCAGATACAAATGGAAGATATGTATTATTAAACATAGAGGCAAATTGTATCATTTATACCTTTCTAAACATCTATGCACCTATCGACAAAAAGACTCGTAACATATTTTTTGAAAATATTTTGACACTTATAAATGATAATTCCGAAGGTATTAAGGTGATAGGAGGAGACTTTAATGAAACCTTAAGTAATAAAGACAGATTTACCAAACTGACAAATCAACAACATGATCAAAAGAAAAATATGAAAAATTTGAACAAACTAATTAAAAGCCATAGTTTAACTGATATATGGAGGGAAATAAATATAGAAAAAATGCAATACACTTGGCGAAGGAAAAATAGTATCGAAAAAAGTCGGATAGACTTTTGGCTAATAGACAAAAATATAGTTCCTTTAGTATATTCAACCGATATAAGACCAGCCATAATCCAAAGCACTGATCACTTGGCAATATCTATCAAATTAAAAAGCCCTGTTAAACGAGGCCCTGGCTATTGGAAATTAAATAATACCTATTTAGAAGATGAAGAGTATTGTAAACTCATTCTAGATGTAATTGACCAATGCACTAGCTTACTATCTGACAGTATAATAAAATGGGAAATATGCAAATATGAAATAAAAAAGGTATCTATTTCATACTCAACAAAGAAATCAAGAGAAAGACACAATAAACTACATAATTTAGAAAAACAATTAAATAAACTATATGTTGAACAAGCAAACAGTTCCATCAATACTCAAATTGCCGAAATTGAAAATGAAATAAAAAAAATATATGATTTCAACCTGTATGGTCCTAAAATAAGATCAAGGGTAAAATTTATAGAAGAAGGCGAGAAAAATTCTAGATATTTTTCAAATTTGGAAAAATCAGGCCAAAATAGGAAAACCATTACTTCTTTATTAATCGATGGTAAGCGTACACCAAATACGAAAAAAATATTACTTGAAGAAGTATCGTTTTATGAAAAATTGTATACATCATCCACAAACGGAATTAATACGGACACATACTTAAATAATGTTGTTTTAGAAAATACAATAAATATTGAGGAGGCAAAAATATGTGAACGCCCAATATCAATAGAAGAGTGCACTGAGGCCATAAATACAATGAAACGTAATAAAAGTCCAGGAATCGACGGTCTTACAGTAGAATTTTACCATAAATTCTGGCATCGATTATCAACTCTTGTAATCAAATGTTTTGAAAAATGTTTTGAAGATGGTGAACTTTCAAGAAGTCAGAAGCAGTGTATCTTTTCATTAATTTATAAAAAAAGGGGATCCTGAAAATCTAGAAAACTGGAGACCTATCTCGCTTCTGAACATAGATTATAAAATCATTGCCAAAGTACTTTCGCAAAGATTACAAAACATATTACCAAAAATTATCAGTTTAGACCAACAAGGATTTTTAAAAAACAGATTCATTGGATGTAATATTAGACAAATACAGGACATTATTGACTATGCCGAACTTCTGAATATAGATGGTGTTATCTTATTTCTTGATTTTAAAAAGGCATTCGATACCGTAGAATGGGATTTCATGTTTAAGGTATTAGAAAAATTTGGGTTTGGAACACTTTTATAAGTTCGGTTAAAGCTCTCTATAAAAATATATGTTCTTTCGTTATAAATAATGGCTGGACATCACGATTCTTCAATGTCTCGCGTGGTATACGACAGGGATGTCCACTTTTAGCTTTGCTATTTATAATTGTTGCTGAAATTTTATCAATAAAAGTCAGATCATCTGAAGACATTATAGGCATATCAGTCAAATATGACCAGAAGAATTCCAAAAATCTGAAAATTATACAATTAGCAGACGATACATCACTGTTTCTTAAAGATATGCATGAAATACCAGTAGCATTGGATATTATCGAAGATATGGTTGCTATTCAGGTTTACAATTGAATAAAAATAAAACAGAAGGTCTACTTATAGGTAAATCTAAATCTATTAAACAATCTGTATTGTTTGGTATTAAATTTAGTCCATATGTGAAAGCGTTAGGGACATATTTTGGAACAAATAAAACAGAATGCGAGAAACTGAATTGGGACAATAAAAAAGAAGTATGTCAAAAAAAACAAAAATAATATCAAACAGGGAATGCCACATACCAAAACGCAGCCTCCCCAAAACGAGCCCCATAGCACCCAGAAGTGCACACCACCAAAAAAAAAAAAACAAACACAAAAAACAAAACCACAAAAAAACAACAAAAAACACACACAACACAAAAAACAACAAACAAAAAAACAAAACAAAAACACACAAAACAACACACACACACACACACACACACACACACACACACACACACACACACACACACACACACACACACACACACACACACACACACAATCAAAGCAAACACACGAGGACAAAACGAACAATTAAAGGAACACAGTGGGGCACCGCCATGGAACTTATAAATGGAACAATTTTTATTTAACTATCTATGGTAGGGTTATGGTCATAAAAACGTTAGTTTTGCCAAAACTCACATATTTAATGCAGTCAATACCAACACCAACATTTGCAATTGAAAGACTCAATTCTATGTTCTCCCGTTTCTTATGGAACAATAAAAGAGACAAAATAAAACGGTCAGTCTTAATAGCAAATCAAGATAGTGGCGGAATAAATATGATTGATATCGTGTCACATATCAAAACACTTAAAATGAAATGGGTCAATCTATTATGCAATAATGACGGCGCTAACTGGAAAATTATACCTAACTTACTCTTGAATCAATTTGGCAAAGAACATTTGATATTTAAAATGAATATCGATTCATTCAAATCGCTCCCAAAAGTGAAATTTAATGTGACACAATTCTACCGCGAAATAATTGACAATTTTATAGAGCTTAACAATATAGACAAATGCACTTACCCAAAAACGTTTTACGTTTGATATTATTTTTGTTTTTACGATATCAGAAAACAGATCATATGGGGAAACCAGTTTATAAAATATAAAGCAAAATGTCTTATTCTAGAAAACTGGATTAATTCCGGTATAATATTTATAGAAGATTTAATTAATGGAGGAAAAATTAACCAACATACAATACTCAATAAATTGAAAAATAAAATAGATTGGATATCAGAGTATTCCAAGTTAGTCAATGCAATCCCAACAGTTTGGAAGAATATAATTAAATCGATGGAGTCAGTACGTACTTCTGTCAAAACTAGTTTAAAAGTACGCTCTAATCTACATATTATGACCAATAAACAAATCAGAAACTATTTCTTGACGAAAAGAATTGAAAAGCCTTATATACACAGATACTGGGAACAGACATTCAAAAAGAACATTCCATGGAAATCTGTTTATTTTATGTTAAATTATATCATTACTGATAATAGGATTAAACAGTTTAAATTGAAAATGATTCATAAAATATTAGCAACAAACGAAAATTTATTCACATGGAAAATTTTTGATTCTCCCTGTTGCAATTACTGTAAGCATGTTGAAACCCTTGATCATCTTCTTATATCATGTCCATATATAACTCCGGTATGGGACATCATTTCTAGATTTTTTTGGAACAACGGAATATGCAAAAAAATTAACTCCTTAGAGTTTATAGTTATTGGTTACAAACCAGAATATACAGCATATCAAGAAATAAATGTTATATTCAGCTATTTAGGTTTTAGTATCTACAAATCCTATATGTCGAGTGAGAGACGTAAAAAAGATAATAATATTATCAAGATAGTTTATGATGAATTATTGATTTTAGAAAAATACTATATTAAGAAGAATGAAAAACATTTGGTAATAACAAAATTCTTAAAATATCTAAAGGAATTATGATATTCATCCATGTAATTAGCATGACTAAAATGTACACCAAATATAATCTATTCATTTCGCTTTCGACTGAATAGTTTATAACCATTTAATGGTGTGCACTTCGAATGTACCGATAATTAACTGCTTATACCTTGAAAACCTTTTATAACTAAAGCATATGCAAAAAAGGGTTTTCAAAAGGCCTTTCTAAGCTGTAAAATTATTTACGGAAATATGTTTAAATTCAATTTTTGAAATTATGAATACCATATTGTATGTGAAATTATGTACTGCTATAAATAATATATTTTATACAATTTATATAATGGAACAAAAATGAAACATATCTTTATGTATTTGAACTGAAATGTTACTGTAAATATGTTGTTGTTTTAATTGAAAATAAACGGGCTACTTCATGTGGCTCCAAAGAGAAAAAAAAGACGGGTTTAGCTTTCCATAGAAGCGACAGTTACCATATGGTACACGTTTTGTCTGTCTACATTTAAAGGCTATGCCGACAGCTCTTGAATATCGAAAACTCCGACGTCGTCTGAGGCAAATTGTGACACTTTTTGACAACCTTGAAAATGACCTTGGACATGATTTTACCAGGTTTGAAATTTTTCGTTTTACCCTCTTTAGGTCATCTGGCACAAAGTGCCAAGATAAACTTTATTGTGATCGCTAACCGTCCGTCGTACGTCCGTACAAACTTTTTATCAAGCAATCACCTGGTCAATTTTGGTGAAACTTGGCGTAGATCTTTCTTGCATGAAGTTTCACCATACAAACACCAATATATTGCTATGTACCCAGATTTGTTAAAAATATGTCGATCGAATTTCTAGACCATAAACTGTTTTGTATCTTTAGTAACAAAGATTCCACAGTGACAATTGTGAAAATATTTTGAAAATTTAGTTTCTAACAAAATATTATTTTTACAGTTTTCCCATTATAGTGTTAGTAAAACATGTCACACCCAGGGTGTGGTCAATTTGCAACCGAAGGGCATGCTTTTAACAAAGTTAGTTGAGGACCACTAGGCAATGCTACATACAATGATACAAACTATTTAAGATTTGTGTCTTGTGTATTTTTACAATAATATTTTTAAAGTTTCCAATATTTACATATATGTAACCCCTAAGGCGGGATCAATATAGACCCAAGTGGAATAACTTCAACAAGTTTGGTAGAGTTCCTCTAGAAAATGCTACACACCAACTGTGTAAGCTCTGGGATATGCGGTTTAAGAGAAGAAAATATTCAATATATAACTATAATGTAAAAAAGTGACCACGCGGGCCGAGTAAATTTTGACCCCAGGGAGATGATTTTAACAAATAAAGAGAGTACCACTAGACAATGCTTCATACCAAACATCTAATCTCTGGGACATGTTTTTTGGACGATTTCTCTGTATAAATTTATAAATCAAGTGACATCCGGGCGCGATAGTTTTGACGCCTGGGCAGTGATTGAAGAAGATTGAGCGAGGACCACTAGACAATGCTACCAATGCCTTTTTAAATGCCCTATATAACTATATGTTAAGCAAGTGAACTCGTGGGCGGGATGACCCAATGGCATGATTTGAACAAATATGTGAGAGGACAACTAGAAGGTTTTACATACAAGGTGCAGATTTTGACAAGAAAGTTTCCAATATTTACATATATGTAACCCCCAGGTCGGGGCTAATTTAGACCTAAGTGGCATAATTTAAAAATAAACTTGGTGCACTGGACAATGATACACACCAAATGTTTAAGCTCTGGGATTTGCAGTTTAAGACAAGAATATTTTTGAAGATTTCCCTGATGTAAGTCACTATGTAAAACAAGTTAAGATTACTCAGTTGAGGCCAATTTTAAACTTACGGGCATGATTTGAAGAACTTTGCAGAACACCTCTAGAAAATGCTACAAACCAAATATCTAAGTTCTGGGCTTGGTGTATTTGGAGAAGAAGATTTCTCTTTTTAGCTCTGGTGGTAATGTTGTTCAGTCAACCGAAACCATTTGAACGAATTTAAGATTGCTCAATGCCAGGTTGCTTCAGGATGCGTGAGCTAAAGATAACCTCAAGACACTGTCTAGTGAACCTCTGTCCAGTTTGTTCAGACTTGAACTATCACTGAAGGTAATGAATACCCCCCAAACACCCCACTGACACAGTATATAAAATTTATGTAATATTTGATACTTTAATTATTGGACCTGCAAAACTTAAGGCTTGTGTGAAGTATAATTAAATTCTGACCAGGGGTTTTGGACATTTAACGTCCACAAAATTTTACTATCTCGAGCCCCTGTGACCGTGACCTATAACATAGTGACCCGAAACATCGACCATGCACAACTAGGCGTTGTACTTATGAATTTTGTGAAGTATCATTAAATTCTGACAAGGGGTATTTGAGATTTAGTGTCCACGAGATACAAACAGACAGACGGTCAGACAGACGGACAGACAGACAAGCTGAATCCAGTTTACCCCTTTACACTTTGTTTTCGGCGGGTATAATGATATATTTTACATAGACTTTTCACGAATCATTTAAAAAACTGCAAAACCTAGATCTTAGATAATCGGCATGTAGTATTGTATATTGTATATTGATCACCAATCAAGTTTGTTCATAGCATACTCCTTGGCGTTTTAACCAGTATGTTTTCGTTAAAAACAAAACTAGCTATGGTTACCTGAAAGATATGTGTGCATAATGTTGTTGTGGAACAATCCACTCATCTCTTTAAAATATTTCTAAATTCAATTTGTAACACGAAAACATCAGCCATGACACATAGACTACATGTTTTCCCCTCTAAAAAGCACCGAGCTACATCGTATACGTCATAGCCCCTAGTGTCACTTCCTTCAAAACACCAGCTTCTTTCTTCACTACCATTTGTGTCCCAAGTCTCTTTCTTCAATACCAATTGTTTCCTAGTTTCATTCTTCACTGCCAGTTGAGTCCCTAAGTTTCTTTCTTCAATACCAGTTGAGTCCCCAAGTTTCTTTCTTCACTACCAATTGTGTCCCAAGTTTCGTTCTTCAGTTGTGTCCCAACTTATACTGCAAATTGTTTTGAACAGTAAGCGGATGAATTCATAAGGTTTAGAAATGGAAACAGTAAATTTGCACGTTTGTATCACTGCAGTTGAATGATACCGATGCCCGAAGTACGCATATTTTAAAGGGATATACACTACAAACTAGCAGATTATTTAATCTAAATATAAAAATTGGACTATATTAAGTAAAATAATAAACAAATGCATTTTAGATGAGAGCATATATCATTACTAGAAAAATGTCCATGCCGCAGTGTGGTTTAGACTCAGAAATGTGTGGTTTGCTCGTAGTAGGATTTTGTTATTCACAAATATTCATCTTTTGCATACAATATATTAATCATGGTAAAAAGTTCTTCAGTGCACATATAATTTGTTCTAAAATTAAAATGCTATTTGTCTATATATTTAACTATTCGTTGACCAGAAGAAGAAACATTAGCAAATCGATAAGATGACATTTCATGCTATTGAGATGAATAAATGCTCATTAACAAAAAATAATCAGGCACAATAATGTACATGCAACATGAAACAGATCTGCAATTGGAATACCACAATTAAAGAAATATCTAAGTTGGAAAGGGTCTACAGCTCCCCTATAACTCTTCCGAAAATTAATGAAATATAACAAAACATTGAATTTGACCTGTATTTTAGCAATATATGTAATATCGTGTCAAATATAACTGAAATCCATACAACGTTTCATGAGATAATAATCGGAAACAACAAATTCAAAGAAATTTACGTCATGGGTGGGCCATAATATCTGTAAGAATTATGGGATTGCAACTTAAATTGAACTTGACATTTATTGTATGCTTCTAAACCTCCATATAAAATCTGAATTGAGGGGTGCATTGTAATAATCTCTAACTTGACTTGTACTTTATTGTTATAAACCTACACTTAAAACTTGAATCAAATCCCTGAAACCTTTCAAAAATTATTGATTGGAAACTTTTGCACGGACGTACGCACGCACGGATGGACGGACTGGGGTAACACTTTATGCCCTTCCACCATTCTTTGAAAAGAAAAGGTATACAAATGCTTGTGCAAAAATACCAATAGAGCGGTTTGTTGTAAGTAAATGAAAGCATTGTCAATAACTCTGGAAGTTTCACCTGTAATATGCACCAAAACCTGGTAAAATAAACGAAATAAGACGTGCCATAGACCCTTCATTTACATTGTTTTACAATGTTTGGTGGATAGCAATTCATTTTACTTATTTAAAACTAGAGCTATCACTACAGGTGATGAATATCCCCAGATACTGCCATGGCACACGTGCTCTATCCTTTTGCTAGCTGCTTCAGTCTGCATTGACACTGTAAGTAAACTTTTGCTAATGTCAAGTTTTTTGTTCCTTTCTACTTTGTGGTAATTAATTTTATTGTATCACAGACTTTCCTGCTGTCTAGAGCAAGCAAATTCCTTTCATTAATATAATTGTTCTCGCTTTGCAATTTCCATTAAATTGACACAGTGTGAGTGGTAGTTCATTATTTTGTCTTCGTCGGCGCTTTGCATATTTGCCCCTGAAATATTGTTTAGAATGTACCGGTAATACATTGATTAAATAATCAAAATTAACTACCTAATATTTCTTGGTCTTTGTTTTCTAGAAAAAAAAGGTTCGCTTGCAAAGATTTATGATGTGAAAGAGAATGCAGTTGTGATGTGGCGGTTACATTTTACAATGATTTTAATGATTATTCTAATATGCCTACGGTATATGTCTATAGTCAATTCGAGTGCATTAATATGATTAAAGCACTCGGAAAAGTAGATGGAGTTTCGGACATGGAAGTAGCTCCTTCCGACTTTTCTTATTTACTCCCACGCGAAAGTAAAATATAGAAATGGAAATAATATCAGTATAAATACATCAGTCGCATGAAAAAAAATTGTTTAAGAACCTAAATATTATTTCCGATTGCGTCAAATAAGCCTTAGAATACCCTCACCTTGTTTTCCTTAAAAAGGCCAAGAAATTCAGGACTAACAGTCATACAATGTTTTGATTCCGGGAGACAAAACTATGAATGAAAACGTTTACGTCATCACTCTGACGTCATTACTTCACGTTAAAACGTTGTACAGTTCAAATTAACGGTACGCATTTAAATCGATTGGCTGCTTTGTTAGGTTCTGAATCTGAAGTATTCTGCATAATGTCAGTTAAGTATTTCTTTTTATATTTTATGTATTAGATGATTAAAATAAAATAAGTTTGTATAATATAGTTATGTTTGATATCTTAAATGGTTGCCCGAATAGGGGAGTGAATTCCAACAGCTACTATTTATGCTGTTTTACACCTTACCGCCGAACTGAAAAAAGGTCCGTAGTAGTTACGATAGTTTTAAAAAAATCGGCTTCTAAGAATCGAAATAATCTATGGCTTGGAATGCTTTATCGAAATTGAAGCATTTCCCGGCGGTAATCTGCCTGGCGGAATAATTCACCCGGGCGTCGCCGGCACTCCCTCCGGGGAATGCTTCAATTTCGATAAAGCACTCCAAGTCATAGATTATTTCTTAAATGTAGCTGTTACTACAGATGATATATACCTATATGCTTAAACTACTTTGAAAAGTAAATAGTTGGTTGGACTAAGGAAAATGAGATGGTTATTGATAATACTCGCTCGTGATATTTTCGGCACAGCTGTCAGCATGATGTTTAACCATCTTCTCGAAAACCGGAAAGCTTAGATATGGCATGTAGCATTGTCTAGTGGACGTCTACGATGAATGGTCGCCATTGGGGTCACTTGATTTACACAAGTATCTACAGGTAAATATTAAAAATATTCTTCTCTGAAATCACAAGGCCAATATCTTAGAAATTTAGCATATAGCATTGTCTAGTGATCCTCTCACAAGATTGTTAAAACATTATCCCCGGGTCAAGATTGACCCCGCCCGGGGTCACTTGATTTTATGTAGGCTTGCATTAGGATAGGAAAACTTTAAAAATCTTCTCTGAAAGCACAAGGCTAAGAGCTTAGATATTTGGCTTATAGCATTGCCTAGTAGACCTTTACAAAGATTGTTCAAATTATGAACTTGTCGCTGGATCTTCGTGAAACTTGGTCAGAATAATAATCTTGATATTATCTATATTGATTTCGAATATAAGACATCTCAAGACAAAATTAGGTCACCAGATTAAATCTGAAGTTTTGTAAGAATTATTGCCTTTTGCGAAAAATTTGATTGACATGAAAATTGAGGTATAGCTCAAATGATGAAAAAGTTCAGCTATTGGCCGAAACCTACTTGGAACATATTTATGAATTTTAAACAACGTAAACTAGAAATGTGTCCTTAGGACACGCGACACGTCCGCTCATGATCTTTGATTCCTTAGTGTGACATATTATCGAAGTTTCATGAAAATCCTTAGAGAGGTTTGTTAGATTGAGAATCACAATGATGTCGCTTACATTCAAAGCTATCAAAGGGTAAAAGCGAAACATTTTTATTACGTTTGAGTCTTAATATGACTTTCACCTTTATGGTAGCTGCATGGGGTGGTACATGACAGACCCTTGTATTATGTGCAACAACTTTGTGATGCTATTTCAAAAGTGGTCGTTGGATGAAAAAGTTACAACCTGGAAACAAAATATTGCTATATATAGCACTGTGTACGAAGGGTTGAGTTCCAGATGTGACCTCGAAGTCAAAGGTACCTGCTTTGGTGTCGCTGTATGTTTTATTGGAATTTCAAAAGCGTTTATAATTTGGTAGCGCATAATTTAAGAAATACAGCACTTAAACTGAAACCTTTGTACTTGATGATTTGTTCGAAGATATGTTAATTTGAGACATTTCGAAGAACCTTTTCTTTTAACCAAAATCTGAAAAAGGGAACAGCCTTTTGAAATTCCAGTACATGTATTAGCATATTGTGTAGTGGTGTCGTCAAACAAAGCTCCTCTTCTCAAATTGCTATATACGGAATACTATAACAGTCGGTTGATCTGCAGCGTCGTATCTTTTGAGTTGGCTGTATAATTTCGGATCACGCGAGAGGCGAGAAAGATACACACGCAGATCAACCGACTGTTATAATATACCTTTTATTATATACCGTTTACCGAATATCATGTTAATTTTTATATAAACGTTAATTTATGTCATGAATGGCGTAAAATCAACATAACGCGTTATTTTGTGTCACGTTTCATATGACGTCAATGACGTCACTTGTGTCTTCCGTGTATAAACAAACAACAGTAATAAAAAGTAACTGCAAATGTTAATCATCTTTCTGGTATATTTAATGCGAAAAAGACATTGTATACACTTGTCTTCAAATTAAAAAAATTGTGACGACAATAAAGCTAAACTTATTTTACTGCCCAAATGTGGATCTTTTTTTCAACTTTTAGCGTAGTAATATGATTTGAATATGCATTTGCGTTCAACTTACACGGTGTACAGATAAGATACGGCTAAATTCATCTGATACGGAAAATTTGATACGGGATGTTGTATTTTACTGCACAAATACTAAAGAAAATTCAGGTAAACATTAGTAGGTATATAATAAAATGGTTTACTTTTATTGTTGAATCAAGTGACTACGTTTATATTTTAGTATATCATTTTGGAGAAATTTTGTTTCTTTTCACGAGCAGCTTAAATTAAAGATGCATAGTTCATTCAATAGGTATTCTACCAATCTATATAATAGAAGTAAATTTTACCCACTAGAAGGACTAAAGCATTGCAAACCTCAGTGCAGGGCCATAGTTTTTACATGTAATTGTTGTGTTTGCTGTCCCTAAAAACAACTTACTAGTTTCATTACAAGCTACAAATTATCTATATCATGCAACAAATGTGTATTAATTGTGCCATAATTAGATTATGTGGCAGCTTGTTGCAACAAGTAGAAAAGTTGTAGGTTCTTATAGGTTAGGCTTTGTGTGGCATGTTGTACAGTTAGTATTAGACAAAGTGGTAGAAAATATAAATAAAGAATAGGTGCTCAAGATAGAAACTAGTTACTCGTAAGCAAAAAGAAAGTCAACACTATGAAAAAGACATAGACGACTTGATTTGTTTACTAGTTTGTGAATAATTTGTGCGATGCTTCTCAGGTGAGCGATCCAGAGAGATTGGGGCCCTCTTGGATGTTCAATACATATTCGTTAATCAGTAGTTCATAGCTCAAAAGAAAAATTTACGATGTAGCTAGAAAAATACAAGAACTATATGAAAATAAAGATTTTCCCTTTCAAGCCATCCAACTACTGCAAACAAAAGTTAAAACCTTCAAGCTGTTCAAATATTGCAAACAAAAGGTAACCAGCAATGTAGGCAACTGGCGGATCCCAGGCCGTAAGCTTGGATTCAACCTGTTACGTTATTTCTTTCTTTTTCTGTACACTAATGCGTAATCGCTGTTTTGCTCCTTTAGTATTTTTTTCATATTGCACTTTTCATGCACGTTGCATGTAACAGCTGTAATGCGTCTCTTGTCCGCTACTGTCACTCGTGCGCACATTGAGGATTTTTTTCTTCCTTTATGTATACTACGAGCACGTTTGACAGCGTGCATTTCTTTTCTTCTTATGTATTTTCCAGATTTGTTTTGTAATGAGCTACTCACGTATATTGAAATGAATGTATATATACATATTTCAATATGTGCAGTGTAAAACTTGTCTATAATAGTAACAAATGTGGCAGATACAGCTGTCGTTGTGAAAATTTCCCTTTCATAGCGTGTATGTTTTATTAATAGTTGATTAACAAGTCGTTACTGCATATCATTATTTTCAAAGCTGTCCCACCATATCAATATTGTTACACATGTGTCTTTATTCACAATACTGTGACATAAGTTAAGACAAAGGACGATTTTAAACGTAATTGCGAACATTTTCTGAGCAGTGGGAGTAAAATCTGTTAGCTCCAAATACCGGTACGTAGGGTGTTTTGTTTAAATTTCATAACTGTTACACTGTATTTAATTCATCGCAACTGTTTCCTTTTTTCATCATTATTTCAATTTCTACATCTCGTGTTTATCTAGTAGTTCTCTTTGATGGCCAAAATATGTACATATTGTCGAACTATAACAATGACTGTCAAGTAATACATGTACCCAGAAATTTGCTAAAAAAGTGACTCATAAGATTCAATATTCAAAACAGAAAAATAATTGCCATTTAACACGTTCTGGCAAACATAAGGAAAAAGCATTTGCTTAATTTGCGCGCACACCTAGCCGAGCAAAGGTAGTTAAAGGTACTACAAAACTGTATGTAGTTTGTTTTAGCTCGAGTACTCGAAGAATAAGGCGGGCTATTACGGTCACCCTTTCATTCTGGTACATTTTGTAAACTTCTTTCATGAACTTATATCAACTAATACTACCGTGATGAAATTTAAACATGAGCATCGGACAATAACATTAGATAACTTTTATTTGAATTTAATTCAAATTATGCCCCTTTTTGGACGTGCAAGAAATATTCTATCATAGACAATTTCTTTTCCCAAGATCGAATCCTTTTCTTATAGAATTGCTGGACTTTCACTAAGAAAGCAGCACAAATTGTCGAGCCCGCTGTTGTCAGACAGCTGTTATTTTGACTTCCAGTTTGAATTTGAGTGCTTCTGTTTCAGCAATGCCATTGATGCGTAAAGCCGAAAGGCGGAATTTCCGTATAGTTGTCCTGGGTTCAACCAGAGTTGGCAAAACGTCTATCATAAGTCAGTTTCTCTCCACGAAATTTCCAGAAAATTACAAAGAGACGATAGAGGAACTTCATCGTCATTTTGTTGCCTTTGATGGTATGGCTGTAGAGATTGATATACTCGATACTTGTGGTTCTCATGAATTTCCGGCGATGCGAAAGTTAGCTATTACTACGGGCGATGCATTTGTTCTAGTATACTCCGTTGACAATGCAGGAAGTTTCGAAAATGTAAAGAGACTTGTGGACGAAATTAAAGAATGTAAACAGGAATCCGATTATTTCGTTATTGTTGTTGCTAACAAAACCGATCTCGCTGAAAAGCAGAGTTGTGATCAGGCTGTTAAAGAGACGATAGTATGCCTTGAATGGGAAGAAGAGTTTTTTAAAACGTCTGCAAAAACTGGAGAAAATATTGAAACAGTTTATCACACTTTAGAGGAGAAGATAAAAGAAAAGCTTTTACTTGAATACAAAAAACTACCGAATCAGCGGAGGATTTCGGTGCCGTCCATGAAACTTACAAAATCTAAACAAGAAAAAGCCTCTTTGCTGAAACTTAAAACAAGATCTTATTCAGCTGATTAGAAACAGAAAGTGACGAGATGTTTTAGATTGCGGCGAACTAGGAAACACCCTTATGACTTTTGAACTGGTGCTTATACATTGTTCTGTAAGTTCTGTATATATGTTTATGTCAATAAATCCGTTGACTTTGTCATAAAAAGTATGACGCAAAAGAAAGCATTTTCTTTAAACTTCTTTCATGTGCCTCATCCGCCGGCAACGATTAATATGTGAAACACGTGCGGAATACTATTTTTTGACACCATGTGCTGTGCTTTAAACCAAACATTAGATTATACTTTTATTTGTTCTATAACCAAGACAACTTGCATAAACAACTTGCATACATTGACAATGTAAATTATTCTTGTTTTTCGTCTGTCGATTCATAATGTCGTTGGCAAATATCCAGACAATAGGAAATCGTACATGATGAACATTTGCATAACCGTCAAAAAGTAAACAGAGCGTAATGAATGCCGGAAACAACATGGCGATGAAGTCGTTAAAATGATGTCATGTTTGCGATGCTTTCTGATGACGTTTCCCACGATTCTCGACATTTAATTGGAAAAACGTTGAGACATAAAATAAACAGAACAATTGTTTGTATGATTAATATTACGATAATTTCACTCGTGAACACCAAAAGTAGTCACTTTCACTCGTGGCTGTGCCACGCGTGAAAACATCACATTTGGTGCCCACTCAGTGATATCATAACGTGATATTACACCGAGACCAACAATTATCCTCCATTTGTATCATGGCTGTATATTTGTATAGGAAAACACTGTACTGTATTACTGACAATTTGAATTATGTTTGGAGGCGGAGCCTAGACTGTTCTCAATCTGTAATAGAGAACATGATATATCTGAAAAGAGAACTATTTTCATATGTTTTATTGCCTAGATATTGCTTTTTAGCTTACAAGAATAATTTGGAAAAGTCTCAATCGGCCGGTCAAAAACAAAATAAAAAATAAATACACTTGAAATTATAAAAAATTAAATACACTTCCTCCGGTATATGATTTCGCAGGCTACAGAACACTTACCAGCACATGTATTGACTTTCTTTCAGTAAAAAAGATTGAGGTCGCTATCAAACAATTTTGTTACGCCACACGATATTACGTCACAGGGCGTGGTAACTGTCGATCAACGTGCCATGATACAAATCAGTATAGAGGATACGCTTCCTCGAAATAACACAATTATTCTCACCAACAGTACTCTATCTAATACATAATTATGCAGAAATATGTGCACTTGCAACAATAACTGACAACTAAATGAAATCACGACGATTTTCATTTGTTAAAACTAATTGCAACTGTTAAAAGTTTCTCATTCTGTTAGACTTTCAAAACTGTTAGTTATGAGACTCAGATTGTATGTTAGCATAGAAACTGTGTTAATGCTTTGTATCCCTTACCAAGGCTCACTTGTAAACCAAGACGGCTATGATGGCCCGATATCGCTCACCTGTAGACATCTGCAACACAGACTTATCCTACATATTTAACAGATGGTAAAAATATGCTGGAGTTTCAAATGCCAACTAAAGTTTATCAAGACTAACATTCTTACCAACGTCCATGCTGTCTGAGAACACATAATGTTTAGAGCATTCAAAACATTTTCTATGATTTAAGCGTGTGACCTGGTTTTGACCCACGTGATCCAGTTTGAAAGTCTACATAGAATGCAAGCTTGAACAACATTCATTATATTTTGATATGAAGAGTTGTGTCTGAAGTGTTCACACGGTTATTTTATTATTTTACCTAGTGACTTAGCTGTTGACCCTGCGTGGCCTATTTTAAACTCTGTCTAGAGATAATTAAGACAAACAGCTGAACGGACTTTTATGCAGCTGTATACCTCCTTAAGTATGATTTGACTTGGTGACCTATTTACGTTCCATGCGACAAGAAATTAACAAAACAACATACATATCAGTTGTCTAACTGATTTGGAAGAAAACATAGACGATATTATATTTACAATCTATTTCTATATTTTGAGTTTGTGACCTCCATTTGCTCCACCTGGCCAAGTTTCAAACTCGACCTAGAGTTCATCAATACGATTGTGAAATAGTATACAGTACATCATTACGTATGAGAAAAAAAACAGATGGTAAACTTACATCAGATGCAAAAAAAACCAACAAAAATAAACAAAACAAACAACAACAACAAACACACAAAAAAACAACAACATGATTTTTTAAAAAGTTTTGTATATATGTCACATTAGATTATCTCCACTGCATTACTCCCTATATATAGACAGTCTAAACACTTTAACTGTGCTATGTGCGAATAACAACTGTAAACATGCGCTATGGGAAAGTAGTGCAAGACAGACAAGATCAATCTTCTATTTGAATGTCGCATACGATAAGAACATATTATAAAAACATAAATAAAAACAGTACATACACTTTTAAATGATTGCAGAAAGGTCCTTAGCTTACGGGCTCTATTACACAATTTTTTCATGGACTTTGGTTTAGAAGTTACTGCGCTGTTAGCTGATTACGGAAGATAATCATATGCATATCACGGAAAAGTATGGATATTTACGGAACGTACGGAGCTCTATATAAGAGTTTGTAGTTTGATATTCAAATTGCTGAATCAGATGTTATTTCATTGATAACTTTCTTATTTACGAACGATTACATAATTATATATTTACCCAAAATAAATTTCTTTTAAAAATATATATAATTTACGTACATTCCCGAGAGGGAAATCACGTGAGCAAAATCACCCGCCATTTATCGAGGCTGACCTTAGCAACATCATGTTTATCTATCTAAACTGTTAGTTGAGTTCATCACTTGTTACCCGACCACCTCTAACAAGGTAAGCAAGAATCATTTTTAGTTTTCCCTGTTATATCCATTGTACAGTAATGTATTTATATTTCATTTCTGTTTCAGGGTCTTGTCCTTGGTACACAATAATCTTCGATCCACATCGTCTCGCTTGAAGTTGAACAAAGCGCAGATCGAATTACTTTTATTAGTCTCTCAAATAATTTATAATGTTGACCATGTGATTATTTTTCATTTAACGTACGTTTTATAATAAAACAAACTTCCTCTTTCTGTGTCGTATATTAAATTTCGTCCTCTGCACATTTCGACCCGCGTTTTCGCCGATTACAAGGTAAACAAGTTTCCCTGTTATACACATTGCACAGTACTGCATTTATATCTCGTTGCTGGTAGTGCTTGGTTTTTTTTCTGTTACACAATAATGTTCGATCCACATCATCAGATCATATCGCTTGAAGTCAAACAAAGCGCAGATCGAGTTATTTTATTGGTCTCTCAAACAATTTATATTGTTGACCATGTGATTATTTTTTATTTAAAGTACATCTTATAAACAAACAAACTTCCCTGCCACCGATGTCTTTTGTTAATCATTCATTCTATGTCGTATATTAAATTTTGTCCACTGCACATTTCGACCCGCGCTTTAGGTAAGGTTCAGCGCAAATCACGAAGGTCAAAAAGAGTTTTTAGGGGAGTAAATCTATAGCCCCCAGGCTTTCAGCGCTCACAGCGCTTTGATTACTTTAGGAAAGGCCTACTGAAAAAATGTATGTTGTTGTTATATATAGCTGCTTCATCAGTTTCTCATGTAGTTTAACTGATGATGGGATTACATCATAGAGAAATTTACTATATAACATTTTGTGTAGTAATAACATTTTAAGTTCTTGTTACTGTCGACTTCAAAACCATAGAGAAACAAGACAACTCATTTTTATGTTTTGATTTGGCGAACAAGTCGTTAACACAAAATGACCGAGTTTTAAACTTAACTTACATTTTAGCACCGTCTTAATTATTGAGAGTGTTGCCCTTAGAGTATGGAAATGTGTTTTTTCTATGAATTGAACTGGCGATCTAATTTTTAATTGAATGTGGACTAGTTCAAACGCGACTTACAGTTGGTGTCGTACGTCTGATTGAAAAGGAAATGTGGCCTCTAGAGTGTTTAAATATAACTTGGTGACCTAGTTTCAACACCATCTGACCAGTTATAACCTAGACCTTTCTAGGATTAAACCTGGTGACCTAGTTTTAACACTACCTGACGTAGTTTTAACCTCGATCTTACTTTAATTTAACCTGGTGACCTAGTTTTTTCACTCCCTAACCTAGTTTTAACCTCGACCTTCCTATGAATTAACCCGGTGACCTTGGTTTTACGCCACCTGGCCCAGTTTAAACCTCGACCTTCCTATATCTTAACCTATTGTTCATGAAGACTAATAGCATTTTACTGGTTTGAAAATATGTCCTAGTATATTTAGTTTAGGGGATTTTCCTCTCATGATACCCTGTGACCTATTTTTTGACCCGACGGAACCCAGTTGCGAACTCGACCTGGTACTCATTAAAGCAAAAGATCTGATCACTTTAGAACGATTGCTAGTGAAATGTGACATCTACAGTGGAATAAAGCTAACAATTAGCAGACGACGGACGTCGGACGGCCACAATACGTAACATTTTACATAAGTAATCAAATCGTAATGTTGGTATCTGACTTTTTATCGAATAGTGAATAACCGAATCCCAGACTATTGCTATAAAATGACATTTTTAAAGACTCTCTCAACGACAGGAAGTTAAAAGGACTAGAAGGTGGAGGTATTTACACTTATATAGCAAAAGAACAGCACATTGCTATTAAGTCTGCAGAAAGATTGACAACCAATAATTATTGAGACATAATTAAGACAGAAATGTGATATATGAAGAGACCGGTTTCTCACGTCTGAAGCTTGATAACATTTTGTCTTGTAAAATTTTCTTCCGGAGAAACCGAATCAGAAATGGGGAAACCAACCAAAAACCAAGAACCCGCTTACATGAATTTTGCATACTGTAAGCGAGGGTACTATTAATCTTAAAAAAGACATTGCCTCACACACACTTGGACCTTGTTTTTTAGTATATTAAAAATTGTTGCAAAGTTTTTGTCTATGAATTACTAAAACAGACGGTAAAACCCGACCTATGTGTTTTCACATACCAAGAGCAGACAATTTAGTAACTGCAGAGGCTTCTAAGTACATTGAAAAGTTGTTGTAAAATCTTTTTCTATGGATTATCAAACCAGACGGTAGATCTGAACTATGTGTGTTACATACCATTTTGAATTACGCGGTCTTTATCAACTGTTGGTAGTTACATGTAAAAGCAAAAGTTTAATTAAATCAACTAATTTATGTATAGTTTTTTCCTGTTACAGTAAGAGGTTTTCGACCTTCAATATCTATACGTTGTTGTGTTCCCTGCTTTATCTGCATGTAAGAAATAAATTACCCTGAGTTAATTAAGCGAGTGTCAAATAGAAATGAAGACATATCTTCCTTAGCCCCTTGGTGGATTTATATGAAATTTAATTCAAATGAACAGATTATTGATATAAATCGCAGATCATGTATTCCAGGGTCAAGGTCGCAATAAAGAGTCAACTGTAGCCATTTTTATCCCTTTGAAGCATTTATATGAAACTTGGATCAACTGTTCATCATATCTAGACTATGCTAACAGTGACTGACACACTTAGGGATCTAAGTCATTACTTGTGACAAAGCGCGTTTTGGGGGCTATTTTCATCACATTCAGTGAATTCTAGTTCACTTTGAACTTTTACGTTTAGTATATAAAAGTTTCGAAAATCTTTTCGTTTCTAAGACATTCATTTCATGAGTGTTACGAATGACAAGAAAACCAAACTTTAAGAAACTTAAATCTTTCTTTTCCAATAGAAAACATATTCAATTGTTCACAGCGGCGCGGATGTTTATCTGTTTCATTATCTAAGGAAACAATAGGAGTTTTGATACTTTCCCATATGTTGCTGTGATATACTGCATAGATTATGTTGATGATAACGATATGTCTTTTGTATCTTGTCACTATTCTCGTCTTTAGATGTAATGACATGAAGCATGCGTAATACATTGATTTCTCAAGAGTATGCTTTTGCCTGACATACATCAACCTTCTTGATTTAATCTGGTGATTTCATCTCTCAAATATCATCGGCAAAAACAGAAACTATTATGTTTCATCTATGAAATAGGTGTCTCAAACGAAGATTCAAGTTATAAATTGCAACGGTTGTCGTGACAATATTTATAACAACACAATTGAGATTGTAACATTTTATTGAAGCAAATCGACGAAGGAAATGTCAAGATATGAGGCAGGCGTTGTTGAAACTTTACAAACCACACAAACAAGTCTAAGTTTGCTAAGTTGCTAATCTGAACATGGGAAGATACCGTTTAAATAACTATTTAAGTAACAGTTGCTCTGATGTGCTGTGGTCTTGAACAAGTGAATGCTTTTGAAAGGATGCACTGCAAACATGCTGCAAAGCAAATTTAGTGACAATCCATCCATGGTTCATGAAAATATCTACATTGTATTGGGTAATATTACTTTATGAGAAGAAGGCTTTGATAGTTTTCTATTTTGAAAACAATGATCCCCGACTGCAATGAAATGAAACTATTTCCTGCATTTTGAAAGCGGTCAAAGAAAGCATGCAACAACATTTTTGTTCTATTTGAAGTAACACTGGCCCTTATGTACACTGGAATGATATCTTTTCCTGTTTTTCCTGTTGAACAAAATAAAATAATTGATAAAGCAATTCTCGAAACATTTCAACCATTGGTTGATGAAATGATGTAGGTGAAAGATATTCAGATTGTTAAATACAGTGACCCGATTGGACTAATTCCTATTTTATAATGCTACAGAGACAGTTTAGTACAACGTCACAACAGCTTTTAATGAAATGTGGACAATGTTAGTTGGTCTACATTCTATCTTGCGTTTTCGGCTCAGACTATCTACTATAATAACGAAGCCACCGGTGATGGTTCAGAAACAGCGAGGTGAAATATTCCTAGAGGTCACACGGAACCAAGGAGATTTTGTCGTAGAGTAGATCTGTTAGATCTGTTTATTTTCGATGAACAGTTTAAAACATTGACTATATCAGTATATATATAACACTACTGCAGGAATAACTAACTGGTCATTTCATACTAAATATGATTTATAGCAATGCTGCTGTTGAACATGCTATATACAGTAATGTTGCTAACACACATCTTTTGATAACATACACATATTTACGCAGTCACATATTGATCATATTTAAACATATGTAGGTGTTTGTGTAGCTGCTTATGGGTAAAATACAGCAAAGATAGACAGTTGTAAACTTGTCATGAAATGGCCCACCTGATTAAAAAGAAATAATTAAATACAACAAGTACCATTTTAGGGAAATGTCATTAAATGTATTCAATATAACGTTAATTACAACAGTCCACAGAAATGTGGCAGGTTTGCAAAACAATTGCCCTAATGGCAGGGAAGCAGGGCATTGTTAGACCCTAACTTTTTTTTTTTCCAAACATATCACATTTCCGTACACCTTTGCAATATAAAATCTATTTTCGTTGTATTCTTCCCTTCAGCGGTTATAAGAGCTATGAGCGTCTTTTATGACCTGATGCGGGGAAGCGGCTTACGGCTCTTGTACCAACCATGTCAGTTAAAACTCGTTCAGATAATACATTTCGTAAAACAAAGGAAAGTTAGTTCTTTCTGTCACCATCCCCAGCATCACTAATTAGTTTATGTAAGTTTTCTTTCTCTTTTCAAGTAAGTTTCCTGTTAGCGTTTATTTTGTGGCAATCCGGCATATTTGGCAACTTTTTACGAACCAACCACTTTTCTGTAGACGTTTGCATTTTATATTATATTATATGCAAAAGGTACTTTTGTACATCTACAACTCTGTTTTGAAAAATAAGTACAACTACTTGCCATTGTAAAATACTCTCAAAATTGCATCTTGAATGAATCCCCAAATTCTGTTTGAAAAACTTGTGGGGCCAATTTTAACTGTAGGGGTGTAATTGTAGCATTATTGGTAGACGGCTATTAGACGAAGCGACATACCAACTATCTAAGATCAAAGCCTTATGAAATTGGATAAAATATTGATTGGTATTTATAAAGTACTTCCGTATAAAACTATATAGAAAACAGGCTTGAGTAGAGCAGCTTTCCCATGGCGTAGCCAAATATCTGCTCTGAGTGGGCCTATAATTAAACTCAACCAAGGCCATACACTTTTTGTCCAGGTTTGCTTACGTCTGCTTAATAAAAGTAGCATTCAGAGTGTAATTAATGTCAAATATAGCGAAATTTAATACATCAGGGGTAATAAATCCGCAAATAAAGGTCCTATTTGATCCAAAGGGTAGCCGCCGTGGCGCAGTGGTAGCGCATTCGCCTCAGGATCGAAAGGCCCCGGGTTCGATCCCTACCTAAGTCTACCAAGAATAGTTTTTAAGTTAAGTTCAGGACAATAATAAAAATTGACATACTTGTACATAAATATAAAATTAAAGGCTTTAATCAAAATATATGCTAAAATCTAGGTAGGAATTTGCAGAAATCGATTGAAAATGTCGGTTACACGGCACCTCTGCACTACTGAAATGTTTATATTGGAATTTCAAAACCGTTTCCAACGCTTTTGAATTTGGAATCATATTATTTGAAATTTTGAGATATACGTGACAGGAATTCAAACTTGAGCGTTTTTAGATGACTGTATGTTCTCAACTACGTTATTTTCATACACTTTGAAGAGCTTTATTTTTTTACCAACATCTGAGAGCCAGCAGCTTTAAATGTGTTCTACCATTATGTGAAATATTAAGTCAATCTATATGCCTGTAAAATAACGTGAGCCCCAGGGAGGAGACAATTTAGACTCGGGGGTTACGATTTGAACACTCTCAGTAGACGTCCACAAGACAATGCTACATGGTAAATATCTTAGCATTCTGCATTGTTGTTTCAGAGAAGAAGATTTTTTAAAGTGTTTTCCTATATAAAAACAAAAATAATATCAAACAGGGAATGCCACGTACCAAAAACGCAGCCTCCCCAAAACGAGCCCCACATCACCCAGAAGTGCACACCACCAACACACACACACACACACACACACACACACACACACACACAAAAACACACACACACAATCATGTAAACACACACATATACACTACCAACACACACTAGCATACAAAGCAAACACACGAGGACAAAACGAACAATTAAAGGAACACAGTGGGGCACCGCCTTGGAACGGTCAGTGGCAAAAACACCACTGGGGAGCTTAAACCGGTTTATGGTGCGCACCCAACCTCACTCTTACCCCCACCATGTTCCAAAGTCACAGGACAGTGTAAATAAAAGTAATCCCTGCTAGGTGAATCTCTAACACACGCAATGGAAACAAAAGGCATGGTATGTAAAACACAAAAATGCTCGTGTATAAATATATAAAAAGCAAACCTTGAGAACCAAAAAACGTATGTACTCAATGCCTTTGCAGAAGGCAGAGCACTAAGAGAAACACCCTTAAGGGCCCGACGAAACAGGCCAGAGGACAGAAATCAAAACGGTTTCGTCCCAGTGGGATTTAAAAACTGCCCACCACAGAGTCCTCCCCCTCTTCCGTCAGACACAATCAAAGAGGGAAGCATAGCGTCCAACTGTAAACGGGTTGAACACCAAACATGCGGTGTGTCTCAAAACAGTTAGGTCGTAACCTCTTTTAACAAAACGTTTTATAATTTTAGCAAATACAGTTGGAAAATTGCCATGACCCAAAATCTTACGAAGTTTGTAAACCACATCCCCATAAAAATCGGGTTTTGAAATACCTTCTCGCAGAAGAGTCTTTAGATTACTATTGAATTTCAAAACCAAATCAGAATTACGATAGTAAAATTTAGCAAAATATTTACGCAATTTGTAATAACGGTAGCCCTGTTGAAGAAGTTTATTTGTAATATATTGATTACGTTCATTGAAATCCTCAAGCCTAAGCCGATTTAAAATCAAGTGACTCCCGAGACGGGGTCAATGTAGAGTCGGGGGACATGATTTTAAGAATCTTGGTAGAACAACATGCTATACGATAAATATGTAAGCACTAGACCTTGTGGTTTCAGAGAGTTTTTCCTAAATAACTCTATGCAAATCAGGCGACTCTCAATTTTGACCCTGGGGCCAGAATTTGAACAATCTTAGTAGAGGTTTACAAGGCAATACTTCATGCTAAATAAGATAATGTTACATGCTAAATAATTAAGCTCTTAGCCTTTTGGTTTCAGTGTGTAGATTTTGAAAGTTTTTCTTATATAAGCATATGTAAAATCAAGTGACACCCGGGCGGGGTCAATTTGACCCGGAGGCCTTAATTGTGAACTATTTGGTAGATATCTACTTAGTCAATGCTACATTCTTAATATAGAAAGTTTTAGAGAAGGGTGTTTCTTTTTGTTTTCTGTTCGTTACCAAGGCAACCAGAGTTGTGCATGGAATGGAATTCTTTGAACAATTTTGGTAGAACTTTATGCAAGGAACATCCCTACCAAGTTTCATCAAAATTAGATAAGTGGTTTCAGAGGAGATTTCGTTTAAATCAAATGGTAGGCGGACGAACGACATACAGTATATAACGGGTGCTGAACGCTTGGCTAAGAACTTCGCAACAAGGGGTTATTTTTCTTGTTCACTGCATTTCATCTCAATTTGGTCTGCCAGTGTGTGAAGTATAATAGTCAATTTGAACACTTTCAAATTATGCTCCGAACATGCGTAATAGCGAGGCAGCCTAAAATACAGCTATATCCGCTCCGCAAATTAGTACAATGAAAGAAATACTATACTGAGTTTTGTTTTCTCTCAGAGGTGCACATCGGTGCACTATCTTTCTGTGCATTTTTATAAATTCCTTTCAGTACTTTTGGATTAATTCTCCGGGCAAAATAGTTTAAAAAGGAGAATAATTGATTGACTATCAAGCGATGTAGAGCTTTTTAAACTGCACTTCAGTGTCTTTTGCCATTGTGTGAAGTTTCAACAAAATACCTTAGATAGTTTTGAAGTAATGCTCTGTAAAAACTTTAAAGTGTCTAGGCTCGGCCTTAAGAAGCACCAAAATGTGCTTATATAACGCATCAGAGGGATGTCATGAACGAGGAAATTGTGTATATATCGGCTTTTTTTGCACTTTTTGTCCTGTTCATATTTTGCTTTTAGGGGTCTCGTAAAAGAATTGTAACAAATTCTTGACAGAAGTGTCGTAACAAAAACCTACCAATGGATAATACACGCAAGTCACAGGAATAAAGAAGGCATACAGCTGTTCAAATTCTTGTAACATCTGCGGGACATGCCTGTTACGAGACCAACATTATATATTTTTATCAGACATTTTTTTATTAGTGCACTAGGTCAGTTCTCTCATGGGAATTACAGTTCATTAAACCTAAGTAAAAACCCATGCAAAAATGGCATTTTAATACAAAACGTCTTGGTGAAGCATAGTGCACAGTCTTTGTTACATTAGTAAAGCCCATATTAGGCCGTGTACTGTAATGATGCTACACAGATTCCTATCAACTTCCCGCTGCCTTTCTATTACTTGGTGTTTCATTTTTCTATGTACGTTTTAATTGGAGTCTGATTGGTCTTTATAATGTTTAGGAATATAGCTTTCGCTGAAGATCAAATAAGTACAAAATGGAATGAATGTGTAAAAAGTGAGTTGTTAAAAGACCGGTATATCCAACTCTCCAGTATGATGGTTTGATATTTTGTTACGTTTGTAAATGTTATCTCCATAGAGGTTAACATTTAAGGCCGTTTGTCCAAATTTTGAAATTGTATTTGGTTTATATTTACATAACCAGCGTATATTGGCGGAACTGTTAGGCTAGTACATCAATGAAGTTTGCATACCTACTAGTAACATGAGTAGAAACTTATAATACTAACAATATGCGCTGGCTGATAATGATTTACCAATATTTCAAAGGCAATTGGTCCAAATTCCATCACTACAGAAAGCTGGTCAAAAGAGAATGGTCGATTTTGATCATAGGAGAGCAGAAATTGAACGGTTATCTGAAAAAGACCACTAAATAGTGCTACATACTAAATATCTAAGTTGGGGACTTACAAGAATATATTTAAAAACATTAAATTATTGGCCCCTTGCTTTTTGACAAAGTTTTTTTATTATCATTTTCTATGAATGCATTTCTTATAATGTTAATATGGTTTAAAATTGCATCCTGTTTTAAGTAGTATCTACACAGACAATGGGTACAATTTTAAATGGCATAAAAATCTTGAGATAATGTTTTTTGTGAAAGAATGACCAACCACTCTCCTAGTTTCATCTTAAACGTTCAGTTATTACCGGTACAAAAACAAAAATAATATCAAACAGGGAATGCCACGCACCAAAAACGCAGCCTCCCCAAAAACCCACAGCACCCAAATGACACCACCAACACACATACACACACACACACACACACACACACACACACAACACACACACACAATCACGCCACACACACACACCCACCAACACACACCAGCACACAAAGCAAACACACGAGGACAAAACGAACAATTAAAAGGAACACAGTGGGGCACCGCCTTGGAACGGTCAGTGGCAAAAACACCACTGGGGAGCTTAAACCGGTTTATGGTGCGCACCCAACCTCCTCTACCCCCACCATGTTCCAAAGTCACAGGACAGTGTAAATAAAAGTAATCCCTGCTAGGTGAATCTCTAACACACGCAATGGAAACAAAAGGCATGGTATGTAAAACACAAAAAGCTCGTGTATAAATATATAAAAAAAACAAACCTTGAGAACCAAAAAACGTATATACTCAATGCATTTGCAGAAGGAGAGCATCAAGAGAAACACCCTTAAGGGCCCGACGAAACAGGCCAGAGGACAGAAATCAAAACAGTTTCGTCCCATGGGTTTAAAAACTGCCCATCACAGAGCCCCCCTCTTCCGTCAGACACAATCAAAGAGGGAAGCATAGCGTCCAACTGTAAACGGGTTGAACACCAAACATGCGGTGTGTCTCAAAACAGTAGGGTCGTAACTCTTTTAACAAAACGTTTTATAATTTTAGCAAATACAGTTGGAAAATGCCAGACCCAAAATCTTACGAAGTTTGTAAACCACATCCCCATAAAAATCGGGTTTTGAAAACCTTCTCGCAGAAGAGTCTTTAGATTACTATTGAATTTCAAAACCAAATCAGAATTACGATAGTAAAATTTAGCAAAATATTTACGCAATTTGTAATAACGGTAGCCCTGTTGAAGAAGTTTATTTGTAATATATTGATTACGTTCATTGAAATCCTCAACATAACTACACGCTCTGGCAAACCGAATTAACTGAGAAATGTATACCCCATAAGATGTAGCATGAGGTACATCCCCATCCAAATGGGGAAATTTACAATACTAAAATTAAAATCATCCCTCTTGTCATAAATTTTGGTATGTATAATATTATTATAAATAGAGAGATGTAAATCTAAAAATGAAGCACCAGTATCCAAATTGTTAGTTTTAATTAACTGGAGTTCCCGGGGATAAATAGTGTCCACCAATTGACCAAAAAACGGGTTATCCATATTAAGAAATCACCAGATAGCGTGATGTATTATTAAAAGCAGTGATAATGTCTGCCTGCGTGTCTGGAGAAAGACTCAACATAAAGTCTCTTTCATAACAATATAAAAACAAATCTGCGACAAAGGGGTGCACAATTTGTTCCCATGGGAATACCGATTACTTGTCTGAAAACTGCATTCCCAAACCTTATATAAATGTTGTTCAATAAAAAAGGAAAAGGGCTTTACAAACTTCGTCACAGGTCCACATAGTATAATGTTTAACAATACAGCTAGTAAAAAAGCTTTATCGAAATTGCAGGCGAGAAATGTAACATTCTCCCTGGCAAAAGTCTTTGAATTAGGGCAGTTAGCTTGTCATTTATCAAATTATGTGGTAAAGTGGTATACAGTGTAGAAAAATCGTATGTACTGACTGAAGTTACTTTGTAATTATTAACTTTAAACTTATCCAGGATTTCGCCAGAATTTTTGATCGACCAAAATAAATGTTTACCAGAGTTTTCGTATACTTTATCACAAGTTGTATTCAGTACCCTTTTTTACATTTCTAAATAGACCGCTATTTATGGTAGAATACAGCTATATTTGTACCTTTTGCACAAAAGATATTTTGATATATGCTCGTCTAGAAAAATGAATTTTAGCTGATATTTTACGTAAATATAGGTGATTTTAACATAATGATAAACGTATTATGCTAGTTGTGGTGTTACGCGAAACATAAGAAGGCCATATGTAAAAAAGATATGTTTTGATTTACCTTGTAATTCTTTATATGTCTTATATGTTACATTCACAAAATAAAGTTTTATTATTATTATTTTTATTATTATTAAGAAATGCAAAGCATACATTTGTTTTAAGTTCTAGTAACATATGTGGGTCAGCCGACATACGAGTTTTTTCATTCAGCGTATTAAACGAAGCATTGGGCATTAACCATTGCATGATATGTTCAGTTAAGTAACATTAGAATATACAAAAACTAGTTAAGAACTAGGCCTTTTCTAGCCATGTGTTACCATGAGTACGTACTACAGCATTGTTGTAAAACAATAAACTTTGTAAAATCTGGCTCATTTAGAAAAAGTTCACAAGAGTTTGTTTTGTATCAATGACGTAGTGTTTATAGCAATACATTGTTTTTTTTTATTTCAAATAACGTTACTCCGATCAGGAGAAGAAATATTTTCGAGAAAACGATGTGTTTCATGATTATGATTATATTTAGAATAAAATGCTATCGTTTAATGAGTCTAAGAATGTTTGGCTATTAACAGACTGCTCAGTAGTAAGGGATGTCATAATCTTGAGATAATTGTTGTCTAGGGACTGTATGATAGTATCATTTACAAATTCGATGTTAGAATAGGTGAGCTCATGAAACATCTAGCCAACCCTGTCCACTTTGACCAACATTACAAACGAACGAATGAAAACTTAACAACTCACAGAATATACATCGTATGGTTTACACACAACCTAAGACATCTTGTCGGGAAAACATGAAACGTGAAAGAATATTGTCATGGAACTGATTAAATCCTAATTTGAACGTGCAAAAACTTAAAATTAGTTTTAGAACTTAGTGGAATAGTATTTTATATTTAAATTGACAGTTTAAGTTGACCCGTCTTCTTTGTCTTTCAATATACCGTTTCAATGCATGTTTTCCCTGTCTTTTGAACTCCGAAAGTTTTTGAGTAAATCTGTTTGCCTCATTAGATCAAATAGTTTGTATGATTTTATCCGACGTTTTCATATTGTGAACGATTAGTGTACACAGTTTATGCCATAAATGTCACCTGTTTATTTAGCGTGGCAGTGCAATAAGGACCTTGCTTTTAGATCGCATTATCTATCCTTAACATTTAAACCTTTTATGGCTATGTCATTTTTAGCTCGACTTTTTGAAGAAAAGGGGAGCTATCCAACTCGCGTCGGCGTCGGCGTTGGTGTCACACCTTGGTTAAGTTTTTTGTACCACCCCACTTTATTTCAAAAGTATTAGAGGTATGGCTTTGAAACTTACCATACTTGTTTACCATCATAACCTCCATCTACAGACAAGAGTACATAACTCTGTCAAGGTTTTTGACAGAATTATGGCCCTTTTTGACTTAGAAAGTGTATTGAGCTTGGTTAAGTTTTTCGTACCACCTCACTTTATTTCAAAACCATTGGAGGTATTGCTTTGAAACTAACCATACTTGTTTACCATCATGACCTACATCAACAGACAAGAGTACATAACTCTGTGAAGATTTTTGACAGAATTATGTCCCTTTTTTACTTAGAAAATACATTGAATATGGGTAAAATCCACTTATTGCCTTAACCCTTTGAGATATTGCTTTGAAACTTTGAATGCTTGTTAACATCATTACCCCATCTGTAGGCAAGAGAAGGTAACTCTGACAGGGATTTGTTTTAAAAATTAAGGCCCTTTATTGACTTAGAATCTAGGTTAAGTTTTTCGTACCAGTCCACTTTTTGACTAAACTGTTTGAGATATTAATTTGAAAGTTGAAATACTTGTAAACCATCATGATCCCAAAACATGGGCAGGAGAAGGTAATTCTGTCAACGATTTTATTTGAATTATGGCCCATTTTGACTTAGAAACTCAGTTAAAATTTTCATTCTTGTCCACTTGTTGACTTAACCATTTGAGATATTACTTTGAAAGTTGAAGTACTTATGTACCATCATGAGACCTATATGTAAGCAAGAGAAGATAACTCTGTGAAAATGTTTCATGATTTGTACTTAAAAATTCCTAGTTAAAGTCTTGTGTGTCCTTAACTGTCAAAGTTTTGTTTTATAGGCAAGCCCTAAAAAAGTCCTACTGACAGCTCTTGTTTATTCTTCATCGTTAAGTCAATATCAGGGAAAAGATAAAATCAAGTTACACGAAGAGAGCATTATCAAGTACTTAGCCCTTGGAAGACTCAGTCTATCGAAATTGATTTGAATAGCGGTTACCAGTAAGTGTACTGCGGAAGAAACTTCCTGTGTAAGAATCTATCAATTTCTATTTCGTTCTCATATAAAGCAACTGACGGCAATGTTTATTTGTACATAACATAACAATTAAAGCCAGTCTGCAAGGTTAATATGTTACAATAATGATTAGAAGATCGGTGATGTTTAACAGCATGATTGTTTGTAACACTGATGTAAAATGTCCCAACATCTCATGAAATAATTATAAACAAGCTTTAAATAAGCTAAATCGAACTTTATAAGATAATTAAGCCTTTGGGGGAAAACCTGAACTCTACCAAGATAATAAACCTTAGCCACCCTTGTTAATGGTTGTATGGTGTAATTAAACATGAGACACTTTTTTCAATCAGTTAAAATGAATTTTAAGAAACTGTAGGTGTCATCTATATTGTTAAAAAAGATAAATACCCTTAAAAATCATTAGATTTGTTTCTGTCCTGTAAGACTCTCCATCCGTTGGGAATTCCTTCATACATGTACTTGTTAGAACGCCATGAAACCTTTATACTGAGAAACAGTATGCTATTCCTCGCACCTTTCAACGATCGTAACTTAACAACCATCATGTAAATCAGACACTTACATTTTATATGCAAATTAAATTTTAACCTTTCTGCAAGTTTACCTTTATGATTTCAAAGTTGAACTTTTAGAGTGGAAATCATGTGAAAACTGGAAACTACTGGTACAATATGTGCTGTGTCGCTAGAGAAAATCTTCTGCCAATTGTTGGAGAGAAGAATAACACAAGAAAGCAAATAAGGTAACGCATAGATTTTAGCTCACCTGAGTAAAGCTTTTGTATGATATTTTGTCCGTCGTCCGTCTACAGTTGCTTCGAATGACTTATCAAACTTGACCATTAAGCTGTCTTACATTTGTTCAAATGGTTCCGGTTTACTGAACAACATGGCTGCAATGAGCTTAGAATAGAAAACTTCAACGAAACCACAAGGCCTAGAGGTTAGATATTTGGTATGAGGACCTGTACCAAGCTTGTTCAATTCTTTCTTTTGTTGTCATCATTGGCCCTACCGAGTGGATCACTTGTTTTTGTAGGCTTTTATAGGAAAACTTTAAAATATTCTGCGAAACCATAGACAAGGTCTATAGCTTCGATATCTAGTTTGTGTCATTATCTAGCGGACCTCTACCAAATGTGTTCAGATCTTGTCCCAGGGATCGAAATTGACCATCCACAGGGGGTCACTCACTGGCTTTCAAATAGACTTGTTTCGGAAAAAAACTTGCTAAATCCTCTCTTCCAAACCTACAAGGCATACAATTTAGATATTTTGTGTGTAACATTGTCCTGTAGACCTCTACCAAGTTTGTTCAAATCATTCCCCCGTGGTTAAAATGGACCCTAACCCGCGGGACACCTGGTATAGTTTGCTCAAATCTTGCTCATGGGGATTACTTGTGTTACACTTATATAGGAAAACCCTTAAAACGCAATGCATATAGCTTAGATATTTTGTACGTAACAATGCCTAGTGATCTGATACCAAGATTGCTAATAAGATTTGTTATGACCAGTAGATCAGTGCTACTAATTATGGGATCCGCAGGATCAATGGCCGGGTCACTTGACTTTCTGTTCTACTTTCTTGTTGTTCTTTCAAGCTACAATGCAAATTGAACTATTTGAATAGTGATGCATGTTTATTTTAACTTTGACCTACTTTCAAAGCTGTAAACAACTTTTTAAAAGCTACATCATTGAAATTTGGAATATACATACGTTTTTGCCTATTGATGTCAACTTCGACATGGCTGACTCTGACCATCTTTCTTAATTTTGAAGCTACTGCAATGACATTTGAACTATATGAATAGTTGTGCATTCACAATAACCCCCAGGTGAGCGATATAGGGCACTCATGACCCTCTTATTTTAATTCGTTTGGATCATTGCCAAGGGTGTAGCAATTTCATGTTGAATAACATTATTAAAGTTACCTCCTATTTGAATTTATCGTTCCATCTGCTGATTAGATTGGTTTTCTGTTTTATGATGTAAATTCATTCTATGTACAAGAAATTGCAGATGTTTTATGAGATATTAAACAAATTTTAGAGTAACTGCATCGGAAGATAGAACTCTCTATGAAATCATGTTACACGCATTTATTAATTAATTTATTTAATGTTTATGTAATTTGACAGTGTGGTGTTTGACTCACATTTGAATCTTAATTCAAAATTAATGATAACTTACACCAAAATGATCTAATTTAATACATGCTATAGCTAAAAATGTTTGCCAAAATTGAACTATGCTTAGAGTTTACTCATCAGTGTAGCTATTGCTGTTTGTTAACATTATGTTTCTGGTAGTTTGATGCGCAAATCCCACCTGGAATGTGAATGCTGTACAATCCTGTGGGTACATGGTGAAGGCCCTTATTTTTATCGTTCTGGGTATTTTGTATTTTCGTAGTACCTAAATTTAAATAGTATTTACAAAGGTTGTCAGCATGTTTGCTCAAATAATAGTTAAGAAAGGCATTTAACAGTTGTTTATACTGTAAAAAATGAATATTACAAGAACTGTAACTTAACTAATCTAACACTACTGACATTTTCTCTTAAAAACTCAAAGAAGGATTTGAGCGTGATAAACCGTACAAAGCAAATCACTCTAGTTTTGGCTTTTCAATTACCCTCCCGTGTAATTTTCACACTGCACGTTAACATTGTTATTAATTAATTCACGTGAGGTAACTCGAAATTTAAATTTCCAACAATGCAATACCAGCAACAACAAAAAAACCGACTGTGTTTAAATCGAGGCGTAAGCAAGAACTATCTTTAAAAAGGTCGGCGCGATCATGAGTATATGAAAGCGATGGGTAGCTAGATTTCGTAGTTAAAGTTCCTGTCAAGTTTTATTTATATGCAGTAAGAAGGCGCCAAATGTCACATGGTGATAAAAAAGGGTACCTTAATCTATGATTCTTCTCTGACATGGCTGTAAGAGCTAATGCTCTGCCGACTGAGCTAACCGTCATACTTCTTTCCCCACTTGTATTTAAGTCCGTAACGTGTCATGTGCTTCAGGAAAACAATTTCTCTACAGTTATGATTAACATTAGTTCATAGATATTAACTTTTTACGTACTAAAATCATAAAACCATTCAAATAAGACCGAAAACGCAAGAGTATTATATTGACATTTTCCAGTTGGTATAATCAATTTAAAAAGTGCCCTACAGAGTAAATTTTTCAATTTGTTTTTAAAAAATGTTATACATTCTACTTTGGCAGTTGAAAGTAATTAATTAGCAATTGAAAGGTTACCAACTACCGGTCAATACGGTTGCGCCGAAAAAATAACTGTTCGAACTTTACGGAATGCACGCCGGAATGCACGCCGTAATGTTAGGAGTACACAGCAGCGACATCATGTTAGCAGTAAATAGTACCCTTTCGAACTTGTTTGTTTAAATTAACGTGTAAAAATGGAAATATATTTACTGAGTGTTACACCAGTTAGTATATGACGATTTGTCGTTCAGACGCCTTGTAATTATTCACTCAGGAAATGGGTAATTGGAAGGGTAATATATCATAATATTTTTCTAAATACTGCAAACTATCCATTATAATGTTTTACTGGGAACGATTAAAGCAGAACTGAGTGCATCAATTTATACAAAACGGCTAGATACACTATCAGTCTTTTGGGAATACAACAGCGCTCTACTACAAACAGGAAACTGTCGAACAATGATCTAATTTGCTTAATGCAACGTGCATTGTTTTCATGCTTGTACAGATATGCACAACAGCGAAATAGTATTTCGAAATTGGACCGAGACATATTTTCCAGGGCTATATCCCCATCTGCTCATTGGTGCATAGCTGGAAATAATTCCCACCTTTTGATTCAGCATTGTAACATTGTACAACCAATTCAACCAAGCGGACGTGAACATATAATTATTTTATGTTTTCTTTCATTCCATTCAGAGAAACATAAATAATTTACTATCTAACCCCTATAACATTTGTACAATAAACAACAAAAGGTAAATAGGAGTGGTCAACGGGCAAACTCATTTATCGCATGGAAAAGAACGGCGCTGAAAAGGTTTGGTTAACATAAAATAAATGCTGGAGATGGTATGTATCAACCTGGAAATAATATTTATAATCCAAGAATTATAGATACGGACTGTTTTTGCCCAGTACTTTCTCTTACGTAATAATCTTTAGCAATATATATATATATATATATATCTTTATTTAAGTCTCATTCATGTACAATATCACAACATTTCTATAAAACCATGACAGATAAAATATTAGTACATGACCATTCAATTCTGAATTATAAGAGACTATCACAGTGAATATATCAAATTACCTTACAATCATTCAACATATATTTACATCGTAAAAAGCAAGAGTCAGTCGCTAATTCACATCTAAAATATAGTTAAAAAAGATAGGAAAAATACTGAAACGAAAAAAGAGCACTATAGCGCAATTAAGAAATGTTTTAAGAAATCTGTTATCCTCTCGATCAGATCGAGAAAGAACTAATTAGCAACTGATTCTTGTGGTAACTAAAATTTTAAATGACAAATTGTTTAAATTAAGTTAAACATTATTTACAAAGATAAAACTGACGACGTTGGAGAATATTAAAACAGGTTTTGGCACAATTTCTAATTATTGGCTGACTAGTGAACAAAAATATAAGTTTGTCATCTTTACTGAAATTTGCGAAATTAGGTTAAAAAATAATAGCTTTCGAAGATAATTCAAATCTGAGGTCATCGTACAACGAACAATCTAATATAACATGTGACTCATCCTCAAGTACGTGACAGAAAGGACAGTGACGTTCGTCTAGTCTCACATTTTCATATCTACCCGTTTCAATGCGAATAGGAGCAACCCCACACCTGAATTTACATAACGCTGACCTATGCCTAGGGGGTAAGGCTGTCACATATTCCTGTTTAAATGTCCGGTAGGTCATTAACTTATTACGACATCTACCGGAAGTACCGACAACGCTATTTATGGATGCGGACCACTCGGACAAATACTTATACATGATATTTTTTTCCAGTTGACTAGTAAAATATTGTTTAGGTATAGGCACTAACAAGTTGCAATAGCAACAAATATTAAACTCAAGTAGTTGTTTTTTGACAAAATAAAACCAGTTTCGGCAACGGGTTGATTTAGACAGGCCCACAATGCAATGCATTTATTTACTCTAGAATTGTTTGTTTGGGACAAACGGGCCCACAAGTTGTTAACTGTTTTCCACTGGCGAACAATGGGTGGAACCCATCCCATTTCCCCAGAGACTGCTGCATTGGGCGTATACTTGTCAACACCAAGGAAAAACCTCATTGCACGGTTTTGGACTGCATTTATACATGAAATTGATTTATAACCCCATACCGAAGATCCATATGCTATGACAGGCCAAACAACTGAGTCATACAGTTTAGTTAAAACGTTATGGGGAACCCCGCCAACTAATTTACATTTGGCTATTAGTAGACCCAAGGCTCGACTAGCACTTTGCGCCACCATCCCAGCTGTTACATTGAAATCAAGATGCTCTTGTAGAACAACACCTAGATACTTATACCTATCAACAATGTCTACTGTTTCCTGTCCATATTTAAAAAATATGGGTTGATCTTGCTTGAGATTCAGATCGGAAATGCACAATTTTACTTTTACACTTTTACTACAATTAATTGACATATCGCTAATACAACACCAATCATATAATCCGTTTAACAAAACTTGTAGATCATGTGCATTTTCCGCAAATAACACCACATCATCTGCATATAGAAGTATACATACAATCTCATTTTCTATTTCAATACCAACATTTAATGATTTAAGATACACTGCAAGATCATTTATGTATAAATTGAATAATAAGGGAGACAATACACAGCCTTGTCTTAATCCACAATGCACTTCAAACCAGTCAGTTGTAAAAGAATTAATTCTAACACATGAGGCTACAGCTGAGTACAAAGATTTCACAGCATTCAACATTTTACCACAAACCCCTGTATCTTGTAATTTTTTTCACAATTTCGACCTATTAATTAAATCATATGCCTTTCGCAGTGAAAGTACTTTGTTTCAATTTCTTCCTAGTTTCAACCAAACTCACAAGTGATGAAATATTATCGGTAATGCTCCTCTTCTTTCTAAAACCATTTTGTTCATCAGACAGTATATCATTGGCTTCAACCCAAGAACTTAGTCTATCAGTTAAAATATTACAGTATAATTTATACATTGTACAGGTCAAAGATATTCAATTAGCAATGTCGATTTGCCTACGACGATGTTTTTGGCCTGGGGATGAAAGTCCCCTAGACCTAAGTTAGCATACCACATTTCAAACAGTGCAGACAATTTAACTGTGCTATGTGCGAATAACAACTGTTAACATGCGCTTTGGGAAAGAAGTGCAAGACAGACCAGATCAATCATTTGTTTGAATGTCGCATATGATAAGAACATATTATAAATAAAAACAGTACATACAACTTCAAACGATTGCAAAAAGGTCTATAGCTTACGGCTTACACAATTTTTTCTGTTTTAGAAATTACTGCGCTGTTAGCTGATTACGGAAGATAATCATATGCATATCACGGAAAAGTACGGATATTTACGGAAATTTACGGAAACGAAAGGAATTCGATATAAGAGTTTGTAATTTGATTTTCAAATTTCTGATGTTATTTCATTGACAACTTTCTTATTTACGAACGATTACATATATATTTACCTAAAAATAAATTTCTTTAGAAAAAAAAGATACAATTTACGTACATTCCCGAGAAGCAACTCACGTGATAAAAATCGCCCGCCATTTATCGAGGACGCTGCATGTCAAGGCCCAGTGAACGGTTTCACCGATTACAACTACAAGGTAACCAAGAATCATTTTTGGTTTTCTCTGTTATACACATTGTACAGTACTGTATTTGTATTTCATTATTGGTATTGCTTTGTTTATTTCTGTTTCAAGGTCTTGCCCTTGGTACACAATAATTTTCGATCCACATTAGAAACGGAGTCAGTCACAATAATACGGGTGTTACATCTTGAGGTTCGGGCTAGGAGCTGTGGTCACTCGGCAAAAAACCCTAAAGTTTCCACCTTATATTTGTACTGATATTTTAATCAAATGATTTTATTGATCATTTTAAGCACGCAACTGTATTTTAAATATAAAAACAAGATATATCCCTCAAATGTGACGAATGCCCCCAAAAGAGGTGTCTGACAGTCTGTGTCCTTGATCGATACTTGCGCATGACACTTTATCTTCATGTGCTGAACATTTGTTCCAATTCATTCTTAAATTTAATGTATAACAGAGTTACAATACGGACATGAACATGTGTATATACATAATTCTAAACTGTCTGACTTTGTGACCTTGACCTCCAAGGTAAGAACGAATGTCATGTCATCTCCATGTGCTCAACAAATGTGCCATGTAATTTTAAAATCTTTCCACGCATGAAAGAGTTACCATGCATACAGGATTCCAGTACCTTTCACCTCTAAGTGTGATATTGACCTTTTAGGTAGGGTCGTAGGTGCTGAACGCGACCCGTCGTGTTGATGTGTTAAATATCTGTGCAACATTATTTTAAAATCCATCAACACGTGACAAAGTTACAGTTCGGACACGAATGTATGCATATATACAGGATACCATTACCTTTAAACTCTTAAGTGTGACCTTGGCCTTTAAGCTAGGGACGTAGGTCTTGCACGCGATACGTCATCTTGATGTGCTGAACATTTGTGCCAAGTTATTTTAAAATACTTCGTTCGTTGCATGACCTTCACGGGCATGATCCAAAACTAAAGTGTTCAGACAATTTCTGATATTCAGTTCATGGGCGACATCTCTGGCAGTAATATCAATAATATACATTTCTCCAGGAGCAGAACTTTAACTGGTTAAGAATTATGAAGTTGAAAAGGAATATTAGAATTCCTCTATAACTTTTGAATTATGTAGAAAGGGACCGTAATGGAGAGTCAGAATCCTCGCCCGGACGTCACTTGTCAGAATCCATTCGGCAAAATTTACTGTGGCTGCTTTCGTCATAACTCAAGAAAGTAACCGTCCAATGCAGGAAAATTTAGTTAATACATTCGATGTAAAACGAAGTGCATAACAAACTTTGTAATATAGCAGGAGAATTGCCAAGAAGTGAACTCGTTAATATAAGGTTTTGAGAATGAGAATATCTATCCCTGTTAATGAGACTGAAATAAACCGTGCTACCTGTTTGATAAAGATTATTTACATGTTTGCTTATATATTGTATAATGACATACTACTTCATCATTTGTCACATATAAAGAGGCAGCACAGACAATAACAAAATCACCTCCAGGCAATGATTCATCCTTTGATTAATATATGCATGTGTTACAGAGTGTTTTTGCCTAAAAATCATACACAAATGTACTAGTTTCATTTATTAATATGTCTACCAGATATTACATAAAACGATATAAATGAGCCGTACTTGTTCACTAATGTATTTTAGCTTTTTTACAAGAAGGTGAACGTGTAGATAACATCAGGCACTGTAAATAAAAATCAGACAGTAGAAAAGGTCTGCTTTTTTAGACATGATTGTATTGCAAACACATGGGCTCAAATTAAGGTTGTTCAAGTGATATTTCCGTTCAAAGTAACAGTCATAATTTCAAAACAAGATCAGTAGCACTGATTTATAATTTCAAAAAATAACTATCGCCAAAGCTGTAACTTAAATAGATAATACCATAGAGTAGTTATATTCCTAATAATTAAAGTGAACATTTTCTTATTATTCTAAGTTGTAAATTGATAATTAATTTATTTTTGTAAAGCTTTATTTCCATTTCTGTCTAATAATAGTAACGAAAAGTAACTTAATGTAACTTGTTTCATGCATGTTGTGAAAGCATTTATTGTGTTGAAAGCATCTTTGTTGACCAGAGTGTAATTAGGTCATTTTGAACAATGCTAATTTTATGACTTTAATACAAGACCTGTAATCAGTTAAGGTAATAACAAAAGTACATATAAAAATGTTTTAGTAAATTTTAAAGATTTGCTAATGAATACAAACGAGCAAAGCTGTTAAACATGCAGTACATTAACGTCTTCCGATTTCTAGTATAGTGGTCAGTTGAAACAAATGACATTATACTCTCAGCTTTCTACATTGAATTTCTGTAAAGGGTTTCAGTTAACACAATCGTTTCTGCTAAAGTATCGATAAAGCATTGTTATTCCCGATGAGTAAACGTTCATCTCATTCCTTAACTATAAAGTTCTATCAAGAAATACTGATTTGATTTGTCGACTTCTATCAAAGACTTTATATACAATGCAAATCAACTTTTGATGTCTGTCTTTGCCGTTGGCGATAGTACATCTTTATTTAATCTTTGGAGCGATCGTTGCCTACACTTATTAGTCAGATTCCATCAACTGTATGAAGGCAATTCAAGGCTGGGAAAAATATATAGCTAAGACATTTTGTGACCAAATGATTTACCGAGGCTACCATTTTAACGAAAAAAACCCAACAAAACAAACAAAACAATACAAAATAAAAAAAAAACGAAACAAAAACAAAACAAAACTGTGAATGGTTGTTTTCTTATAAATGAAATGAAGTACTCGTAAACACATTATCGTCACTGCTGGTCGCTGTGTTAAAAATCAAATGAAGCTAAAAGGATAAAATTGATATTATTATCATACATGTTTTTTGACGTGGTATGTAACCAGATATATCACGTAGATAACAAAATAAAAATTTTAATACCCTTCTTTGCCTTCAACAAAAAAATTCAATTATTTGTATTTATTTTTTCACCTCCTGGCCGGATGAGAAACCGTAATGGTGCCTAGTTGTCACTAAATGGCGTCAATAAATGAACGTAACGAACGGAAACCACAGACAAGGAGAATAGATGAAAGTAAATTTTTCATTAAATTTCAAGTACGTCACGCGTTGATTCGGAATGTATTGAGTGTAAGGGAGTGAAATTGTTTTATTCATATGCAGACGAATAAGTGTCAGTTGAGCTGAAATTCCATTTGTGCTTTGAAGAAATGTACGTGCATCCAACATATGTAATGTAGGTATTAAGGAAGGGAAACTTCACGTGAATACTATCTACCTTATCCATTAAATCAATGGTTAAACGAAGGGTGATAAATACTGTAAAACCATGCTTCGTTTTCTTGTATAACAGTTTGCATCATGCGACATTGAAATATGACCGAATTAATACTTTCATTAATCAGAAGACACACAGCTTTGAACACTTTGATTCATACAGTCATCCACATTGCGTTGATTCTTATATTATATGTATATACATTACACTACACTGCATTTCGTAGATAACTAGTATTGAAACAGATACTTTCTACCGGCAATTCTAATGAATAATTGCAGCTGACGTATGAGTCACTGGAGTATAGTTTTTGCTACTTATAACGAATGAAATACTGGTTTAATGATGCAGATAAAGATGTGACTTAAAATGCACAAATTAGACAAGGGATGACATCAGTATTATTAATAATGTTAAATTGCATGCAACTTAATACAAATTGATTTCAACAAATAATAATTAATGCATCTTACATCTCTTTAACATGATTTTGTTTTGTTAATGTGTTTAATGTTGAAAAACTTGTGATTTGGTCGGCAAAACGTTCAGACACATAGCTAATGTTTCTTGTTAAAAATTCCGACGTTAATTAAAGTTTCCTTTATCTTACCGAAAGTCATTTTTGCCACTTTTTCAGCCAATGGTAGCTTAGTAATAAGTGACGTTTTAACCAAGTGTTGACTAGTTCTGTTAAAGAAACAAAACAAACAAAATAATAATATTAATAATAATAATAAAATACTATTTGATTCTAGTTTCGGAATACATACTACTTGTTTCTAGTTTCAGAATAAATACTGTATGAAAACCCCAAAACAATTTATACGACTTATATTTCACAAATCTACGAAAGCCTATTAGGACCATTCGCAAGAAAAAAAAAATTGTGAAGTCGTAATAACGCGAAAAAGGCGTAATAACGCGAAACAAGGCGTAATAATGCAAAGAAAGGCGTTATAACGCGAAAGAAAGTCGTTATAACGCGAAAGAAAGGCGTTATTACGCGAAAGTAAAGGCGTTATAACGCAAAAGAAAGGCGTAGTAACGCAAACTATAAGCGTTATAACGCGAAAGAAAGGCGTTATAATGCGAACAAAAGGCGTTATAACGCAAAAAAAAGGCGTTATAACGCGAAATAAAAGGCGGTATAACGCTAAACAAAGGCGTATTAACGCGAACAAAAGGCGTTATAACGCGAAAGAAGACGTTATAACGCGGAACAAAAGGCGTAATAACGCGAAATAAAAGGCGTTATAACGCGAAATAAAAGGCGTTATAACGCGAAAGAAAGGCGTTATAACGCGAATCAAAAGGCGTAATAACGCGAATCAAAAGGCGTAATAACGCCTTTTTAGATAAAAGGTAATCTGAATTTCTTTACAATGTTGATAAACATTTGTAGTAAATTGGCATAAATGCACGTTTTTTCACGAAAATGCATATAATATTTAATGAATGACAGACTTTTCGAAAGGGCATGTTGACGCTAAAAGATTTTTAAAAAATTGTGAAAGTTATGTGTTCGCGATTTAATCATTTTGACTTCTAACTAAAATCAGGAACTGTCTATGATATAGAGTATTCCTGCTAAAATTGCAATTAATGAATAGATTTTGCGTTTTATCAGCTTTCCATTGATATAAAACATGTTGAAATGTCTTTCGTTTGAAGAAAGTCAGGTATACCGGTATCGGAAATCGGCTTTTAGGCCCATCCGATAAAAGCTCTTTAAAATGAAAAAGTCGAAAAATTGCAATAATTTCACTTAATTTCGCAGACTAATCTTTTTTTCATGCAGGGACAAATTGTCTGACGTCCAATCTTTGTGTATTATACGCACTTGTGGAGCCGCCGTGGCGCAGTGGTAGCGCGTTCGCCTCAGGATTGAAGGGCCCCTCGTTCGATCCCTACCATTGTCATGTCGGTAGTGTCCTTAGGGAAGACACAAATAATTCCACATTGCCTCTCTCTCTTCGAGGTTGATTCCATCTAGAATGAGTCTCGAGAGCGATTAATATTAGTTGTAAGGAATTGTTTCGCAATCGAGACTAATTAGATTAGTATAGACATAATTATTGTTGTACTCTGTGTGTACATACATGGGCAATTTACTTTCATTTCGTGTTAAGATAAGTATGTTGTCAATACAAAATTTGCTGATTGTATACATACATTCGTGACTTATATCTTGAATACGGTATATATGTGAATGTGCACAAACACGTATTTACTTAACTTTATATTATGTTGTATCTGACACATTTTATTCTATGTATGCTATTCTTAACAATTACTGTATTGCTCGCACTAGTCTATATTATACACTGAAAAGTGGAAATAAAGAGTATATATCCATCGTCTGCATGATTGAAAAAGTATCTTCAAAGCAGTAATCGAGTTGCTTATACATTGTAAATAAAAAGGCGTTATAACGACTTTCTTTCACGTTATAACGCCTTTTGATTCGCGTTATAACGCTTTTATTTTGCGTAATAACGCCTTTTGTTCCGCGTTATAACGCCTTTATTTTGCGTTATAACGCCTTCACTTTCGCGTTATAACGCCTTTTTTTCGCGTAATAACGCCTTTCTTTCGCGTTATAACGTCTTTATTAGCGTTAAAACGCCTTTGTTTAGCGTTAATACGCCTTTCTTTGCGTTATTACGCCTTGTTTTGCGTTATTACACCTTTTCCGCATTATTACGCCTTTTTTCGCGTTATTACGACTTCACAATATTTTTTTTTCTTGCGAATGGTCCTAATAGGCTTTCGTACAAATCTACTGATGCTAGATCCATAAATGATTCACATGTCTGCATTTTAGTGAGTCATATTCATCTTGGTTGCTAATTTAATATTATGGTATTTATTTTAAATGTATTGCGGAACGTTTTAGATATTATATTAAATTGATTTTTGAATAGAGATATAATAACCCTCTCCTTATTTACAGGCTCGTTACGTTTTATTAACCGTGTTTTAAAATTACATTTGGTGAATTATATTTGGTGAGACTGTTAACATTATGTAAAATATTTATCAAATTTCATAATAAATACATTGATGTCAGTCGTCGCAAAAAGATACATTAGGAACTTTTATATTATTTAGTGTTTGAAATTAATTTTTGCCCAATCGCAACGCAGTATTCGCTACACTTTAACTTGGGTTAATCAATATTTATACCGAGTCAGTAAATTGGGAAATACTGCAGATTTACAAAAAATAATTTCAAACACATTTACTACAATAAATTGGTCGCGCGGCATGCGCCGCGCCAGACCAATTTATTTTCGTAAATACATCAGAATGAACACTAACCTATACTAAAAACAATTTTGTAGACTACATTTGTTCGATTGGTTGCATAAAAGCTGCAAACTGAATTTGACTTTAAACTGCATGGTTTAAATCACTGATAAAATGCGACGGTTCGTAAAGCTATACTAGATCGCGATGCATTCTCTTTTAGTCTTTTTCTTCAAAAAAACAAGTTAAACATGCTAGTTTTCTGTAAAATCACACAAAAATGAAACACGTAAACAAAATTATCTTCCGGTCCATAGTCCAAAAAGGGGACACGTATAGCAATTGTTAAATGTGTTATCTATAAATACGCTTGCGATACTGTGATCTTGATCAACATTACCAGTGCCTACTTACAAAAGTCACAACAATTAACAGAATTCTTGTAATCATAAATCTAACATTTACAAGTAAATATGACGGTTTTTTGTTTACATTTAACACGTCTTGGTTTTCTACTTTTTCCGTCTATGGTGTCGCATTTATATTATAAATTTATACAAAAATTTGGTACAGGTTTTGCTATTTGTGAGGCCAAAATATATTCCGGATTCAGAACTATTGTGTATTTACATAGCGTTACTTGTGTTACTTCACAGTCCTCCTAAGTTTCGCATAACTGGATTTTATCAAGATGGTAAATAAACCATAACAAGCTACTGATTGGATCTGAAACGGATGAATAATGTGGTATCAATTTGAAAGGATTTTGTTTTGCTTCTTGCACACTGTCTAAATAACGATTATCGAATCATGTCATATCACACTCCCATAGAAAGTCAAGCTTCGTGGATATTTATCAGCTTAATCTCTGCAGTAAGAAGTGTGCGGATCTTACTGTTGCCCTTTCAGTACTAAATGTTTTCGGCGCAGCCGTATTATGCTTGCGGGTGCATATAATTACCGAAAACAACCGAAAAAGACCAAATAAGACTGAAAAGGCACCGAAAAACAGTTCATCTAGACCGAAAGAAAAAATATTTTTTCCAAAAGATAATGTATAATTTTTAATTTAAGATAAATGAAGGAATTTGTAAATAGTCAATCACAGCTAGCGATATAATATTATCTTTAGAAAAACAAGCGCTTTTCGGTCGGCAGTGTTTGTTTTCATGTCTTTTTAGTCATTTTACTTGATTTGTAATACGATAATTTCAAATTTCTTCATTTATCCACGGACCTATGTAGTGAGAATGAGAATAGACAATAAAATACTCTTGCGTTTTCAGTTTTTCTTGAATAGGTCAATAATTGAAGTGCGTATATGATTCATAACTATCAACATATAATATGTTGTTACCTCCAAATCAATGTTAATTATAAGTGTAGAGTATTTATACTTTCTCGGCCAGTGGAATACTATCAATAATTCGAGTAGCATATTCATAAGAAAAACAAGGATTAAGTTTGTTTTCCTGATACACATGTCGCGATAGATATTTAATTACTAGTGGAGACAGATTTGATAAGTGGCCTGTAAGCTCAATCGGGAAAGCATTAGCACAACTTTGCAAGGGAAGTTACATGAGTTCGATTCTTGGTCAAGGTCCTTGAGAATCCTTGAGCTCCAAATTGTTTTTCAATTTAAGTGCTTCTAGATGTGAAAATAGTTGTATGCAGGATAAGGAAAATATGTGATTCTGCGTTATTAAAATGTATAGTTTGTTCTACTTTTGCACCCCATCAAATTATTCAATTTCGTTATATAGTCATGTAATTCTCCGTATTGACGAAAAATCTTCAATATGCGACTTGTGTATATAATATTTAATTTATTTCGCCAGTAAATCTAATGTGGTGGTCAGTGAATACCATTACACATTCAGTCAATAAAGTTGTCAGTGCTAATGTAAATGCTAATACGACTGTTGACGATACACCCACTTCGTTATTTAACGATGAATCTCTTAACAAGAAATACAAATCTGATGCCCTCACTACCCCGAAAACTTTATTAACACAACAAATCAACACTCAGAAGTTTCAGAATGTAATCTGCTAGATGTAGAGAATGCCCCTTTAATCTTTTATCCGATCAATTCCTTTTAAATTAAAAGTGTGTTTCAGAAGCATGATCATTGTTGGATGAATAGGACTGAGATAGCTTTCTACGACAATATATATGTTTGCAGTTGCAATTAATAGCATTGCAAATATAAAATACTTTGCGAATTTCGTAACGCTTAGTTTTACGTAGTATATGTATATTCGCTTTTAAAGTTTGATACAAATGCATCAAAAACTCTGTTTTGTTAAATTGAAGGTTTGTCATGGTTACAAGAATGTTTCAAACTTGTCGTTTGCGTTTAAAACTGATCAACTTTGGTTCTCTGGGAAAATCACATACTTACAGTAACCTACCTAGTCACAAAGCTACTGCATTTTACATGTCATGCGTACATTTCCTCACTGTTACTGAAATGTGATGTATCTAGGAAACTCCTTCATTCAATGATTTATCACCGAAAGAAATTCTCCAGTAGATGCCAAGCTGTAATTATAGCACCAATGGGGGTAAATTATCCAGTCTATCAACGTATCCATTTGATTTATTGGATACAACTTCCGTGAAACAGAATAATGAAGGTCTTTTTTTAATAGAGAGTCTATGAATTTGTGTGCATTTAAAAAGAAATAATGTTAGCGTTTTGATAAACGCAAATTTGTGTCAACTTCATTTTTCTTAACCCTTTAAAAGATTTTAATGAAACACAGGCCAAATGTTCATCTTATAAAGACATTGTGCAGAACCTGTTAACCGGTATCGCTGACTCAAGGTCAAGGTCGCAAATCTAGGCCTAAGGTTTAAGTTTTGAAATTCGTGTCCACTCAACATTTCCTTTACCCCCTCGGAAGATTTTAATGACACTGTGGTCAAATGTCTATCTCATCAAGACAATGCGACAGCCCACGAGCTGGTCACGCTTGTTCATGGTCAAGGTTACAACTTAAGGTAAATTGTGTGAGTCTTACATTTCCTGTCCGCTCCATATCTCCTTTTACCATTTGAAGGATTATGATGAAACTTGGTAAAATGTTACCCTCATCGAGGAAATATGCAGAACCAAGGATCTCGCCAAGCAGACTAAAGGTCAAGGTCACAACTTAAGGTGAAAAATTTGAATGTGTCCGTCCACAAAACCTACACATCCTTTATTTACTGAGGCCATTTCTTTGATCTCTTGAACAGATCAGTAACTATTTAGCCTTTTAGAAAGCCTAGCTATACACCGAGAGAAAACTACACTCAGTAACATTTACTCCTTTGTCATGCAAGGGCTAAACTTACCGGCATTTTTTTAACTTCTCAGAAATTACTTTTAATGCTGTAATTTTAGCAGTTATGATTTCAAAAAGATTTAGCAGACCTCAATACATTAAACTAGTATCTTACAGAATATAAAATTTATAACGGTTATTTATCAAAATTTTTCCCTGTTTTAAAAAATACAAGTTAATACCAAGCCGTCACATTAAAACAGTGTCCACTCGTCTATGATACACGCAAGTAGTTATACAACAATGCCAGGGACTTCATGATATATATCAAAACACCCCTTTCATTAAAAGAGATGTAATAAATGGCCATGCCATCAAAGCTCGTGAATGTACCAATTATACTGGCCAGTTGAGATAATTTGTGTAGCATCTTTCACCTTAAATTTCATCAATATCTGGTTTTAGTCTTGACAATATAACATTGCGCATACTATCAAATGTTTCCTGAAATTGCTTCCGTCGCCAAGTATGACTACTTTTGTGAATATTAAATCATTGGTTAAGACACAAAAGTTGCATCTTAAAGCTTTTTTTCTAAATACAAAAGCTTTTTATCACATTACTATTTGTTTTTTTTTCATTCAGTCTCAATGACAATTGTGAAAAATATAGTTTTATTATGTTAAGTCTCAAAGTCAGTTATGAACATACGTATATTGATTCTTGACTTGTCTTGCCAACATGATAGATAGTTATAAGATCAGATTACTTATATACTTTTATCTCTTTCATTCTAACAGGACAAAATCATCTACATATCTTGACGGTAAAGGGAGGATAAGTGTCAGATAATCATATTGCAGAGGAAAGAAAAGAAGACACGCAGATTAATGAATGCCGCTGTAGTCCCTGGAATAAATTTGTCTTGAACGATATGTAACCAGTTTGGAATATGGTGATATTTATATTAATGTATAAATATACCCCTAAAAGTTCAGGGGTGTGTATATAGGAGTCACACGGTAGTTGGTCGGTTCGTTGTATTTTCTTTGTCCGGACCATCACTTGAAAACTACTGGCTGGAATTCAATACCTCTTTATACAATGGTCTAGCACATTGAGAGAAAGTGCAGTGCATAGGAACCATAACTCAATCTTAACTCATGACAGAGTTTTTGCCCTTTGTTACTTTTCCTTGTTTGGAGCGTAACTTGAAAACTACTGGTTGAAATTCAATACAACTTCATACACTGGTGAAGTACAATGAGAGAAAGTGCAGTGTATAAGAATAATAACTATCTTAAGTGCTTACAGAGTTATTGCCCTTTGTTACTTTTCCTTGTCAAGAGCATAATTTGAAATTTACTGGTTGGAATTCAATACAACTTCGAACAATGGTCAATCACAGAGTGAGAGAGTGCAGTGTACAAGAACCAAAACTCTATCATGACTAATTAAAAAATTATTGCCCTTTGTTTGTTTTCCTTGTCAATAGCATAAATTGATAACTACTGGTTGAAATTCAATAAAACTTCATACAATGGTCAAGCACATTTAAAAAATGCAGTATACCAGAACATAAACTCAATCATGACTAATTACAGAGTTATTGCCACCTTGAAAAGCACTTGTTGGAATTGAATTAAACTTCATACAATGGTGAAGCACAATGAGATGAAATGCAGTGTACAAGAACCATAATTATATCTTGACAAGAACAATATCTCTATTTTAGTTTTTGTGTGCAAGGTATTCTTTTCTACTAACTTGCTCAGTTGATAAAGCAGTGTTTCGAGGGTGTTAATCACATTTAGTGATAAGTCTAGTTTTGATTAAACAATAGGGTCATAATGGCCCTATATCGCTAATCTGGAATATATGACAATATGTGACCAAACTTCAACTCTAAACTAAATATCGTAAACACAAACATTCTGTTTGACCTTGACAACGCAAACCTTTTGACCAATTTACATGATGATTGGGTTGTAAATGTCACCTGTATGACATACATATAGTTTTTAACGGGGTGACATAGGTTTTGGCCTAAGATTACCCATTTTCATACTGAACCTAAAGTTTATCAAGACAATCATACAGACAAAGTTTCATCAAGATATAATGAAAAATGCAACCTCTATTGCGTACATAAGGTTTTTCTACAATTTGATCCCGTGACTCAGTTTCTGACACTAGATGACCAATATTCAAACTCTACCTATATTTTATTAAAACAATCATACTGACTAAGTTTAATGAAAATGCAATCAAAATTGCAACCCGTATAGCATACTAGAAATTGACCCCGTGACCTAGGTTTTGACCCTAGATGACCCATTTTCGAACTTGACCTAGATATAATCAAGACAATCATACTGACTAAGTTTCATGAAAATACAATAAAATGCAACCTCTATTGCATACACAATGTTTTATATGAATTGACCGGATGACCTAGTTTTTGACCAAAACTAACTCATATTCGAACTCGACCTAGATTTTATGAAGGCAATTATACTGACCAGTTCATGAAAATCCAAAGAAAAATGCAATCTTCATTACATACATAAGGTTTTTTTTATGATTTGACCCCGTGACCTAGTTTTTGACCCATATTCGTTCTCGACCTAAATTTTATAAAGGCAGTCATTCTGACCTGTTTCATGAAGGTCCAGTGAAAAATGCATACACAAGGTAAAGTTTGGACCGACAGACAGACGACAGACATCAGGCGATCCGATAGCTCGCTAAAAAGTTAACCTGAAAGTGAAAACAACAACAAAGCTTAGAAAATAATACTTTAAGCTGCTCAGTTTCCGGTGAAAAAAATAATTCTCCAAATTGATACCAAAACAAAACATGCAAAACTAATGGCTAGACTCAAAAATAAACATCTTCATAGTGTTTTGAGAAAATCTAATGTAATGTTGGTGAGCTTGGTTTGACAACACCACTACACTATATGTTTTCACTGGAATTTAGAAAGCGTTTACAACGCTTTATTATTTAGTAGTGTATACCGGAGCCGTTTTTGTTTGAATATTCGTTCAAAAGTATGTTTATTTCAGAAACTTCCAAGAAATTTGTTTGAACCAAAATCTGGGAGCGAGCATACAATGAATTGGTGGATGTGATTTATTACAGAAAGCCTCTATATTGATTGATTGTGGTAAAATGAGGCATTTTTCACCATAGGTTCTTCAATGAAATTGTATCTATTTATCATTATACGTTCATTGAACACATAATCTTTGTTTCGAGAATATGATCTGCTAAATGTAGGGATTGCCTCTTTAAAGCTGCTCGCTCTCAGATTTTGGTAAAAAGATAAAGTTCTTCGAACGTATGTAAAAAGATTGAACATATAGTCATAAAAAAAAGCTCCGGTATCAGTTTTTGAGTATATCTTTGAATTTCAAACAATTCGCTACCAAATTCAAAAGCGTTGCAAACGCTTTTGAAGTTCCAATATAAACTAGAGCTATCACTAAATGTGATTAATACCCCCAAAAGGATTGCTTTATAAACTGAAGAAGTTCGTAGTAACATAATACCTTGCAAACAAACTAAAAAGAGATATTGTTCTTAGCAGTTCCTCTCATTGTGCTTGACCATTGTATGAAGTTGTATTGAATTCCAACTTGTAGTTTTTCGAAAAATGCTCCAGACAGGGAAAAGTAACAAAGGGCAATAACTCTGTAATTAGTCAAGATGGAGTTATGGTTCCTGTGCACTGCACTCCCTCTCACTGTGCTTGACCATTGTATGAAGTTGTATTGAATTCCAACCAGAAGTTTTCAAGTTATGCTCCGGACAAGGAAAAGTAACAAAGGGTAATAACTCTGTAATGAGTCAAGATGGAGTTATGGTTCCTGTGCACTGCACTTCCTCTAAATGTACTTGACCATTGTATGAGGTTGTACTGAATTCCAAATATTAGTTTTCAAGTTATGCTTCGGACAAGGAAAAGTAACAAAGGGCAATAACTCAGTAAATACTCAAGATAGAGTTATAGTTCTTGTACACTGCACTTTCTCTGAGTGTGCTTGATCATTGTATGAAGTTGTGTTGAATTCCAACTAGTAGTTTTCAAGTTATGCTCCGGACAAGGAAAAGTAACAAAGGGCAATAACTCTGTAATTAGTCAAGATGGAGTTATAGTTCTTGTGCACTGCACTTCCTCTCAATGTGCTTGACCATTGTATGAAGTTGTATTGAATTCCAACTTGTAGTTTTCAAGTTATGCTTCGGACAAGGAAAACTAACAAAGGGCAATAACTCAGTAAATACTCAAGATATAGTTATAGTTCTTGTACACTGCACTTCCTCTGAGTGTGCTTGATCATTGTATGAAGTTGTATTGAATTCCAACTAGTAGATTTCAAGTTATGCTCCGGACAAGGAAAAGTAACAAAGGGCAATAACTCTGTAATTAGTCAAGATGGAGTTATGGTTCTTGTGCACTGCACTTCCTCTCAATGTGCTTGACCATTGTATGAAGTTGTATTGAATTCCAACTTGTAGTTTTCAAGTTATGCTCCGGACAAGGAAAAGTAACAAAGGGCAATAACTCTGTAATTAGTCAAGATGGAGTTATAGTTCTTGTGCACTGCACTTCCTCTTAATGTGCTTGACCATTGTATGAAGTTGTATTGAATTCCAACTAGTAGTTTTCAAGTTATGCTCCGGACAAGGAAAAGTAACAAAGGGCAATAACTCTGTAATTAGTCAAGATGGAGTTATAGTTCTTGTGCACTGCACTTCCTCTCAATGTGCTTGACCATTGTATGAAGTTGTATTGAATTCCAACTAGTAGTTTTCAAGTTATGCTCCGGACAAGGAAAATGCAACAGACCGACCGACCGACCGCCCGACCGACCGACCGACCGACCGACCGACCAACCGACCGACCGACCGACCGACCAACCGACCGACCAACCACCGGGTGACTCCTATATACCCCCCTAAACTTCGTTTTGGGGGTATAACAAGGCATATAAACATATAGTGTAGCGGTGCCGTGTAACCGACACTTTTAATCGATTTCTGCAGTTTCCTACCTAGATTTTTGCTTATATTTTGATTCCAGCCTTAAATTTTATATTATGTTTAAGTATGTCAATTAAAAAAACGGTTACTGACAGCGAGCAGCTTAGCTTACAGAGTCATAAATAACTTTCAAAAACATTGCCCAACTAGAAGAAAAATCAACAGCAAAAATGACAAAAAAAAAAGGATTGTTTCCATCATATGTCTGCCTTGTGACAAGAATTAGGATTCTTGCGACTGCCACGGAGATAGTAGACATAACAAGAGCAATCCCCCTGGTTTTTTTAATTGTCCGGCGAAATGCTGGTTTCACAGGATATTGTTCTCTGCAGGCCACCACACAGTTGGTTTTCCAAGTTTTTTAGTGTCACCAGTATCTGTAGATGATTTAAATTCGTGAAGCAGTCCTGACATCTTTAAATTCTGTAATAGTCATAAACTAAATCATTTTAGCAAACAATTTGATAACTTGTTCGTTATATTCTGGTAGTTATCTGTCAAGTGTTTCAGTAATTCCACCGTCTGTTCCTTTAATGTCCCACCAGATAATACATCCTTTATTGATTGGTTAAACAGAATATCGCAATGTCTTATTATTTCTGGTAAAATTATCCCATGAGGTAAGACTGTTCTAAAATGATTATCTTCAAAACAGTATTTTCAAGCATCAAAATACCTACTGGTCTCAGCTGTTTAAAATCTCCATCAAAATAATATGAATTCCTCCTGCTATTTTTGCTTTTTTTAATGATAGTACGTCTTTAAGTACTATATAAGGATATATATATTTAAATGTTCTTGATACTGTTGCTTGTATCATTTTAAGGACGCCTTCATGTTTGACACTGTTTGCTGTTACATTTCCAATCTCTTTCGGATCAAACCTATCATTTAGGTAAACCAGCAAATTGATACAATGACGTAGCTCGTAATATGTAAAACATATTTAATTTTAGCCTATTTTCGCATTTTGCAGTGATGTGAAAAGCATTATAAACACCATTATTTGTTAACTACAACTAACAGTTCAAAATACTCTTGGAACATGTACATTGTAATTGAAGTATAAATGGCATTGAATTGATTTTATACTTAAAACAATTTCAGTGATTTGAAATGTATTGCATAAATGAAAACTGCCAGATGAAAATTGCCAGGGGAGAGTACAACCAGAATAAGTAATCTTAGTTCGATTTTATGAAACTTACTTTTTAAAACATTATCTAAATAACTTTACACTACACAAGCACTGTTATAATAGGTTAGTAAAATTTGACAGAGTAAGTTAGTAGATTCTATATATTTAATATGTCAGAGCGTCCGTCTTCGGTGTTGAGGGTCATGTCATACAAAAACAGAGATGGGTTAATTGACCAAAGTAATTGTAATTAAAGGAAATTTATTAAAAGGTAATTAAGAAGTAATATGTAATTGAGGTATTTTTCAATTACCTGTAATTGTAATTCATTTAATCACATGAAAAGTCCTGTAATTGTCCGTAATATTTCACAGACACTTAAACATTGATCAGAACTTTTTACCGTTTAATCCTCTACATTCAACTCGCATTATTTTAACACGCATCGATGTCTGAAACAGCCGACTAGCTACGGTCATGCAGGAAAGAAGTGAGCATTCCGTAAGAGTATTCGTTTCTTCAGAGTTTCCATGTAAAATACACGAATCTGTTATACTGACTTTGGTTTTGTTTACTAAATCAGCCATTTTTTGTCGGAGCCTTGTCGTTACGTTAGTCGGAGCAGTATCGTTAAATTCGAACCAGTGCGTTTTGTCGATACAGTGTGATTCGTCAAAATTAACAATGTTTTCCTGTATGTATGTTTTTAAAGATTTATTTGGTATGTTCGATGGACATCTTTAATATGAGTTTTGTACAGGGAAATAGTTTCAGTGTGCAATATCATTGAAATTTGCATATAGTGTTTTTAAGTTTATGTGTCAATAATTCTAGTCATGATATTATAATCATGTTAGGGAGACAAGTATTTGATTGTGTTACGTTAGTTGACTTAAAAAAATTGACGTCAGATGTTATGTACTTTACGAAATAAGTTATATTTCGGTTTATTTTTATAAGTTAGCTAAAAGGAAAAACACCTTGTCATTGTTAAAGTACACTGATGCACTTTAGACCATTTTATTAAAATGGCACGTGGGTGCCATTTGCAGTTAGAAACAAGAGGTCAAAAAGGGCCAGTATCGTTCTACTGGTCTGTCTGATTGGATTGTTCTGAGTAAGTTTTGTTAAAATCTTTTGCAATGTCACCAATGAAAAGCTAACAGAGTTCACTGTGACCTTGACCCACTGACCCCAAAAAGCTGTAGGGATCACCATCCTATTATGTTTAAAGACTGTGGGGATGTAGATCTCAAGATATCGAGATGAAAATATTTTCAAAGTTTGGGTCACTGTTACCTTAACCTTTGACCCATTAACCGAAAAATCAATGGGGATCATCTATATGTTCCAGGGACCCTTCTGTGCAAGTTTGATGTACGTTCAATGAAAACTATGACCTGTAGAGCGTTATCGAGGAAAATCTACGGACGTCACTGTGACTTTGACCTTTGACCAACTGACCCCAAAATCGAAAGGGAACATTTAAATACAGGAAACCTTCTGAGCAAGTTTATGAAAGTTGAAAGAAAGCTGTGACCCGTAGAGCGTTATCAAAGAAAATCTAACGGAAGTCACTGTGAAATTGACCGTTGACCCACTGACCCCGAAAACAATAGGGATCCTTTACATATTGCAGCAAACCTTCCGAGCAAGTTTGATGAAAGTTGCATGAAACTTTTGACCTGTAGAGCGTTATCAAGGAATTGCTATCGGAGGTCACTGTGACCTTGACATTTGACTCATTGACCCAAAAAAACAGAAGGGAACATCTACAAGTTGCAGAAATCCTTATCAGCAAGTTTGATCAAAGTCAAATGAATATTGCGACCTGTAGAGCGTTATCAATGAAATGTTTACGGACAGACGGACGACGGACACCATGGCATAAGCTCCGCTTCGTCCAAAAGAGCTAAAATGGATTGCGCTCTGGAAGCAATGACACATTCCTAAGTTAGCTAGTCACCAAGTTACCTCCGATAATTTGTTTGTCATATGTACATTATATGCAAAGGATAACCTCAATGACTTGACCAGCAATTAAGTAAAATGTTATGTGTCTAGGAAACTTCGTCGTTCTGTGATTTATTATCAAAAGCACTTCTCTAAATGATGTAGAACACTTCTAATAGAGCTATAATTGTCACACCGGTGGGGATACATTATCAAGCCCGTCAGTTTACATCCTTTTGATACATAAACTTGATTTACAGGATACCTAACATGAAACAGAAATAGTTCAGGCTTTGTCTGTTTCCATGACGATAATGTTAACACAAAATCAATGCATTTATGTGTATTGAAAGTGAGGGAACTGTTATAATATTTGTGTTTTTGGAAAGGTAACACAATGGTTTGTTGAAAACAAAAATGATTTTCGAAATTTAAAGCACATATATCATTATGACACATACATGTTTTGCGTTAATTTTTGCTGGAACAAAATTACTTTATTTCTTTACATTTCCACCTTATCGTGTTCCATATGTATTCGTAAAAATAACTTTGTTTGAAATTCATTACAATTTATCTTATTAATGCTGCCGATCTAGTACTGCAAGCGCATGTTTTGTCAGTGCAAATATGGACAAACTCTGGTTGTGTGTGTTCGTTTTTAAATCACGAAAACTGACCGGAAAAATATTTCTTTGAAATAAATTGAAGATTCAGCCTTTATACAAATAATTTTTTTCAATCATGTGACATGGTCAATCTGATATAAACTTGTTGCAAGCTGAACTTCTGGATTTGTATTGTAAAATGTTTAATATAGGTAATGCGTCACAGTCATAACTATGCTTTTAAACATGTAAACGTTCTTTTTAAGCAACTGCTAGATAAAGGGCAGTCAGCCATTAATTTATACCAAATTATTTTTCTCGGTTGCGAAACAAGTTTTTACAACCTATTTAATCGTTCTCGAGACTCACTCTAGAAGGAGTCATCCTCGAAGAGAAAGAGAGGTTATTTGATATTATTATCCTTTGCCTTAGGATACTACGACTACTTAGCACCGGTTGGATCGAACCCGGGACCCTCCGCGCTACAATTGCGTCAAGGCGGCACACACGATGTCATTTATTGTATCAAACAGTTAAATATGAATAAATCAAAGCTGTAGACAGCAAATACAGATTTTGAAAATATTTTCACGTCAGTTACAGACGGGAAGGAATCTGGAAAAGACAGAACTCTAAACAATATGTATATGAAAGTCTTGTCTAAGGAAACAATCACCGTGTCACCGATTAATCTAAATTGTTTGAACTTGTGTCGCAATTAAGGACACATAAGAGTAAATTTTGTTAATGGCGATGTTGAAGTCGGGGGACACGCTTAGAGTTTATTTATTTAAAACACTACACTATAAACAGTTTTAACACAATCAGTCTTGTTCAATGTTGTTTAGTATACCTTGATTGTTTAAAAGTAGAATAATTTATGTTTTGTCTGAAAAAAGAGAAAGAAAAGTTAACATTACTTCTCTGATTACTTTATATATGGACATAAATGATATATTACAGACATATTATTATCGCAATGTTTTAGGGAAGCAAGAAGTAAAACGGTATATTGCAACACAAAATGAAAAGTACACTTTGCAATAATGCTGACTGTAGCTTGATGCTCACTGTGTAAAGATATCAAATATTTGCATGAAGAAAAACTAGTAGGTATTTATGTGTGTTTGCTTTAAACACATATATTTTAAACATATTTCAAGGATTGATAAATCTTGTAAACCATATAATAATTCATAAGGAAATTGAATGAACACTGATGTTATTACAATACAACACATGTGATTGTTTCCTATACCATGTTCTTGAGATTCTTAAATCATTAAAACACGTCATGTGATAGGCGAAGTTAGTCCATATTTGTACATCTGTTGCAAGCAAAAATTATTAACGTTTTTGCTAGAAAGAAATAATATTGAAGCGTTATCGGCTTAATTTTTGCTACATATGTTGTATAAAACTCCGATATAAAATGGATCGTTATGTCTACACTCAGAAGGATGATAATAACCTTCATTAAAGCCATTGTTTTAGTACAAAAGTTAGGTGACCTACACCTTGTATATAGACATAGACGCTTTTTCTAAAAACACATTACGTAGTACATCGTTACAAGATATGGTTGTAGATTTTGTTACTTTTCGTTATTTTTGACATGCTGGTACATGTAACGTTCAGTATTATATTGCTATTTCTTGCGCGCTTCGCAAAAAGGTAAGAACTTTTTAATTCATCGATTTTTTAAAATAATCAATAACATACTTTCGATATCTAAAAGAGCCTGATACATTACAAAGAAAATTTGCTTCCTCTAAGGCAAACTGTTTTTGCCGAGGCATTTCAGTAATTGATTGGCGGTAATAGGAAAATCAAATGCCTATGTGTTGACTTTCTCACTTTTAAAGTTGCTTCATATACTATACTGTTACGATGACAATCAAACTAAGTAGGTTTCAGTAAACAGCTTTGATAATTGTTTAGGCAAATCTTTTCTAATTTGCTGTCTATAACGGTCAACTTTTTTGAGATTTCCAAGAAATTTTAGCGTAACAACTTAGCCTCATCTTGCAAACCTTATGTTTTCCTAATAAATGACCATGTCATCTTAGTACGAGTATGTAGTAATTATACTGTCTATTGAGAGGGCTGATGTCACATCTTTCTACCTCATTTCTCAACAATATCTGGTTTTAGCCGATACAAGTTGAACAACATGCGCGAATTCAATATCAAAGGTTTCTTACGGACAGCTTAATTATGGATACAGACGGCTATAGTTTAAAAGCATGGTCACTTTTTGTGAGTATTTGTTGTTTTCGTTAAGGCTAAAACTAGTCGTCCGATTCAACTGTGGAATGTTTATGATATTAACATATACACGTAAAGTTAATTTGTTACGTTTTATAGGTTTATTAAACTTGGTTCTAAGCCAGTTCATCAGGTAAGTAGTTTTCAAGACATTAAGTCTCTAAACCACCTAATCATGTGTTTGTAACACTAGTCTTTAAACCAGATTATTTTCATTTACATAGGTTTGTTAATTTCAGTCCCCGAGCTATTTGTTATGCAAAAGGTGTATGACTGTCCTCGCCATAAAAATGGATACTACTACATGTACCATGTCAGCTATTTCTTCTACTACTTCACTTAAAATACATTTCCTTGCTTAAGAGTTTTTTTTAAAATGGACTGTTCGGGTAAAAAAGGACAGCATAATTTGCGTCTGAATGGACAGTGAAGTTGATGTAGATATGTTACAAATAAATGTTTTATATATATCTATGTTATTAAGTTATAACTATCACACTTCTTATTTTTAATGATATTAAAATATTGGTGAATGTATTCCATTACATTTCGATGGTGACAGTCGCATTGAAGGGTATTTTGTGATGTGAAATTAATGACTTAAGGACACATTGAGTGTGATGTGCTGGTCTTTGCTTCAAAATAATCACAATTTATGTTTTCTGTTCTTGAACGACATCCATCTTTTGTAAAACACGCGTTCTTTTTACGCAGACGTAGACATTTCCATTTCGGTCGGGAATGACGAATCCATCAAATTAGATTGGATACTAACCTGCTGTCTATGTCCTGCTTTTACTTCTGCTTCGTTGTTTCTAATTAAATTTCTCAGACAATATCAGTTCTGGAACGCATTTGAAAGCACGAATTTTTATGATACCAGTTAAATATATATCGAAGAACCAAAAGCATTCGTCAATAAAAATAACAGTAATTTAAAAGTTAATCTGATTTTATTGAAATGAAGCATATCCCTCGAACAGTTACTGAATCATGCGTAAGTTAGAAGCGTTAACAAAATTGTTTTAATTGAAGAAGGAATAGAAGTTTGTAACTATTAAATCAAAAGTTACCTAGAACGATCGATATGAGCAAAGCGTTATTTCTCGGAATAAATTCAGACTTGTAGTCTGTAAAATAATTTGTAACCGGGAATGTGCCAGGACTTTTTGGGTCAAGTTCGAATAATCGTTCCCTTGAATGTTTGAACTTGTAACAGATGCATAACAGTTTTTAAAACAATATCGATTTCTTGCTTTTACGTCAATATAGATACGTTACTCGTTATGTACCTACATGTATTGTCAAAAGACAAGATTAGTAACAGTGTTGATATCGCGTTGCAAATGGTGTACGTATCTACATACGCCCTTCCTGATTGTACACGGAACTTCAAAACAGCACGTTAACGCCAATGTGATCAGATTCAGGAATCCCAACTTGCGGCCAGTTTGTTCTTATATACATCAAATGGTGTCAATGATTCTTGTCGAACTTCAGTGAACCAACTTTACTACGAAAATAGTCGACTGGTGGCTATTTCCTATAAAGTATGTCTGTGCTATTTTTTGATTACAGCTCATGGAATTTCACTAAATCTTCGGTTGCAAGTGGAGAAGCGGTTTTCCTTTTGTATAAGATTTATAATAACCGCTTGGCAGCCACTTAGGATTTTTCATATATTAAATTCTGATCCGGGGGTCATGATTTGAACAATCTTGGTAGGGGTCCACTAGACAATGCTACATGCCAAATATCTTAGCTCTAAGCTTTGTAGTTTCAGAGAAGAAAAGTTTTAGTTCAGTACTTAAGGTGTTATGGCACTGACAAAAAAATGAGTAATAAAGGGAGATAATTTAAAACAAGAGGGCCAAAATGGCCCTATATCGCTCCCCTTGATACAAGTCCACTTACCTGGTGGAAGATCACTAGACAATGTTATATACCAAATATTGGTGGTGTGCACTTCTGGGTGCTGTGGGGCTCGTTTTGGGGAGGCTGCGTTTTTGGTACGTGGCATTCCCTGTTTGATATTATTTTTGTTCCTATATACGTCTTACAAACAAGTGAGCCCCAAGGCAAGGTCAACTTTGAGCCGGGGGTCATAATTTGAACAATCTTGGTAGAGCTTCACTAGCTAATGCTACATGCCAAATATATAAGCTCTAGGTCTTGTGGTTTCAGAGGAGAAGTTTTTAAAGTTTGTACTATATAAGCCTATGCAAAACTTAGTGACCACCCGATCGGGGTGAATTTTGATCCGGGGTTCACAATTTAAATAATTTGAGTAGAGGTCCACTAGCCAATGCTACATGCCAATTTTGTAAGCCATAGGCCTTGTTGATTCAGAGAAGAAGATTTTTAAGGTTTTTCCTATATGAGCCTATGCAAAAATAAGTGACTCCCTGTGCGGGGTCAATTTTGATCCGGGGGTCATGATTTGAACAATCTTGGTAGAGGTCCACTAGACAATGCTACATGCCAAATATCTTAGCTCTAAGCCTTGAAGTTTCAGAGAAGAAAAGTTTTAAATTTTGTCCTATATAAGCCTATGCAAAACTAAGTGACCACCCGCGCGGAATCAATTTTGTCCCTTGGGTCATAATTTGAACTATCTTGGTAGAAGTCTATTAGACAATGCTTCATGCCAAATATCTAAGCTATAGGCCATGTTGTTTCAGAGAAGAATATGTTTAAAGTTTCACCTATTTGTCTCCATAGGAACAAGCGTTCTGTATGGAATGGAATTCTTTGAACAATTTTGGTAGAGCTTCATGCAAGGAATATTCCTGCATAGTTTTATTATCATTGGCTAAGTAGAGGAGATGTCATTTGAATCAAAATGTTGACGGACGACGGACAGACATCGATTAGAAAAGCTCACTTTGGCGAAGCCAGGTGGGCTAAAAAAGCCGAGCTTCAATCAAGGTCTTTGTACACGGCACTTTTTCTCAATGTCCTCTGCCTGTGTGTAAAGTTTAAACAAATTCTCTTGAATACTTTCGGAGTTATAATCCGGAAAAAGTGGTATATGAAAAATAAATAAGGGGAGATAAATAATAAAGGAGTAAGGTACGGTCATGGTTCTTAAAGACTGAATTGCGTCTTAATATCCTCCGTAAGTGTATGCAATTTTAATCAATTCGGTTCAGTACTTAATGAGTTATGGCTCGGACAAAAACATTTAATAAAGGGAGATAATTCAAAAATAGGAAAAGCTAGAGTTAAGGTTCGCACAGACGGAGCCCATTACCAATCCCCTCCGCCTTGGCGGAATGGATAAAAGATAAATATATCGTCATTTACTGATCCTTTGAACCAAAACAATTATACGATATTCATTTCAATCCCTTGTATACCATTAGCAGGCGTTGGGTGTAATTAAGTTTCCTTTTAATATCTTCCTGTGTGTCTTTACTGCATTAAGTAATTAAATCTAGGTCCTCTGGTATCAAACATCTAAATCATAGGGCACTCACGGGTTCTGCCAGAGGCAGTGTGAAGCCAACATAAACAATTAAAATGTCTAACTTTCCCCATGAACGAATTGATAAAAAATCTCAAATTTTGTTGGTGTTTTAATTTTATCGGGCTTTCAGAATTTTTCCCGATCAAATTTATTGAATTATAGTGACATGACTTAGTCTCATAGTTATTGTCTGAATTCAAGGTTTTGACTTCAGACTTCACAATACATACTTCATACATTTTACTTCTAACTTCAGACTTCATACTTCATATTTCACACTTCAAACTTCAGACTTCGTACTTCAAAGTTCATACTTAATATTTCACACGTCAGACTTCATACTTCAAACTTCAGACTTCAGACTTCATACTTCATACTTCATACTTCATACTTCAGACTTCATACTTTATATTTCATACTTCAAACTTCAGACTTCAGACTTCATACTTCATACTTAAAACTTCATACTTCATATTTCACACTTCAAACTTCAGATTTCATACTTCAAAGTTCATACTTAATATTTCACACTTCAGACTTCATACTTCAAACTTCAAACTTCAGACTTCATACTTCAAACTTCAGACTTCATACTTCATATTTCATACTTCAAACTTCATACTTCATACTTCATACTTCATACTTCAAACTTCAGACATCATACTCCACACTTCAGACTTCACACTTCAAACTTCATATTTCAAACTTCATATTTCAAACTTCAGACTTCAAACTTCTTAATACACATACAAATAATAGGAAAGTCTGAAGTTTGAAGTGTTAAGTATGAAGTTTGCAGTCTGAAGTATGAAGTTTGAATTTAATTCAGATATATCTTTCTGCACTGAAACACGTTGCTGTATGCTCAACTTTTACTTTCAAAACGAAGCTGAAAGTTTACTTCTCTCAAATGCGAGGGAGATTTAAGATCAGTGTGACAGTGTTGACGCAAGAAATGTTAACAAACAAGTTATGTTTTAAATCATAAATGATAATGCTTTGATTACACAAACCGCTTTGTTTTTGTGTACTAAATACTTTAAATACCGAATACTATTTTAAGAAGTGATGGGTTACTGGGGAAGGTATGTTATTGGCGACCTCACTGTAATTAGAATATGAATTTAGAGACATTCACAATGGCGTTAGATACATTGTACTTTAAGAATTTCAGAATGTAAGCAACCAGAAACAATCTTCCTCAGCCTCAGGAAAAAAACTGAGCGTCACTTGTTAGATCCCAGCTACGAGCCTGATTCTTTGTGTGAGAAAGTCGGCAATTTCTACTCTAGTATTGATTATTTCCAGAATTGATGGCAGTGGCTGAAATCAGGTGTTGATTCAAAGACAACCAAACCGAAATAAAACAAAAACATTTTAATATTATAAGGAAACAGAGCAAAAATTGTGAAGTCTGAAGTGGGAAATATGACTTCACACTTCACACTACAGACTTCATACTTCAAACTTCACATTTAAAACTTCACACTTAAAACTTCATATTTAAAATTTCATACTTTAAACCTCATTCTTCAAAATTCACATTTCAAACTTCATATTTCAAACTTCGTACTTCAAAATTCATATTTAAAATTTCATACTTCATATTTCACCTTCACACTTTACACTCCAAACTTCACACTTCAAACTTCACACTTCAGACATTCTTATTACTTGTATGTGTATTAAGCATTTTATATGAAGTAAGAAGTGTGAAGTATGAAATACGAAGTCTGAAATTCGAAGTCACCACTGGTCTTTCGTACAATACAGATACATGTAACTATGTCACATTTGCGGCCTTAATTGCACCAAATATCTGTTTAAAGTCTTAACAACAAAAATAATATCAAACAGGGAATGCCACGTACCAAAAACGCAGCCTCCCCAAAACGAGCCCCACAGCACCCAGAAGTGCACACCACCAACACACACGAGTAACTTTGTCGAATCATATAAGTGCGTACTGAACATCCAATGTCTTCACGATAAAACCTTGATGAAGTTATTAGAATAAAGACGATAAGCATCAGGTAAATAAGCGCATGCGCTTATATCAATTTTAGGGAAATTTTGTTGCATTATATTAGAATACTTTGTATGTTTTGTTAGGAGGGGATTGTTCCTCGACCCCTGCCTAACCTATGACGTGGATTTAAATGGGATTACGCAATATTGGCATAAAAAGTACGTACAAAGTGCACGATAAAGTGTCTGTTTTATTTACGGCCTTCGTAATGATAAGTTTGAACAAAGTTGTTTACCGCAGGGCGGTTTGAAGTGCCTGATAATAACCTTAAATTAACTGTGATTTGTCACGAAAAGTCTGTCTTCTGTTTTAGCTCACCTGAGCACGATTTATCGCTTAAAAGTGAAAATTTGCCATAATGTTATTCTAAATGATTTCTAGTTCAAGTAAGAATCTGGGTTGCTTTAAGTGAAAATCCTTCAATGCATGACATAGTCGCAGCCCGGACACGAAACTATGTAAAGACGGACAGACGCACGGACGGTGAGATTTTAATATGCCAACGATGTCAAGATAGTGTTTACACTAGCTGTTTTTTAAACCAAAATAAGATTTTTCTGTCCACGGAACTTCTTGTGTCGTTATCGAGAAGAAAAGATCTCCTAGAAAATTTTCCCTTTCCGAAATTTTTTTAGACCTGACCTGATGAATTCATTTGCATGAATAAAACATATTGCTATCATACGGAAAAAACTTAAGGAGAATGCCGATTAGCGTGAGCAGGGAAAATATACAGATATGTTTTAGAAAACCAATCGGATAAAAATGTTTTTCGGCTTTTGGTTATATTACAATCACACTTTTTGACGACCAATTCATACTGGAAAAAGGAAGAAGAGCTTTCAGTACGTACATGTACTAAACAACAGTAGTTTCACAATAAGAACATTAAAATGCCAGCTTCCTTAAGCTTCCTTAAGAATTGTGTGTGCATGATTTTCACGTTTAAATGTCATTTGCCATGTAGGTTGAGCACAATTTACACACAGAAGCGTTTAAAAACCTCCAGTTATGTTTAACAGCTGCAATAGTTTCGTGACATACGTGTAGTGCAGATCACTCCTCATGATTTGTTTTACTGAAAATGTTGTGTGTTTTATGCCTGAATGGTATTTGTAATAAATGTAAAAAACTACTTTTCTTCACAAATTACTGGAATGGTTTTAATTTAGTATAATTTTGTTTTTATTTATTTCCTACTGTAAAGATGCAATTTAGAGACGTCATATATATCAAGAGAAAGGAATAGGAAAGCTTTAATGAACATCAAACATAACAGTCATTCGGAGGAAATTCTTGACAGGGCAACTGTAAATCAATGTTCGCATCCCAAACACTTGTAGTTCTTGAAAGTTTCAGTTTATTAATTGTATTTTTCAAAAACTTCATAAAATGACTACCTTCACAGTTGATCATTTTAAAAAAGAGGTTCATGGTCGCCCTGAAACGCTCACCTTAGAGACTTTGCTAAAATTATTCATGAGCTTACTGCAACTAATTATTTCTAGATATGTTTGTGACTGATATAGACATCGTAAGCATAATATAGTAAGTTTAGACTTAAAGCTCTCATTTTATACATATTAGGAAAATTAGCCCCGCTCGCTGGCGGCAATGTGTTTGATATATCTGAATGATTTGAAGGACTTTGGTTGAGGTTCAACCAAGAAACAATTGTGCCGAATTACTTTTTAAATCTGGCCTGTGGTTTCTGATAAACATTCAAATGTTTTTCCTTTTGGTTGCAATGGCAATCACAGTGCTACATGGATGGTCGCTATGAAGGTTGGGCAAAATAGGCCTAGCGGTTTCAGGGGAGAATTCTTTTGAAGGAAAATGTTAACCACGAACGGCACTACAGTAGACACACAACGGCGGACGACGGGTAAAGTACTAAACTATAGTTTAAAAGCATGATCACTTTTTGTGAGTATTTGTTGTTTTCGTTAAGGCTGAAACTAGTCGTCCGGTTCAACAGAGGAATGCTTATGATATTTACATATACAAGTAAAGTTTATTTGTTACGTTTTATAGGTTTCTTAAACTTGGTTCTTGTATTGAAAACGAAAACAAAATTGAGATAAATGCTTGTGGTAGAACTTGTATATTTGAGATATTATGTAAGTTCTGACCATTTACTATCTAAGCCAGTTCATCAGGTAAGTAGTTTTCAAGACATTAAGTCTCTAAACCACCTAATCAGTTATTCGTAACACTAGTCTTTAAACCAGATTATTATCATTTACATAGGTTTGTTAAATTCAGTCCCCGAGCTATTTTGTTATGCAAAAGGTGTATGACTGTCCTCGCCGTAAGAATGGATACTACTACATGCACCATGTCAGCTATTTCTTCTACTACTTCAGTCAAAATACATTTCCTTGCATAAGAGCTCGATTATCTTCTTTTTGTGGTAAAGGTAGTGGAAGTTTTAAGAAAATAAGTTGTAAATGAATCATGCCATAGAGAGCAGGTAAGAAGAATGGCAAAGTAAGAGCTGAATTCAGTCGGTTAGTAGACAGTATGCCTCTATTGCTTTTCAGCAAACAACCAGTGTCGAACACGGGTTTGTTATTTTATACAACTTTGCTTATCCCGCCTAGAGGAAGTTTAATTTTTAGGATATTGAAATTATTTTTGGAGGAAAAAAAACGTGTATAACCTTAGAGGGACTTAAGAGTTGTTTTTAAAATGGACTGTTCGGATAAAAAAGGACAGCAAAATTTGCGTCTGAATGGACAGTGAAGTTGACATAGATATATTACAAATAAAATTGTTATATATGTTTATGTTATTCAGCTATAGCTATCACACTTATTGTTTTTAATGATAATAAATTATTGGAGAATGTATTCCATTGAATTTCGATGGTGACAGTTACATTGAAGGGTATATTGTGATGTGAAATTAAAGACTTTAGGACACATTGAGTGTGATCATCCTCGGTAACCCAGGCAATTCATTACCCAATTGAATACCCTGGGCAAATTGCTTGAAGAAATCTCGTACTCATGAATAATTAATGAGGTAAATTCAAGCCTTTCGATTGGTTTCTTGATATTTTTCTCAAGATTAACTATCCAATGAAATAGCGGCTCTTAAACCGCGTTAGGGGAAACATTAAAAATGGCAGCCTCCATGCTTGTCAGCGATGTAGTTTTAAATAGATTTTGTGCATCACTCGTCTCGGATTGCAAATTTCTATATGATCGTCCCTTAATCGGGACATAACAAATCAATCATTTTTTTCAACGTTCTGCATGGCGGTCATTATTTGAGGATACTCTTCATTGTGGAGGTGCTCTTATTTTTGTAAGCATCGATTTCATTGGATGAAAAATAGTCATGAATATTCATGAATTACGAAGTTTTACCAGTCTTCCCACGGTATATGACGGAGAGAAGCGGCAGGAATTAACCGTCGGTTCAGACGATGGAGTGTGATGTGCTGGTCTTTGCTTCAAAATAATGACAATTTATGTTTTCTGTTCTTGAACGACATCCATCTTTTGTAAAACCAGCGTTCTTTTTACGCAGACGTAGACATTTCCATTTCGGTGGGGAATGACGAATCCATCAAATTAAATGGGATACTAACCTGCTGTCTATGTCCTGCTTTTACTTCTGCTATGTTGTTTCTAATTAAATTTCTCAGACAATATCTGTTCTGGAACGCATTTGAAAGCACGAATTTTTATGATACCAGTTAAATAACTCGAAGAACCAAAACATTCGTCAATAAAATTAACAGTAATTTAATAGTTAATAAATCTGATTTTATTGAAATGAAGCATATCGCTCTAACAGTTACTGAAGTATGCGTATGTTTGTAGCGTTGACAAAATTGTTCCGATTGAAGATTATTAGTTTCTTATATGAGTACGAGGTTCAGATCGGAATATCCGTCACTGAGGGTAACTGTTTTGGCGGGAACGAGGCTCTGCCGAGCACATTAGAACACACATTTTCTGATTTTATTGAAATGAAGCATATTCCTCGAACAGTTACTGAATTATGCGTATGTTAGAAGCGTTAACAAAATTGTTTTAATTGAAGAAGGAATAGAAGTTTGTAACTATTAAATCAAAAGTTACCTAGAACGATCGATATGGGCAAAGCGTTATTTCTCGGAATAAATTCAGACTTGTAGTCTGTAAAATAAATTGTAACCGGGAATGTGCCAGGGCTTTTTGGGTCGATTTCTTGCTTTTACGTCAATATAGATACGTTGCTCGTTATATACCTACATGTATTGTCAAAAGACAAGATTAGTAACAGACTGATTACATGCAAGTCAAAGATATTTTGGTGAAATGCAAAAGAAGCATCTTTCATTTAATACTTATGTTTCGTTTAGGTCGTGCAGTACATAATTATAATATTTCGATTGTATACTGTTTTAGGGAAATAGTCATTGGGCTATTTCGGCAGATGGATCAAGCAAGTACAACTAATGCAAATAAATATGTGATAAAATATTTTCTTATTTTACTAAAGAATAATGGAAGGTCAAATGTTCTGTACATTTTCATGTTGATATCGCGTTGCAAATGGTGTACTTATCTACATACGTCCTTCCTGATTGTACACGGAACTTCAAAACAGCACGTTAACGCCAAATTATTTGATCAGATTCAGGAATGCCAGCTTGCGGCCGGTTTTTTCTTATATACATTAAATATGTCAATGATTCTTGTCGAACTTCAGTGAACCAACTTTACTACGTAAATAGTCGACTGGTGGCTATTTCCCATAAAGTATGTCTGTGCTATTTTTTTGATTACAGCTGATGGAATTTCACTAAATATTCAGTTGCAAGCGGAAAAGCGGTAGATTTATGATAACCGCTTGGTAGCCACTTAGGATTTTTCATATATTAAATTTGTGCACGATATATCTAAATAATTGCTCATCAAATTGGACTGATATTTTACCTATGTACAGATGCATATGTTATTAGATTTATTTTGATTGGATTCAGAATGACCGACTGACATTCATTTTGTTTTTCTCATATTTAATGTGTGAAGATTTTTGAATTTGTAAAAAACCTGTTGCGGCTAGCATTATTGCAAACAGTGTCTCTTAAAATATTTTTTTAATTTTCGGGCCAAACAAACTTTGTATGTCTGATACATTTTTAATGCCGTCCATATTTCATTCCTGTGTCTAAAGTACAATAGAGGTATTCCCCACATTGAGATGTTCGATGTCATGATCAGCTCCATTACATAAAATTATTTAAAACCGTTTTAGATGTGATCTATACGATCCAGACGTCGTTATGTCTAAAAACCACTTTAAAGGCTAAGCACAAAAATGTTTTTTGATTAAATGTGTTTAACACGACATTATATCACGCAAGTTTACATAATATTGACGACTACTTTATCAAATCTGAAATTTTAGAAGTAGTTTACAGTTTAGAGCCAACCCCTAGACATCATATATATCTAAATTACCACGTCTACGTGTCATCCGACAGCAATAGTGTCGTTCAAATGTGACGTGTATAGGAATTCTCGTTCTGTTATGATTTATTGACAAAGTGTCTTATCTTCAACTTATAAAACATTTCTAATAGAGATGTTATTGTCTTAACTACTTGGAATAGTGGAATACGTCGTTCCTGCTGTCGTCGTACATCATGTCAATGTTTCAACTTGATTAACTTGATACGTTATTGAAAGAAAAATACTTCGAAATGATTTGACTATCTTAACGCAGCTTAAATAGCATCATGTTTTATTTGGGTCTAGTGTACTGAAATGATTGGTTTGTGATCCTCCCACGGCATTGTTATAATAAATCCAGTTTGTTTAACTTCCAGAGTTCTAATACATTCTATACGTACTATACGAACACACATGTTGTGTTGTACTTGTCTCCAAATTTTCTGTTTCCTCAAGATATACTCTGTTGAAAATTATATTCACATTTTATTTTATTGCTAATCAGTTTAAGATAAGTTAATCGTATATAGCATTTAATTATTTCGTCAATCATTTGACATTTTCGGGTTCAAATTCATCTGCTTCGAGAACTTGAACAACGCTCCCGTTTGAATGACTAAACAAGACCCATGTTAGACATGGCCATCCCCCGCCGGGTGCTCTTTCTATGACCAAGAGATTTGAGGTGAAAGGAATGGATATGGTATAGGTTCTAACTCAATAAAATATTAGTAATTATAACATGTTGAGGGTTATTCACCTGCACTTTCTCTGAGTAAATGTCGCACTTCTACTCTAGAAATCTGAAACTGTATGTTAATGAGTAAATCAATGAAAGGTGATAACTTAAAACCAGGGCTTTCAGAATTTTTCCCGATCAAATTTATTGAATCATAGTGACATGACTTAGTCTCATAGAGTTATTGTCAGAAGTCAAGGCTTTGTTTCACCTCTAAACAAACTGATAAAAACGGCTCAACTGGAACACCTCTACGGAAATCATAAGCACTATAATTGCCTTTTGAGAACTAGTTTGTGGCGCTAAAGGGATTCCATAACCAAACAAAAAACTCACGGCAGAAAAGTGTTTTTCTGATATACTATAAAATAGAAGATAGGTATGCGACAAGAACGACACGAACGCTTCTAAAAATATCGGACCCCACTACTGACTCATTTCAGTTTCATTTCTTTTTAATTCAAAAACCCGTAATATGTACATACCACGTCACGAAATCTGAAATGAAGAATGCAGCGTTTCCTATGGGATCTTCAATAAACTTTGGGTGCATAACTGGGTTTGTCGTCAAATACGTTTCCAGAAAGTCACAAGTAAATAAAATGCATTTCAAACAAACGAACACCGGCCTCACATTATTACCAGAAGCTATATTTAATCCTAACTTTCAAAACAAATGAGAAATAATAAATGATTATGAAACCAAAGTGTGTGGAGAGTAATAATTAGACTTCACAACACAGATAACTATGTCGCATTTTCGGCCTTAATTGCATCAAAAATCTGATTAAAGTCCTTACAGCACGAGTAACTTTGTCGAATTATATAAGTGCGTACGGAACATCCAATGTCTTCCCGATAAAGCCTTGATGAAGTTATTTTTGTTTAGAATAAAGACTATTAGCATCAGGTAAATAAGCGCATGCGCTTATATTAATTTTAGGAAAACTTTGGTATTATCCAATGAGAAGGTGCCTTACAGCGTAAATTTCTCATTTCAAAAAATGTTACACATTTTACTCGTCATTTCATTGACGGTTGAAGAGTTCCAAACTTCCGGTCAATGGCGAGCTTAATACGCCTGCGCCGAGTTGACTATACATATGTATTTTCAAGAGCGACCTCACCTGTCACAGCAGTAGTATATGCCGATAGTAAACGTGACAAACGTAATGTACAAATCTAATCTATATGTTGTCCTTTTCGAATTTCTTTGTGAAACTGGTTTAAGCTATCACCGTTTATTCGATCGGCTATAGAACTGGTCGAACTACTAGGTAGTGTAGATGATTTCTAAGAGCACTTCAGTCCACAACAAAATAAAGAGGTTTTTAAACTTATTTGTAAAGGAGTTTGATATCATGAAGACCAAATATCTTCGTAACACAATTATTGTGAAGTACCCATAGCATGCCTTCCTGATAATGTTTGCTTTAACATGAAAGAGTTTGTTAAGTATGACCGTTCAAATGAAATTCTGAATTTCAATGACTGCTTTACTTTTCTGCCCTTTTACAATTAATACTTCATTTAAATGTGGATAATTTCGCTCACAACTACTTGAAAAAATGGGCGGTGTCCACATGCGTAAAATATACATAAAATTATGTTATTGTTAAAATACATAAAAAGAGCTGTCCATCATAAGTAACGAATGCCCCCAAAGAGGTGTCTCACAATCTGAGTCTTTGACCGTCAAGGTTTGTAACCAGTACTTGCGTGATACACTTTATCGCCATGTGGTGAACATTTTTTCCAATTCTTTTTAAAACATTTCTATGTATAACAGAGTTAGATCTACAATCCGAACATGAACATATGTATATAAACAGGATTCTAAACTGTCTGACCTCTAATGCTCCTTTAATGCATGACAAAGTTACAAAACGGAAACGAATATGTGCATATATATATAGGATGCCATTACCGTTGAACTCTCAGGCGTGACCTTGACTTTTGAGGTAGGGACATAGGTATTGCACGCGACACATTGTCTTGATGTGCTGAGCATATGTGCCAAGTTACTTTAAAATTCTTCAATGCATGACATAGTTGCAGCCTGGACACGAAAATATGTAAGGACGGACGCACAGACGAACGGTGCGATTTTAATATGCCCACCTTTGAGGGTATGAACAGATTAGGCAAACGACGGGCGGTTTCTAAATGCTTAAAACATACACGTATACTATTATTACAATACAAAGAAACATTAGGCCGTTATTATACTAGTTCATAGTTCAGTACTAAATAGCATGAATGATGACGTAGACGTAGTTTAAATAAGTAAACTTGTTTAAATGTTTTATCTTTGCCTCCGCAAAACTCATGCTGTATGCAGCTCACGAACTAGTCAAGATAGTTTTCACACAAACTGTTTAATAAAGCAAAATTAGATTTTTCTGTCCACGGAACGTCTTGTGTCATTATCGAGAAGAAAACATCTCCCAGAAAATGTTCCCTTTCAGAAAATTTTATTAGACCTGGCCTGATGAATTCATATGCATGAATAAAACATATTGCTATCATACGGAAAAAAACTCAAGGAGAATGCCGATTAGCGTGAGCAAGAAAAATATACAGATATGTTTTAGAAAAACAATCGGATAAAAATGTTTTTCGGCTTTTGGTTATATTACACTCTTAAATTTTGAATCACTCTTTTTGACGACCAATTCATACTGGAAAAAGAAAGAAGACTTTCAGTACGAACATGTACTAAATAACAATAGTTTAATAGTAAAAACATTAAAATGCCGGCTTTCTTAAGAATTTTGTGTGCATGATTTTCACGTTTAAATGTCATTTGCCATGTAGGTTTAGCACAATGTACATACAAAAGCTAAACTAATAAACCCCCAGTTACGTGTATCAACTGAAATAATTTCATGACATAGTGCAAATCATTCCTCATGATTTGTTTAACTGCAAATTTTGTGTGTTTTATGCTTCAATGGTATTTGTAATAAATGTAAAAAGAGCTACTTTTCTTCACAAATTACTGGAACGGGAATGAATCATGGTCAGTTTAAATTTAGTATAAATTAATTTTTTTATTTATTTGATGCTGTAAAGATGTAATTTAGAGACGTCATATATGTCAAGAGAAAGATAGGGATAGGAAAGCTATAATGAACATCAAACATTACAGTCATTCGCACATGAAAGCAACTGCTGAAAACGAGAGCGAGGCACAGAGATGTTCGGTCTCACTTACAAACAAGATGAGAAATGTTCAAGTTAGACTCTGAACGGAGGAATTTCTTGTGTGCCGGGCAATTTTAAATCAATACTCGCTTCCCAAACACTTGTAGTTCTTGAAAGTTTTAGTTTATTAATTATATTTTTCAAAATCATCATAAAATTACTACCTTCACAGTTGAAAATTTTAAACAAGAGGTTTATTATCGCCCTGGAACGCTCACCCTAGAGACTTTGCTAATATTATTCATCATCTAATTGTAACAGATTATTTCTAGATATGTTTGTGATTGATATAAACATTGCAAGCATAATATAGTAAGTTTAGACTTAAAGCTCTCATTTTATACATATTAGGAAAATAAGCCCCGTTCGCTAGCGGCAGTGTTTTTACTGGATCTGAATAATTTGAAGGACTTTGGTTGAGGTTCACCCAAGAAACAATTGTGCTGAATTACTTTGAACTCGGGGCTGTGGTTTCTGACAAGAAGGTTTTTAAAGTGTTCATTATATTCACAAAAGAAAAACTGAAACGACGCTTTGTTGGTCATGTTTATATTGATTGGAATAATTTAAAGAAGTGTGACAGAGAATCATCAAATGCACACTTGTGCGGAAATACTTTTAAATCTGGCATGTGGTGTCTGACCAGATTTCGAATGTTTTTCCTGTTGGTTGCCATGGCAATGACAGTGCTACATCGATGGTCGCTATTAAGGTTGGAAACAATAGGCCTAGCGGTTTCAGGGGAGAATTCGTTTGAAGGAACATGTTAACCACGAACGGCACTAGACACACAACGACGGACGACGGGTAAAGCACAATCACAATAGCTCATCGAGAGGTTAAAATCCATTTGAAAGTTAATAGACCCATTTGTCTTACCTCAGCAGTAATTTTGCTCACCAGTCGAATTCGCTCCGGTGGGTCACATGACTCAGTAAAGCAAGTATCGCGACTTACACTGACACTGACCGGGCGACAAATTAAAAAATGACGTTTTAAATTAAGTATTACGAAATAAATATCGCATTAATTTTGATCGTAATTAAGCAAATCCATATAAAATTGTACGGACTACAGCCTTGGAATATTTTTTTGTTGACTTTCGTTTTTCTTTAAATAAATATGTTTTGACGCAGTCCTGTAAGCCTTTACAATTGTTTATGATTATTGTACTCATTCCTGAATTAGATTATTATTATTATTACGCTATATGTCTCTGTGATGTGTAAAAGTTCCTAATAGAGCTTTCTTGGTCTTGGCTGAGAACTTTTAACTAAGTATGATGACATAATAAATTCTGTTTAAATTCAGTTTAAAAGTGGTTAAAAAGTATCAAGTTCATTGAAAATGACTTTAGGATAGCCACATACGATGCTTGAAGACCTTTTGCAAGTTGACAAAATTGGTCTTGTCTCCCTTTGTTGTCAGACCTGAAACAGACTGTATTAGACTAAAAATGTTAGTATGTCATTGACAAATTGTGTTTAAACAATATTCCTGCTTAAACTTACATCATAAAATGAAATAAAGTATTTCTTACTAGACAATATCACCAGATTAAGAATAAACAACTTGTACATGCATACTGATACTCCTGCGCTTTCTGGAAGATGTGCTACAGTGGAGTATTTTGTTTTAAAACAATCATACATTTCCTTTGACCGTCTTTTGTCAGGTAAATAATATTTCTATTGAAAAGTGAATCGGAGTAATACGCAGGAAAGAAATTAAGGTAATACGAAAATTTATTTGTTTTTCATTTAACTGTAAATGTTTCGTTTTCCTTTGACCTGAATCATAACAGAGTAAACACTGGAGTTTCAGACACTACTTCTTCGCCAGTTTCTAAAGGCTTGAAAAAACGTTTTGTGCAGTATATAGTTTAATCTCAGAAATTCCTGAAAACGAAGGATGTAATCGATTTGTATTATAAATTCTATTACTGTGGATGGTATCATCAAATTGCCTGTTTTTTTAAACTAATAAATTGTGGTCAGCAAGCAGTCGACACCTGTTTTCTGGAAGCACATTTGTGATTTTCTGTGCTGATAAACCCTGGTATTACCGAAGAGGCATGTGATTTAGCATTTTGGTTCAATATTTACTACTGTACATATTTGATGAAAGCTGAACTTGTTCTTCAGAGTACTGGCAGCGTTTGTTACTTTATCTGTTACATTATAGAATTCTTTGTTCAGAGGGTCTAAAAGGATATACATAAAACTTGAATTATATTTGAACTAACATCGGTCAGTTAACTCAATAACAAATAGGGAAACATCTTTTGCGCAAATCATTAATGGACAAAATGTCTGGTTATCATTTTGTAAGTCCCTTGCATCCCAAAGAGTCAAACAGTTTCAAAGAAAATTTACACAAATAGTTGTTTTTACTGAGTTCAGTTAAATTACCTTTTCTGTCTTTTCTCAGTTTTGTTTGTGAGCTACTTTTATTGTGGATTGGCTCATACATTATCCGAGTTAATACAGGGATAAAATGTTGTGTGCAGCGCATTGTAAATCTATCTGCTAACAGCATTTATATATTTCTGTACTTCTGTCCACAATTCCAGTCTCAAAATTATGTACGAGTTTCAGACATATAGGATTGGTTCTATTTAGACAACTAGATAAATCATGTACCAGCTTTGTTCGCTGTGCTTATTGGACGACAATCGTAAACATTGTGTTCACATGAAACATATTTGTGTGTGTGTGTGTGGGGGGAAGTGCAACTGCATTGAAGTATTAGTGTCAATGATTTTGTTAAAAAGACAAGAGGGCCACGATAGTCATTCATCGCTCACCTGAGTACCATTGCTCCACAAAACGAGAAAGTAGGTCATGAGCAATGAAAATTTTGAAATCTACTTTCAAAACTGTACACATAGTTTCATCACTGTAGTTTTAAATACAAAAAGATAGGTCAAAAGATCCAAACGTATCTGATCACATTCTACACATTATATAACATTTTGACCAATGATTGAGGGTCAAATATTGCACAATGATTGTTCAAATTTGACCTGGTGACTTATGATGAGTGGAGTTAAATGTGGCCTCTTGAGGGTTCACAAGGTTAGTGTTCACAGGCATATAACAGATAGTCGACATACATAGGGCGATCACAAAATTCCCCATTTGAGTATATAGTGCTCATGTGAGCTGAAATATGCACTTTGTCGTTAGTGAAGCTAATACAGTATGAAGTTTCAAACAACTTTTAAGTCTGTGATGCAAATATTAAATCTAGCTTTACACCGTCAAAAGAGTTTCTAACAGTTAAAATGTCACATGTCGTCTGGCGTTAAAATTGATGGATTGTGCTCTTGTGACAATATCACATCCTTAAGTTGATTACTTACCAAGCTACCCCCAGTAGTTTGTATGCCATATGAAGACTTTATCTAAAGAATTACCTCATTGATTCATCCAATCATTTACAAAATGTGACTTATGCAAGAATTAATCGTCGTTAAATGTCGCTCGAATGAAGATACCTTATTACATCCTATCAATTAATTCATAATCTTGATATACTGGGTACCTTACATTAAACAGATATTGTCTGCATTCACACCGGGGAACTCGCATATGAAGTGCAAGATGCACTTTGGTAGAAATCATATCTGAAACTTCCAGAACTCTATAACTTTGAAGGAAAACCAAGGAACGTGGTGTTACATTTTCCTACTTTTCATACAACGAATATTATTATTTTTATTCTCCCCGTATGCTTTCATCTTATTTTCGTTTCGCACAAGACTGGCCATTTCATATGATCAAACAAGAATGGCAAAAACACTCATAAATTCACATAAATTCCGCGTCTCTCAAAATATGTTGTTTGCTTGTACGTTTAGAAATGACACTAAAAACTTTGAACAAAGGGTCTGACAAATGTAAAAGAAAGTAATAAAAAATTATGAATTATTGTGTTTTGTTGAAAATCGCATTTCTGGCCAGGTATGGACAAAGAATATTCAAAAATAATATTTTTGTATTTATTGTCATTCATTTAACATGCATGCAAGCAAGCAACATATATGTAGAGACGCGGAATTTATGAGTGTTTTGCAATTCTTGTTTTATGTTTTATTATATGAAAATTGGAAAAAAGTAACACCACCTACCTTGTTTTTTCTTAAAAATTGACAGCATGTGGAGTTCCAGAAGCTCCGCATATTATTTTTACCGAAGTGCATCTTGCACTTCATACGCGGGCTCCCCTGGTGTAGCACTGTTGAAAAGAGAATTTGCTGCTGGTACCGAAAATGTGTATCTTTGCAGATTTGGATTTATCTGTGTCATAGTAAAACATCTGACTTGTATTTGACTAAACGTCATGTTGTTAACGCCAACAATCGGTTTCTTTTGTTTACAAATGTGTTTCGACATACCAAACTAACCAGTCGTCGATTAGCAACGTATGTGAAAGTGTATCGGTGATTTAATGACTGCATTTATAACTTAACATTATAAAATATGATATAAAAATACACCATTTATAGAATTGTTTACAACCTTTTTGGCCCCGTGGAATAATTTTAGTAGGTGATTCTCATAAATATAGAAAGGTTTTGATAATATTTATGCTACCCTTCGTGCGTTATTGGCGCCGCCGATGACGGCGGTGGCCTATTATGGAATAGTTTTTTCCGGAAGTACATGCTAGGAGCGATTATTAGAATGCGAAGAAAAATGGTTTTAACTGTATGCTAAAATAATACGAAATAGACATTAAAATATTGATTATACACATTTCCTTCATTAAAACGTAATTGTTTAATTGTAATGTTCCTTTTCATATCTTTTTAGAAAAAATACGAAAACGTAAAACAACTTCTCCCTTATCAGTTTTGCAAAATTATAATATCAGCTTATTTTTTACCACGTGCTTTAAAGTCAGTCTCCGTGGTGTAGTGGGTAAGCTGATGACCGCTTAATTTTACCAGTGGAGTTCAAATCCCGGTCAAACCCAATTTTTTAAAATAATTTTTCTTCTGTTTTTTTTTTCAGCTTTAAAACCACCATGATTTTAAATGTTTTCTGCAAATATTTATAAAATTTTTCATTCAAATCAAACTAATAATGATTGCTTATCAAAAAGCTAATTTTAGCTATTTAATGCCACACATGTACAAAACTATTTTCGGCGCCCTTTGATGCTTTGCATCAATGGTATTCTTGTATACTATGTTATGATTTGTTTTGATGTTTAAATTTTCGGTACCAGCAGTGGATTATACCTTTAAGAGAGATTCAATGTATTCGTGCGCATAATATACACAGTGCGTTTTATAAAAGGGAACCAAAATGATTTGTTGAAAAGCAAACATTCATGATTATTTACACGTATTTGCCATTATGACACGTGTGTTTAGAGTTGCTTTGTATTTTTCTATGTATATCCACCTGCCGAAATTAGTTTGTGAACCATCTACATTTTATTTAGTCTAGTTAAAAACTTGACTGCCGTCATACTTAATTTGTTCAATATTCAGTTTCAAAGGTGACAAAGTATTTACGGTCCCGTCGCAGGACTTTTTTCTAAAGGTTTGTTGATTGCTCTTGGCACAAAAATGTCGACTTCCAGCCGATTCAAGCACAGAATTTATTCACATGTACTGACTTTGTAATATTAAATGTAAATTTTAGGTTGCTACTGTTTATTTGTATATGTATGTAACATTTAGTATCCAAGCAAATTTGGTTACATTGTCATTTATCTGAATAATATTTATTATGATTATAATAGATTGAGTAAAATACTTCAGTCAAAACGCTTTTTAGCCTTTACGGTAAAGAGCGTTTAACTAATCATAATATAGAGATAAGACAATAAGAAGGGCAAAAGTTAGGAAGGAATGTCAGTTTACGCCGTCACATAAAGATTCTTAGATATAATTTGACTTGATGTTTGTCCAGAAAACAACATGAAACCAGTCCCGAATAGGTGTTGATTGTATGTTTTTAATGAGTAACGTCCGTTCATATGAAAACAATTTACGGGCTTTAAGTAGTTGTTCAAGTTTAACAACTTGTCAAAGTTTCGTGTTTATCATTTCCATAAACTTTAATTTAAGTCAGATTAAAAACCATGAAATACAAAAAAATTGATATTTTACATCGATTGTAAGCAGATGGTTATAAGATTATTTAACTCGTGTTACAGGACTAGTGTGCTTAAATGTGTTCCAAAACTGGGATATTTTGATAAAGCAAACTTGAAACATCGCAGCAGACGTAAAAGCAGGACGAAAAAAAAAACAAATTACTGTCCAATTTAATGTGACGGATTCATTAATACCTTCAGAAATGGATGTTCTAGTTCTTCGTAAAAAATGTGTTTTAAAAGGCTGGTTGTCGTTCAAAGATAGAACAAATTAATTGTATTTTAAAACAAAAACAAACACGCCGCACTGCTTTTTCCTAAGGTCTGTGATTTTGCAGGACATGCTTGAAAGCATTTTACAAATACTAGGACATATCTGCTTCAACCACAGCGTCCATTTAGTTGTAGATTTTATATTTTCATTACGATAGCCCGTTTATCAACCATTTTCAGCACCAATCCCACTGATGTTCTACAATTAGTATTTCACAACCTTGCCTTTTTTCTGTTTTTGCCCTTTCAATTATCAAAAAAAACAAAAACAAAAATAATATCAAACAGGGAATGCCACGTACCAAAAACGCAATACAATTAAATAAATCCTGTAGTCAAGTTATAAAAATAACAATGTAATGCAAAATACCTATACTCAAAAGACAACATTAATACCATTCTGATGATATGATAGGCATAAACTAAGCCTAAGTCACTGATAAATTTTGCTTAAAGTTAAATAGCGAATGATTTTGACAGTTTTGTTCCAGCGGGATTAGATGGCGTCTTGAACTTGTTTTAGAGAATGGTTATTGTGTATTGTTTGAGCAGATGGAAGGTAAGTACAAAACTAATTAATGAAAATTTAGTGAAAAGTATTTGCTTAATGGACTTATGAAGTCTGTCACGATTAATTTGACAAATGGCTATGATACGATGTTGATTTAAAGTGAAATACTTTTTTCCGACGAGCTCTATATGGCAAACATACTGTTATATCTTTGAACCTATTTCTAGGCTAAGTTAAAAAACATTTCAAACTTGATGTGCAATATGAGACAATACATAAAACAATTTGATGTCAATTTTATCAGATCTGAAATTGCAACAGTCTTGGAATGTCATAACTTTGAACTCGGCCTTCACATGTATATACTTTACTACTCCGATGTCTCATTAAGCAACACCAGTGTCGTCACAAAAATGCTGTGTCTAGGAATATCGACAGTGCTGTAAGAATTTATTGACAAAAGCTCTGCTCTGCAACATTTCTAATTGAGATGTAATTGTCACACCATTAAGGATACATCAGCCTTACATCCTATTAAGGCATTTGCTTGATTTACAGGAAATCGTATAGAAAGAAATATTTTATGTTATCTTGGATATTTTGAACAGCTTTGTCTTAACCAGCATCATTTGTTATTCGGGTACATTTGTAGTTTGTGTTGTCTTATTTCCGGTAATGAAGCAATCTATGACTCAATAACAGCATCGTTTCCTTCCAGCTTTGTGCAAACCATTCACATAGTATCAGCTTCGGTTTTTTCAAATGTTACTAAAAACAAAAATAATATCAAACAGGGAATGCCACGTACCAAAAACGCAGCCTCCCCAAAACGAGCCCCACAGCACCCAGAAGTGCACACCACCAACACACACACACACACACACACACACACACACACAGGCCGAGGGTTTAGAACGAATAATCATCCCTGAAGGATGAAATTATAACAACATTGATTGAAAAAAAGAGCGTTTTTTTATTATTCGATCCTTATTTTGATAAATCTTTTGTCTTCGTTCGAAGCCACCAAATTCATTCGCGAAGCTATCTTAAACATATCTGTTTCTAATGTTGTTTGGTATCAGACAAGAGGAGAAATTTTGTGTGGTCGTAAGGGACAAACTAAACTTGTTTTATCGTCGGATTCTTTTTTAATATTATCTGTTTCGAGAACGTGCACAATATTCTCGTTTCAATGCTAAATAGGACAATACAAAATACTTGCTAAATCAGGTTTTGTGTTTAAACTGTTGGCTGCTTTAAAGTCGTATTGTAGCATTACATGATTTCAAGATCCTTTTGTATCTGGATTTTCCAGAGATATACCAGAGGTAGTGTTAAATATAACAAATCAGTTAAGAGGTGTTGTATTTATTTATAAGGAATCCAAATAACAGATTTATAATAAACCTGCAAAATATGTTAATTCATGGCTTATGAGGAACATGTTTAGTGGTATGTCGCACTGCAAAACAAAAAATTATGCAATAGCAGGGATATGAATGATTTTTTCTCATAACGTAGTACTTTACCACACTAATATAACATTTCATCTTTTTAATTTCTGCAAGAATGGATCCAATAACAATATTGAGACACAGGTGGAAGGAACATACCTTTGACTTTTTTTTCTTAAGCTAATGCTTTTTTCTATGCATTTTAAAATTGATATCAGAATAAATAAAAAAAAAATTGAAAAAAAATAAATTTTTTTTCTTCATAGCTCTTTACTATAGACAAGGTTCCCAACACACTCTGTATGAAAACAAGCATGTCGCTCTGAAAAACTCTTCGATTTCTTTCAAATTTGAGTTACGTTAAACAAATTTGAACGAATTCTAGAGAGAAATGATATAGCTTTAAGAAAGAGTTTACATCAATGGAAAATTCCAAGCCGTTTTCATTCTACAAGGAAAATACCAACGCTGATATAGCGATTTTCGCTAAAACCAGAAAAATGTCACACATATTCCGACAGTGATTTTCGCTAAATTCTCCACTAATATTGCGGTACTGCGAAAGACAACCATTAAAACAAGAAATATATATTATTAGACTACAAATCATGGCGTAGATCGTACCTTTACATCAATGTGTTCGATACTACAGCGGATTTTTCAGTTTTTGTAATTGTCAAAATGTATTAGCGGCCATGAAGGTCCGAGAGGTTGCGCAGTGATTTGTAACAGCTATTCAAGGACATTATCAAAACATATCCGAAGGCGATTGAAAGTGAAAGTAAAAGCATTTAGTCAACAAAAAATGAAAAATCCGCCGTAGCATCGAACCCATTTTGAGTAAAAGTACGATCTACGACATGATTTGAAGTCTAAACATATATATTGCATGTTTTGATAGTTTCCTGTCGCATTACCGCAATATTATTGGAGAATTTAGTGAAAATCACCGTCTGGAAAATGTGTGACATTTTTTCTGGTTTGAGCGAAAATCGCTCTACAGCTTTGGCATTTTCGCTTGTAGAACGAAAACGGCTTGGAATTTTCCATTGAAGTAAACTTTTTCTTAAAGCTCTATCATTTCTCTCTAGAATTCGTTCAAATTTGTTTAACGTAACTCAAATTTGAAAGAAATCGAAGAGTTTTTCAGAGCGACATGCTTGTTTTCATACAGAGTGTGTTGGGAACCTTGTCTATATTAAAGAGCTATGAAGAAAAAATTTTTTTTTTTTCAATTTTTTTTTTATTTATTCTGATATCAATTTTAAAATGCATAGAAAAAAGCATTAGCTTAAGAAAAAAAAGTCAAAGGTATGTTCCTTCCACCTGTGTATTGAGAATAAATACAAATGAGTTTCTGACATACATAGTAAAATATAAACGCACACCTAATTGATTTGAAGTTGTTCTAACAAAAAGGAAAAAAGTTGTTGAAAATGTAATTGTGTAACATTGCCAATACTTCTTATCAATGACCTTTCTATATATGTACTACTAGCCCAGTATCACGCTCCCTGTGGAGTAATCTGCAATCTTACGGTGATTGCCTTCATTAAGATGATTGACTTACTTCATTCATATCTATTTTTGTTTCTTTTTAGCTCACCTGAGCACGAAGTGCTCAAAGGTGAGTTATTGTGTTCGCCTGGTGTCCGTCTGTCCGTCCACACTTAATATTGTGTATGCAATAGGGGCTGCTTTTTTCACTAGATCTTCATGAAACTTGGTCAGTATGATAACCTTAATGAAATCTAGGTCAAGTTCGGATATGGACCATCTGGGGTAAAAAACTAGGTCACGGGGTCAAAACATAGAAAAACCTTGCGTATGCAATAGAGGATTCAATTTTCATTGGATTTTCATGAAACTTGGTCAGTATGATTGCCTGGATAAAATCTAGATCGGGTATGAATATGGATTATCTAGGGTTAAAAACTAGGTCACCCGGTCAAATCATAGAAAAACATTGCGTTTTTTTCAAACCGTCCATAATATTTTTCACCTTTAAGGAATAGGGTCGGTTGGTAAAAGTTTTGTCTTTTAAAAAACCTTTGCGAAAGGTTTCGATTTGTTTGGACAACATTTTTTCAAAAGAAAGCAATTAATAAAAACAAAACAGGTACCAACCTTCAACTTTTTCCGTGAATATATTATTTAACCCGACATTTCAGAAAAGTAAATCCTAAATAATTGTGAAATCAAAGTGCTTTAATTAGACTGTCCAAAACAGAGAACTGATACAGCATCTTAATCGGCCGCAGCATCATTAATATCTTATCTAGGTCTTCACAGCATGAGTAATGATGTCGAAACAAAACCCCAGAGCGAATAGAACTTCCGATGCATTTCCGTCCGACAAAGCTTTAATAATGTTCATTTTGTTCAGCTTGAACTCTCTTAGCATGGCTTATTTTTAATTGCTACAGATACAAGTATATCTTCTTTAATATTAAATACCGTATCTATATATTTGTAGAACTAAACTTCCGACTGAGGAAAAAGATTTAGTGATAGGATAACATTGAGTAAATTTATATTCGAACCTGTGCACAGGTTGACATTTATGTATGGATCTCTCATATTTTGTTATAGATTATGTCCGACCTAGATCTTTCTATTTAAAAAGATCAGCATAAAGAATACATTTCTTTCATATAATATTTTATTTCTACCTGGATTTCTATTAATAGTATATTTTAAATGCAAAAAGAAAGAAATATTTATGCTAAAGAAACAATCATTTTAACGATGACTACTTTGTATGTAACACGGAAGGCATAGTTATCTTAACAAACATCTGTTGATTATATGCAAAACAATGATGACTGAGAAAATAATTGAACGATATTCTCTTGCCAATTATTTTCGAAGAAACTTACTATGATATTTGATCACGCTCATAATGAATCTTAAAATTCCTGGAATATAATTAATTTTGTAAAGAAAAGACGTATGTACGAGAAGCACGAGAAAGTTCCTGTTTAGTAATAGTCTTCATAGTGAACAAGATAGACACACATACTTACAATCGTAGTGAATATATAGTGACTAATTACTAAAACTTATGGGGATTTGTCACGAAAAGAGTCTTTCTGATTTTTATGTAGGCAGAATGTTTAATCCTTTAAGATAACGTGTAGAAGGTAGTGCCTTAGTTCTAATACAAGAAACACATTTAAAACAAGAGCTGTTCCTCACAAGTGACGAATGCCCCCGAAAGAGGTGTCTCACAGTCTTTGTCCTCTCCATGTGCTCAATAATTGTGGTATGTAATTTTAAAATCCATGCGACACATCGGTTTGATGTGCTAGACATTTGTGCCAAGTTATTTTTAAATCCATCAATGCATGACAAAGTTATAGTCCGGACACGAATGTGTGCATATATAGAGGATTCCATTACCTTCAAACTCAAAGTGTGACCTTGACTTTTGAGGTAGGGACGTGGGTCTTGCACGCGACACATTGGCTTGATGTGCTAGATATTTGTGCCAAGTTATTTTAAAATCCTTCAATGCATGACAAAGTTACAGTCTATACGAATGTGTGCATATATAGAGACAAAAATAATATCAAACAGGGAATGCCACGTACCAAAAACGATTCCATTACCTTCAAATTCCAAGTGTGACCTTGACCTTTGGGGTAGGGACGTGGTTCTTGCACGCGACACGTCGTCTTGATGTGCTAGACATTTGTGCCAAGTTATTTTAAAATACATCAATGCATGACAAAGTTACAGTCCGAACACGAATGTGTGCATATATACAGGATTCCATTACCTTCAAACTCTAAGTGTGACCTTGACCTTTGAGGTAGGGACGTGGGTCTTGCACGCGACACGTCGTCTTGATGTGCTAGACATTTGTGCCAAGTTATTTCAAAATCCTTCAATGCATGGCAGAGTTACAGTCCGGACACCAATTTGTAAGTGGGGACGCACAGACAGACGGACGGACGTACTTACCAGACGGACTTTGTGAGGTTATCCCTTTGTTCTTTCTTTGATCTTTTTCAACCCCACAATACCATTATTTAACCCCACAATGCCATTTTTAAAACCATAATGAAGGAATGAACTAAAAGAACCTCACAATGCTAAGTTGTACTCAAAGCCTAACCCCGTAATGTCTACTGGGCATGTACGGACAGACGAACGGTGCGATTTTAATATGCCATCCTTCGGGGGCATAAAAATGATCATGGCATGTAGCGTAATTAAAAGCAGCAAATAGACCAGATTGATATCAAATATCCATCACCGAAGATGACAAAACATTTTCCGAGCGTGCAAGTGTCTTTACAAGAGGATAGGAAATAGCTTTCAGATTTTGGTAAAAAAACCGAAAGAGTTTACGAAGTCTGAAATTAACATCTCTTAAAACAGTAGTTTGCCTTTACCTTGTAAACCTTTTACCTTGTAGCACAACTTTAGGGTTAGCAGTTAAATTTGTCTAGCAAACACCCCAAACATTTTGTTTACTGAAATTCTATTAAAGGTCCGGACAACAGATTATAACCGCTAGAAACTGCAGTAAAATCTCCTATGTAATACTGATGTTTTTCGCATCAATCACCAGTCTTTCGCTTCATTGACGTCCAAAAGGAATGTCACATCATCCGAATATATTTAGAGAATAGATAATCTAAAAAATCTGAGACATTTTCCCCAATAATTAATGAATTTTTCATTATTGCCACACAATATCGAGATACATACATCTGTTAAATATGAAGTTCAGTGACTGAAATATTTGTCACCTACCAAGCAATGTTGAATTAACATGACGCCAAGTGTCAATCAAGTGATTGCAATACCAATCAAGATTAGACTTTACCTATGACAAATAAATACAGGTTAGTTTGAATGGATTCTTTTGTAATGAATACTCCGATATCAACAATTTTGCAAGGCTATCTCATCATTGGCGTCACGTTCATTATACTCCATTTGAATGTAGCTAAATTCACACACAATTTTCAAATCCAGTTTTTACATAAAACAAGCTCATGCAGGGGCAGTTTTCTCATGCTAAAACGATAACTATTCTTAAGTTCTGTGTAATGTGATTTGCCATTCAATGAGATCATTCTGAAGTGATAACGAGTCTTTAAAGGGACAATGAACGTAAAATGAAATAAATACACGTTTAAAGAACAACCTGATCGAAAAATGCCTCATTTAGCAAAAATGATACAGACCATCTGTAAGAAATCGCTATCAACCCATTAATTGTACAACAGCACCTTTACATAGAGTATTGGATGATTTAGTGTCATCTGTCATCTGCACCAGCCGGTGTATATAAAGCCTACTCCTAACGGATGAACAAGGATACTTTTACAGGAAAAAAATGTGTTAATTTGATTCTGCTGCTGTTGAACTGGTTTGTAAAAAAATCAATTTCATAACCAAAATAGTTACAATCTGTTTTAGCCTATATCTACGACTCATATGAACTTGTTGCAATATTCGATATGTTAATTTGGGTAATATGCATTTCTAAAACTGATTTTATTTTCAGATATAGGTTCGTCAGCATGATAAACATGACATTAATGATGAAAATGTAACAATCATATCTCAATTTATATCAATTTTAATAGATGTCCGTCCAATGACCAGTACTGTGAGCTTTGTTCAAGTGGTTCAGAGGGTAGTCGTTGAACGGTTTTATATTTTAGGCGGTTCGGACAGCCGGTTTCAATATAAAAATATATTTGATAAATTTGTTGTCAAGAGTTTAATAATCAGAATCTTAAAATCTACGAAAAACTTTTGCGAAGTTTTTGGTTAAAAATGAGAAAGTGTTTGAATTGTGGTTATCTTTAACTGAAGAGAAGTCGAATGTTTTGAGCTAGTAGATGACTAACCCACGAACTAACATTTTCAATATGCTTTGTAAAACTTATCCCTGTTTTTCCTATCTAGTGGCTATAATTATCCTGCAAACAAATTAGTGGAACGATTTTACAATCCCATAAACATTCTGTGAAGTTAAAATGGGGCTAACTGTTGAGTTAAGGAGGACATGTTATTATATTCAAAGGTTGTTTTTGCACTGGCGACCATTTTAGAAGTTTAACAGATAGAATACCACCATTTTTTTCCGGTTGAAATTTAAAGTGATGTAATGTAATATGTATTGCACCGATTCACTTTCCTGTACTTTTCTTATGACCTATTTATCATTGAAACCGGTTTTTTTTTCGCAATAAAACCGAGAGAAATCAATTTTTAGGAGACAGGATGCTTGAATATGAAGAAAAAATTTCTTTCCACGACAAACAGAAAGTTACGAGGATGTAATTACATATTCAATTTCATGGCAGCTGCAGACATGAGCCGTTGGGCCTACAATAGAGCACGTGGTCAAATACTGATCGAGGCTGAGTTATAGGAAAGGAATGTTAATGGATTAATGGTCTTCACTTATACATGACCTAGTAAGGTAAATCCTTTGTGATGAAAATGGTTTTATTTCAGTTAATTTGAGAACTGGCAATGCGGTTTAGGTTTCTAGTAGTATACTTTACATCACACTACTTGTTACTTTTACACTTTTTTCGAAACGAAAATGTTCGATGGTCATAAATATATAAAAGATACTATTCATAGACGGAACCTTTTTTCATCTTAAACTCCTGGTTAAAAAGCAGTCATATAAATTAATTGTGCAACAGTGATAAAGTGAATATTCATTGCATCATCTGTACTGTCATAAAACGCTTACCAAATATTTAAATTGTATGTTGCAATAGACGTAATCACATTTATCTTATGTTGAGTCACATATACTCGTATATTCATGGATCATTTTTGTAGTAGAATGTCGCTGACTTCTAACCGGCCTGCATTTAATGGCTCTTTTATACCACGAAAGAGCTTTATTGGATATGCCGACTTTTAAATTAGTTCCTTATATGCCTTTTTAGACAGTTAACTTCCTCCTACATACTTAGTTTAGTTTTTATCTGGTATTTAAAACAAAACTCCTTAATTTAATGTTATTGTCATAGTAACACGAGACGAGCAGGTTCATAAACAGTATAAAAGAAGCACGCATAAAAAATTAAGATTACACTGCACTAAGTTATAACTGAGTTTGATTAACATTCTCGTTCAAATCCTATCCTACCAACTTAGAATGTGAATGCTAAGGTATGAAGGCATCAAAAGGTGTTTTTACAAAATCCAGCATCTAAGACCAGCTGTTCATGTTTCTGACAAAAGAAACTGATGTAAACTAGAGCACTAAGTGTATTCAAAATTTACACTGTCATGATAAAAACTATGTTGCTCTTATAAATTGCTTAATATAATATTTATAGCACCGTGTCTCTTTCCTGGTATTTCCGGGTGTCATTAACGTTTTTCCAACGGCTTCATAGCTGTTTATAGAAAGCTACAAGGCCTCCGTTAAAGATATTCAATTTTAGACTGACACAGCTGCTAACATTAACAACGGGGCCTGTAAAAGAGCAACAGATCATATATTGATCTAGGCTGAATTATGTGACAGATCATCCGGTGCTTATTAAAGATTTTCATTTGAGCCTGACCTAGTAAGATAAGTCATTTCTGTGATCAAAATAATGAATTTTCCATGACTTGAAAAATAACATTGCAATTCAGGTGTTTGTGAAAATGAGATTTCGTTTAAATCACATTTGCGTAATTTTAATTTTTTGTTATGATGTGACATGAAAGCAAAGGAAATAACACTATTTCTATTAATATTTCGAGCTGAGATCACAATTATTAAGATTATTTTAAAGATATATATATATATATATATATAGTTTTCATTTGATTAAAAGGAGTAACAAGTCGAAGAAATAATAAGACCGTTTCAAAGCAAAATGCTTTTCATAGATATCATTTCGTTTTGCTATATTCTAGAATTTAAAGACATGATTGATAAACGACTTTATATTCTAACGCACTATTGACGTAACGTCGTTTCTGATTGGTTGCGTCGTTTAAATTTGCGACTGTTAAAAATATCGTATATATAGTCGCAAAAATCAAACGGCGTTTTACTTATCGCATTTAAACGTAGTGTGCGTTAGAAAAAGGTTAACGTTTTAGTGATTTTGACATTTGCGATCGCATATAGGGTTTTAATGGTCGCAAACAGTTTTAACAGCTCCGACCGTTAAAAATATTTGCAACCATTAAACACCGTTTATACAGTCGCAAATATCAAAATTACAAAACAGTTATTCCTATAATACACGACGCTTTTTCCGGCGGAAAATGACCACAAGTAGAAATATGTCAAAAACAAAAACAGATGATGATAAAATAATTTCGATCTTACGTACTGAATTGAAAAACGGCAATTTTTTTTTTTTCACAAAAGAAAAGCTAACTCTGATTTTACTGCTATAACCTTTTAATATTTAATTAAGGTCTTACCCAATAATTTAGAGTGAACTGTAACAAAAGGGGGTAAATATGTTTTATTTGTACATAATGTATATGTAAATACTTCAAACTGAGACATCTGTCGCATGGAAAATCTGAAAACATGTTTTACTGAAAGCTAGTTTTCAAAAAAAAAAAAAAAACAACAAATTCTAGATGTACTAGACTGAGAGCTATTTTGTGTCTACAGACTTTATTAGACCCATGCTGGCATTGTAGAAGATTGCAATGAATTTAAATCAAGAAAACATCCTCTTTAGCTAGGCAATGTAAAGTTGGAAGCCTTTGAACACTCGGATACGGCAACAGCCCCAGAAAATATTGCGCAAACATATCTTAATGGTACTCTACAAAACTCCCGAATCTGTTTTATACAAACATATTAAAACACGTGGCCTTTAACATGGGCTCATTATCTATATCTTTATTTTTAAAGGCACATTCCCTATATCCAGCAGATAATATTCTCCAAACATAGATTATGTGTTCAATGAACGTAAAATGATAGATAAATACAATTTCAAAGAAGAACCTATAGCGGAAAATGCCTCATTTTACCTATATTAATAAATGTCGAGGCCTTCTGTAATAAAACGCATCCACCCATTAATTGTACAACAACAACTCTACATGGATTATTGAATGGTTTAAGGTACTGCAGCATATTTTAAACCACTGATTTTTATCGATAATGACTGGAATGCATAGCTGAAACTTCTACGTTAAGTTATAATACTTCCAAAGGTTTTAGAAATTATGTCTTGGTTTTTTTTAGTTTGACACCAGTAATAGGGTATGACCCTTTAAAATATGGTTAAGAAAAATATGTGATTTTACACTTCGTGATATTTCCTATGATTTTGTTTTCCCAATGGAATCTGGATTTGATTATTAACTGTATTTATGATTGTTTCAATCTATAAGTGCGATATACCACCCGTAATGAAACTAATCAAGAGTCATCATTTTACATTTCATTACTGCTGGATATACTAAGCCGGAAGTGGTATCAAGTGCATGACTTAAAAAGTTAATTTCCAGCATGATTAATGTAGACTTAATTAATAAACATGTTGGCACACTTTAAAGGACCGCTCCCTTATATTATCGAAACATAAACAATATGTTTAATGAAAATAAATACAATTTTACAAACTACGACTCATGTAAAAATGCCTCATTTTAGCCCAAAAATCAACATAGAAGAAATAAATTGCTTTCCATCTATTTATTGTACAACTACAACTTTACATAGAGTATTGAATGTTAAACGGTACTGCAACATATTTAAAAACGATGACTTTACCGATAATGACTGGACTGTAAAGCTTAAACTAAAACTTCAAAATATTATATTATTTATGCTTTTGAGGTTACCTGTGTAGTTTGACTTAGTTACAAGGAGTGTCTCTTTTAAAGCATACTCAAATTATTCATGCAACGTGGGGTTTAAATTCGCACATACATCTTTTGTCAAGATCGGATTAGCACATCTAGAATGATTGCACTTTAATTATTATTTTCTTCTATATTCAATATACAGTTTAGAGACTGTCCCGAAAATCTGAGTAGAAACTACTCTGGCTGTAATCAGTAGCTAATCATTTCATGTGGTCAGTTTCACAACAGGAGGGCCATAAAACTGCCATTAATCACCTAATTCCTAAATCCTTGTCTGTACCAGGTGCTGAGTTGCAGGAAATCCTGGCCATTTATACTGTATCCCTTCACTTGATAATTAGTAAAGCATATCTATAATACAAGAATTTATATTGAGACAAGGTGTCTTGCAGATCTAGTCCAGTAAAGAACAGAATTCTTCAAAATCTATGAAACTGTTTTGTTTCATTTTTGAGGTAATTAATCATTAGTTAATATATATCAATTCTTATAAATTGGAATAAATGCCCCATCTTAGTTATCTTGAAGTACAACTTCTATGCGTAATTCACAATAGGATTATCTGAATGTATGAAAGCAAACAATAGTACTTTTGCTGTCATTGTTTCTGGAATGTTGCACCAACCTGCATATAGGTCTTAAACGGAATATTAAAAAAGTATTATCCCTAAAAAAGGCCATACTGCATTATAGTCAAGTTAGATGCCTGAAACACATGTTGGAAGATTAAATGATTTTAAATATTATTTTATATTGAGTCATTTCTCTTATCCTCTGATAAAAACTAAATCAAACCTTACAAAAAGTTAATCATTATACAGTGATGAAAATTATTTTCAATACATGTATATTCAATAGAAATAATACAGCACATATTAGTTTATTTCTGTTTTTGATGATATGCACTTTCCAATGAGGCTTGCTCAGTGCCAAATATCTTTATGCCCCCCGAAGGGTGGCATATTGAAATTGCACCGTCTGTCTGTCCGTCCATCTGCGTGGCACCATAACCACAATATCATTGTTATAGATAAACAACAAACTATTGTTTGACCAAATATTTCCTTATAAAATGACCGAACATTATTTTGTTTCACTTTTTTCAGACTCGCTATTGTAATGGATGAATTTGTTCCCTAGACTGCTCACTCTCAAGTCAGTGAAGTTTTTTAAGTTAGAGGGGAAATATACATAGACTATGCGGTCTTGTTTCTGTTTGTTGGTCACATTTTAGCTTATGCAGCATCTTTCCAGCACAGAGATGCTCAACTTATATTAAATAAAAGTATCTTGAAAATGTAATATCTTTCCAACCTTTCCCTATTTCAGCATGTTTTCAGAAGCTAAATATGATTTATCTTGGCATTGTTGTGAATAAAATTATGAAGATAACTTTCTTGTAGTATAAGGAACAGGAGCAGCTGTGCATATGTATGCAAAATTAATTTTGAATTTTGCTTCAATATAGTTTAACACAACATAAAACTTCATCTACAGAATACAAGCGTTTCTTATTCCTTCTCCTGATACTAGGGACTAACTTTATCACCACCTGGCAATGCTGACCAAACATCATGACCTGCTGAGATTAATTGGGGTTTTATTGCCTGTGGTCATATAAAATTACATGCCAGATTAGCTAGAAGTCTGTGAATTCAGGAGAAATCCGGGACAGTCTCTAAACTGTATAAAAACATTAAAATTCTTTTTATAATCAAAGCGCTGTGAGCGCTTAAGGCCTGGGGGCTATAGGTTAACTCCCCGAAAAACAACTTTTGACCTACGTGTTTTGCGCTGAATCTTACCTAAAGCGCGGGTCGAAATGTGCAGAGGACGAAATTCAATATATGACACAGAATGAATGATTCACAAATATATGGGTGGCAGGGAAGTTTGTTTTATTATAAAACGTACGTTAAATGAAAAATAATCACATAGTCAACATTATAAAATGTTTAAGCCAATAAAAATAATTCGATCTGCGCTTTGTACAACTTCAAGCGATATGATCTGATGATGTGGATCGAAAATTATTGTGTACCAAGGACAAGACCTTGAAACAGAAATAAACAAAGCAATACCAGCAATGAAATATAAATACAGTACTGTACAATGTGTATAACAGAGAAAACCAAAAATGATTCTGGGTTACCTTGTAGTTGTAATCGGTGAAACCGTTCACTGGGCCCCTCGATAAATGGCGGGTGATTTTGATCACGTGAGTTCCTTCTCGGGAATGTACGTAAATTATATCTTTTTTTAGAGACATTTATTTTTAGGTAAATATATATGTAATCGTTCGTACATAACAAAGTTGTCAATGAAATGACATCGGAATTTTGAAAATTAAACTACAAACTCTTATATCGAGCTTCGTACGGTTTCGTAAATTTCCGTACTTTTCCGTGATATGCATATGATTATCTTCCGTAATCAGCTAACAGCGCATTAATTTCTAAAACAGAAAAAATGTGTAATGTAGCCCGTAAGCTATATTGAAGTTTTATGTACTGTTTTTATTTGTAATATGTTCTTATCATATGCGACATTCAAACAGAAGATTGATCTGGTCTGTCTTGCACTACTTTCGCATAGCGCATGTTTACAGTTGTTATTCGCACATAGCACAGTTAAATTTCTTGCAGTGTTTGAAATGTGGTATACTAACTTAGGCCTAAGGGACTTACAGTTCCCAGGCCAAAAATGGTTATCAAAATGAAATTGTAATTTACTCAAATAATTTAATGATTACTCTTTCTAATATCCACCCTTACACTGCCTGATATTTTACAAATGAGGCTCCTTATGGGGGTGTAGTGCTTTTCTTAAGTACTCTTTTTAGAAACTTAGAATTTTTTGTTTTCTTAAACTGATACTACTGATTTAATGAACTGATAAGAACTGAGTTATGTATCACTTTGAGAGGCTGAACAAAGAAATGCCCCTAAAGGGGTGGTGAAAATTAAAAAATGCTTTTTTTTTCTAAAAAGGCTTGTCAGAATAAGATTTTGTTTGACACAAATAATCAACTTTGTATTCTCTAACCAAAGTATTCTTGTTGTCTGAAAGTAGTAGCTCTGTTTTATTTTAATTACTACAGTAATTAAGTCCTTTATGACTGTAAGTTAAAGAAATAAAATATTACCTCGGAGATGAGAAAGTGGGGTGGTGAAATTATAAAAATGCTTTTTTTTCTGAAACAGACAGACCAATACACTTTCAAACTGTTTTTTTCCAGCTATTTGCTTCATTTTGCGGGGGATATAAATTCACTAAATTTGCTTGTCATTTTAGCTCGAATACTGTCCTCAAATAATAAGATGTGGTGAATTAAATTTCCGAACATCAATTCAGCATTGCAGAACTTGACGTTTATGTCGGAAAACCCGATAGATCTGTTAGGCTCTTCAATTATACGGCGAATAAGAGATAAAACCCAAAGCTTTGTTTTATATTCTAATGTAGTGACTCGCTGCATTTGTTTTACGCTGAAAAATTATGCTGTGTCGGGATAATTGAAAGTAACATTTTTGGCATCGAGATATAACCTTAGAGGGTCTATGCAATTGACACTAAGTAACAGTTAAACACGAAAACATGTAGATCTTCTACTTTTAATTACTATTATAAGTGACGTTTTAGTAAAGGTGACAAAATTTTAAGCTTCAAAGCTTTTCTAGGTACCAATGTTTCAGCGTATATATATCCTTTCGTCCAAATTCTTTTTTAAAGTTTTGCATAACGTTGTATAAACAGACACAGAAAGGTAAAACATTCCAGGATTATCCAGGAACATTTAAGTAATTTTCCTTGCTTTAATATATAAGGACATATTAAAAGTTAAATTGTAAATTATTTATACCATTTAACGTAAGATAACATTATACAAGTGTGATCTTAAAACTGGTTTCCCTATCACATTACTAGGCTAAATCAATTAATGACCTAGTGCTATGTAACAAGTCTGTTTAATAATGCCTGCAGCTGTGATATTATTGGCATTGATTGTCGCTAATTGCTACCTTGCAGAAAATTGTAAAACATACATCTGATAAAAATGAATATAAGTTAATCTCCAGTGTTAAACTTACTTTCTCATATTAATTGCATTCTGTTTTGTACTTGCCGTTTAAATGACCGTATACTAGCAGTTGGTCATGAGGATGGTATAAATCGCGGTACGGTACTATGAAATCACAATATCTCAGAAATGAGTATTTTCATAAATTTTCGAAAAAGAGACACATATTTAGAAATTTACAAGGAAACACAGTAGCAATATATAAATATACTCCTGTTGTGTATTGAAAAGGGGTAAGAAGGTATGTATTGTGCTGATTGTTCATATCTTCAATGCATTAATTGACCAGAAAGATTTGTTAATGTTTAAAGATGCGGAAATTATGTCTTTTCGAATGATCAATCATTCATTTATTTTTAGAATGACGTCAATGGTTAATTTTTAAAATAACAAGTAAAAAACATCACGCATGCGTCTATTTTTAGCACACCTCATTGTGCCAGCGTGAGCTATTAGTATCACTCACCGTCCGGGGTGCGTCGTACGTCGTCCGTCAGTCCACCATTTCCTTCAAAACGACATCTCCTCTGAAACCGCTGAGCAAATGTTGATGAGACTTTGCAAGGATATTTCTTGCATGAAGCTTTATCAAAGTTGTTCAAGGAATTCCATTCCATGCAAAACTCTATGGCAACATATAGCAAAAATTAAAAAAGCTTAGATATTTAGCATGTAGCATTTGCTAGTGGACCTATACAAAGATTGTTCAAATGCTAACGCCCGGGTCAAAATTGACCCCACCCGGGGGGTCACTTGGTTTACATAGGCTTATACAGGAAAATCTTAAAAAATCTTATTTTCTGAAACCACTAGGCCTAGAGATAAGATATTTGGCATGTAGAAATGCCTAGTGAACTTCTACTTACATTGTTCAAATCATAACCCCCTGATCAAAATTAACCCCAGGAATTGGGGAGGTCACTTGAATTCATATAGGCTTATAATACGGAAAACTTTGAACAACCACAAGGCCGACAGGCAGAGAATCGATATTTGGAATGTTACTTAGCATTTAGTTGTGGCTCTCTACTAATTATTTTAAAATCATGACTCCTTTGTTTTATAGTCAAGGTAGTCAGGTGAGCGATATAGGGATATCATGGCCCTCTTGTTAAATAAGGTATTTTACAATTACCGAGGGCTATCTCTAAGGTAGAGATCGTCAAGTACGGGCGCAACACTATACCTAACGACACTGTTTTCGACAAAAGATGAATACCGGTCTTTGTTCTATTCCATTTGAACGGCAATTTGTATTTTACAAAAGATGGAAAAATAGTTGGTTCTATAGAAATCACTGAGTAGAATATGTCCAACAATGGATGAAAAGACATATTTGCCTATTCAAATTTAGAGACCGAAAAAAGTGTCGCTTGGTATTGTTTTCGTAACAAAGTGGCGCCCGTACTCTACCTTTAAAATAGCCCTTCGTGAATGTAAAATACCATAACTAAAAATAGACGCACGCGTGAAGTTTTTTAACAATGTCATTTTCAAAATAAGCCATTGACATCATTCTACCATTGACGTCATTCTAAAAATATATTTAAAATGGCCGCCGCGCATGCGCAGTCGTGTGGCCAATCCGAACCCAATACTACTAATGGAACACTGAACTCTCAGTACTGAATTTTGATAATTTATGCATAAAGATCATTGGAATCCATGAATATTCTGGTAACATCAATATATTTTGTTCCTTTTCACATTGCACTCAATCCCTGACTTTGTAAATATGTAGTTAGTCGACATAGAGAGAATGTATGAAAACAAGAAACCCACAAATACCGCTATAACTTCGTTATCGGAAAATCCCGTTTTATATTCCAACCAGTGGCATTAAATTGTAGTTTCTGTAGATAAGGCATTTCATATTGCCGCTTTCTCCACGAGATTGATACCATCTTGAGCGAGTCTCGAAGGGATTCAGGAAAAAAAAAAAAAAAAAAAAAAAAAAAAAAAAAACAAAAAGGGAATGCCACGTACCAAAAACGCAGCCTCCCCAAAACGAGCCCCACAGCACCCAGAAGTGCACACCACCAACACACACACACACACACACGCACACGCACACACACAATCATGTTCACACACAAACATACACTACCAACACACACAAGCATACAAAGCAAACACACAAGGACAAAGACAGAACAATTAACGGAACACAGTGGGGCACCGCCTTGGAACGGTCAGTGGCAAAAACACCACCCGGGGAGCTTAAACCGGTTTATGGTGCGCACCCAACCTCACTCTTACCCCCACCATGTTCCAAAGTCACAGGACAGTGTAAATAAAAAGTAATCCCTGCTAGGTGAATCTCTAACACACGCAATGGAAACAAAAAGGCATGATATGTAAAACACAAAAATGCTCGTGTATAAATATATAAAAAAAACAAACCTTGAGAACCAAAAAACGTATGTACTCAATGCATTTGCAGAAGGCAGAGCACCAAGAGAAACACCCTTAAGGGCCCGACGAAACAGGCCAGAGGACAGAAATCAAAACAGTTTCGTCCCAGTGGGATTTAAAAACTGCCCATCACAGAGTCCTCCCCCTCTTCCGTCAGACACAATCAAAGAGGGAAGCATAGCGTCCAACTGTTGGACAAGTTGTAAGAACTTGTTTCACTATAGAGAGTAAATACGTTAGAATTGAATAAAACTAATCGTTATGAAATAAAGCGATAACATACAAGTTCATGAGTAACAGCGTTAATGCATCATCGCCCTTCACCCCTTCACCTAGCATATCAATAATGATTTCTTTCAGCACAAATGATCAACATAGACGCCTTTTGTAATAAACGCTATCCACCCATTAATTGTACAACAACTTTACATTGAGTATTGAATGGTTTACTGTACTGTCAAATGTTTTAAAACGCTGATTTACCGATTATGACTGGAGTTATAGATAGATAGATAGATTTATTGGGCATAATAATCCATCATTACAATACAGTACATTTAAATCATTTAAAACAAGAGATAATAGCACATAAAATAGACTATCATTACAATACAGTACATTTAAAACAAGTAATACTAGCACATACATAAAAAATATCACAGAACCCCAAATCTTAATCTAAAAAAGAATGAATATCACCAAAACAGATTAAGACCAAAATAATTGGTACTTATTTACCATATCAGTCCAACACCAAATAAGTTTTTTTTTTCATTTACTAGATTCCTCATTATTATTTGGAAACCACTCTGTAGACTGTAAGTATTGACTAGACTTTATGCCTGGAAAGCCCATGAAAGTCATCACGACTTATTTCCAATGGGGTCCATGACTAGAACATGTTTACTTTTACATCAACACATACAAACAGACATTTACAGAGAATATAAAAAATAAAAAAATTGAAGGGCAAGGCCAAGACGGCAGCATATTGTAATTTGTATAGAAACTCAAGGCTAATAAACTAGACAGGAAGCTAAACCAGACTATCAGGTTCATAATCCTGTCAAAAGTATTAGACTGAAATGGTTGAAGTACCACATTAACATATGTCCACCATGCTTAGATCAGTATCTACTAAGCAAATACCTGTTCACCACCTTTTAAAACTGTAGTGTCCTTTTATAGACTGTATTTTCTCAGGAAGTGAATTCCATACTAAAATACTATTATAAAAAAAAGTATTGGCTGTTACCGAGTTTACATATGGAACATAAAAATTAAAACTATTTTTCCTTGTACCGTATGCATGTATGTCTGATTTCTTAATAAATTGCTCATTTAAATATTTTGGACATTTACCATAATATACCTTATGTACATGGTTAAGGCTCAGCTGTTTGACTTGATCTTCAATTCTTAAGATACCAAGTTTTTGAAAATCCGTATCTGTAAGAGAAGTCCTAGCAGACACATTCATTATAAACCTGACAACTTTGTTTTGTGTTATCTGAAGCCTTGTTTTAATGGTTTTACTCAAACCATTATACCATGCATTATACCATGCAGAACAGGCATAGTCAAATAAGCACTGCACAAGAGAATTGCATAGAGTTTTCCTCATGTTTAAATCTAAGATATTATTTTGTCTATATAAGAACTTAAGTCTTGAATTAACTTTCTTTATAATATCTTTTGCACATGTGCTACCAGACAGAGTATTGTCTAAAACATGACCCAAGTATTTAACAGATTTCTGTGACTTAACAATACTATTACTACACTTAATAGAGAATTCCTCTACTTGGTTTAACCTTCTCTTACTACTAAAAAGAATACATTCTGTTTTACCCAAATGTAAAGAAAGTTTATTATCAATAAGCCACTTGTTACAATTTTCAAGTTCCATTGATTACATTCAGATTACTATGTGAAAAAATGATTGCACTGTCATCAGCATATAGTAATAGTTTACACTCACCACCAATACTGATTGACATATCATTTACATAACATAAAAATAACAGGGGGCCAAGGATACTTCCCTGGGGCACCCCACATATTTTCTGAATTTGAAAAAATACCATTTATATGAACCTGTTGTTTTCTACCAGTTAAATATGAATTAAACCAATCCACAGATTCCACTCCCATAGCTTCTAGTTTGTTACATAGAAGAGAATGATTTACCGTGTCAAAGGCTTTTTGTAAATCAAGCAATACCATTTCGGTATATCGGCCTTTGGCAGTCTGGGTCCTTATGCAATCTGTGAGATGTATCAGGCAGGAATCTGTAGAATAGTTTGTTCTGAACCCTGATTGAAATTCAAACAATAATTTATTTGACACTAAATAAGATTCTAACTGATTATAAACGGCTCTTTCCAAAATTTTTGATACAATACACAAAATACTAACCGGTCTGTAATTTCCAACATCAGTTTGACTATTTTTCTAATGCAATGGTTTTACACGTGCAGACTTTAGCTCATCAGGCACTTGATTATCAACAATTGATTTATTAACAATAAAAGAAATGGGTATTTTAAGAAAACATGCACCGTCCCTTAAGAATCGTGCAGGAATCTCATAAAGTCCTGTACTTTTGGCAGGATTCAAAGAACATAATTCTTTATAAACAAACTTTTCATTGACACTGTGTAGGTTAAAAACAAAAATAATATCAAACAGGGAATGCCACGTACCAAAAACGCAGCCTCCCCAAAACCTAGAAATAGGTAAAACTGTTAGGTTTAGTAATAATACTTGAACATATTCTATCATATTTACTTTTAACTTTATTTAGTTCGACACCACTGATAGGAAGTGTCTCTTTAATCATATCTTACTGAGAATATAAATAGACCTTTTATGGCATCAAAATAGTAATCATCAAAATTATGTTGATGTGTACACACTGCATATGAAATGAATTAAGCAAACAAGGAAACAGATCCCAACAGTAAATAATATACTTAGCAAACATATCTTTACACATTTTAAAAGTTTCTGAAGCTTTAAAGCTGCTCGTTCATAGTTTCCAGTGAAAAGAAATGAAATAGTAAAACATAAACTGTAACAAGAGCTGTCGGTAGGACAGCGCACTCGACCTTTGTAGTACTTGCCAATAAAACAAAACTTTGACAGTTAAAGGCAAAACAAGGATCTGTATAAACAAGGGCCAAAAGTAGCAATATCTTAAGTCAAAAAAACAAAAATAATATCAAACAGGGGGGGGGGCCGCCCCACCCCACCCCCCCCCCCAAACCCCCGCCCCCCAAACGAACCCCACAGCACCCCCAAGTGCACACCACCAACACACACACACACACACACACACACACACACACACGCGCACACACACACGACACACACACACAATCATCCCGCTGGGGGGGGGAGCACAGGACACACCCCCACACACCCCCAACACACACTAGCATACAAAGGAAACACACCAGAGGACAAAACGAACAATTAAAGGAACACAGTGGGGCACCGCCTTGGAACGGTCAGTGGCAAAAACACCACTGGGGAGCTTAAACCGGTTTATGGTGCGCACCCAACCTAAAGACTTATCAAACTTAAATGTTTGATATCATTGAATACTACAGAAAAGTTGTTGATTGATTCTTCAAGTAGTTGTTATATTATGTGCGTAACAGTGCCAGTTGCACACAATACTTTAACTACGAATTTCTAAGTAAAACTCAAGAAACATTTTTAAAGAGTTATCTTCTCTTGTTTACAGATAGGTGTCATGATGGTACATAAGTACTCCAACTTTCAAAGCAATGTCTCAAATGGTTAAGTCAACAAGTGGACAAGAATGAAAATTTTAACTGAGTTTATAAGTCGAAAAGAGCCATAACTCAAATACATTCCTTGACAGAGTTACCGTCTACTGCCTATGTTTGGAAATCATGATGGTAAATAAGTATTCCAACTTTCAAAAAAACAAAAATAATATCAAACAGGGAATGCCACGTACCAAAAACGCAGCCTCCTTCAAAGTCATATCTCAAACAGTTCAATCAAAAAAGATTCTAAGTCGATAAAGGGCCTATATTAAAAAAATCCTCGACAGAGTTACATTATCTTGCCTACAGACGGGGGTAATGATGCGAACAAGTATTCCATCTTTCAAAGCTATATCTCAAAATTTTAAGTCAATAGTGGATGCCACGTACCAAAAACGCACTCTCCCAAAACGTAGCTTCTAAGTAACCAAAAGCCCCCACCACAAGAGAAACCACGCACGCACGCATTCGCACACAAACCTTTTCACAGTACTAGACAGGTGATGGTGATGTACACACACACACACAATGATGTAGGCTTACACACTTGCATACAAAGGCAACACACGTTTTTGGACACCATTGCATTCTCGCCGTTCGAAGGAAAATAGTATGTTTTCTCATCAAACTCTGTCTACGAGCGAGCAACTTTAAGGGAAAAATTATAATCAATTTCAGAATTATCTTTAAAATAGCCTTTTGCGCACTCTCCTATTAGCATTATAAAGGAGAAACTATGCGTATTTAAAAATTAATAAGCATCAATGCATGTTTATCGTCGAATAACCGAGTTTGGGCATTTATTCTGACAAATATATCACGAAGGCCGCATGCCAGAGTTATATATTGTTCTTATGAAAACGACAAACGAGGGTTATAATGGCTAAACCAAACTATGGATTTATTATTTCGATTCTAACACGACTTATTTGAAACAAAATTTGAAGAAAAAGAGGGAACTTTTCATTGAACGTATCTTACACTTAGCGTGCTACGCACCTAACTTTGCCGTTGAAGTTACCTCCCAGGCGAACACTAAAGATAGCTATTTGAATGTACTTTCTTCTGAAAGATGTATGAGCGTAGTTTCAGTTTTTTCATCAAAAACTTTAAAAACCTAATTTTCAAGTAAATGTTACAAGGAATTTGATTGATAGAAGTGGTTCGAATTTTTAGGGTACGCAATCGATTCAAGTTACGAAACGATATTAGTTACGTGTATAGATAAGTGACGTCACAGTTTCCTTACTAATGACGTCTAACTGTGTAAAAAAAAACAATAGCAACAAAACAGTTGAATAAAGTCAGTGTAAATGGTGTCGTTACATTAGATGAAGTTAACTCGAAGTGTGACTTCCATCGGATCCCCCGTTTTGCCCCAAGTATCCAAAGTATGCCTTCAAAAGATTCACTATACGTCTAGTAAATTGAACGAGCCAAATCACGATGCGCGGGTAAATTGTTCAAGGTCGGTTTATTGCAGAATAACCCAAATAGATTTTGTTCTACATGTATGTAGGTTATTCGCTGGTCGTGTTAGAATAATGAATATTCATTTTAAAAATAAAATGACGAAAATACTGATATAATTACTACACATAACATTTTTGATGCATTTTCTATCTTTGGCCGAACATTAAAGTCTAATTCTGAAACTCCATAATTTCTTTTTCGAAGCTTAAAATTTAAATTTCAACTGCAAGTAATACTTAAAATGAATAAAAAATGGATTGCAGGAGACTTTAAAATGGAGTGGAATTGATATAGTGTAGAGAAAGATGCGATTGCGAGAGACAAATACGTTTGATTGTACTTGATTTAAGTGATCATCTCGAATAGTTTGCATAATCACGGACCCACGGTATCATTTTAATTTTCGTATGCGCAACAATAAGAAAGTTTATCGTTCGTTTAAAGAGTCTTATTTATGTAATGCGTGGTGAAATATGTTCAAAATAATGAGCAAATAAAGTGTTACATCGGCCATTTAATGCAAATCACGCAAAGGCACTTGTGACTGTAGTATTCAGAAATCAGGCAAGTAAATTGCACATTTTCAAGCTGTTTTTTATTACAAAGGACTGAAATGATAGTAAATATAGAGAAAGTTGATTAAATTTCTAGCAGTAACTGCTAACTAATTTCCTCACCTATGAGATACATATGTCCGCACATTTACCCATGTGAGATCTCACATCGCTGCCGGACTATTTTTACCTTAATTGTAAGCAGACAAAACAAAATCGAAAAATGACTGTAAAATTGTTATTTTTGAAATAAACATAGGGTTGTTGGTATTCATTTTCTTAGCTAGATCATTTTCTATCCATCTATAGCAGCTTCGAAGTAAAATTCAAGAAAAAGTTGATTTTCATTTTTTCATCCCCATCCTGTATTTGCACTTATTCCTTCTTACTTGTGTGAAAATGCGATTTAAACGGTGAGAAAAAAAATCTACCATGTCCATTTAGTTGTGGATAAGGAAATCCCACCCTCGGGTTGAGATACGTCCAAAAAAACTCGACAGAGCCTCGTTTTTGGACGTATCTCAACCCTCGGGTGGGATTTCCTTATCCACAACTCATGAACATGTTAGATTCACTTTATCTCGACAATCTATGACTGAATATTTTTCGCGCATTATATAGCTGATTTCTTGACTGTGAAAACTATAAAATTATCAAACTTAAATATTAAACACTTTTCGCGTGTATGTAAACAAATCATATAAAGCGAAAAATCAAGTACAGTGCAACCTTTCAGCAGAGAACATCCTTGGAAACACAGAAATGTGCTTCTTTGAGAGAGGTGTGGTTCTTGAGAGGTCGATTCTTTATATAATTGACGCTAAAGGAAAGAAAATCAGTGTCTTTTGGGGAGGTTGTTGCTCTAGGAAGGTGTCTTTTGAGGAGGTTGGCCTGCAGACAGAACAAAACACTGTTCAAAGCTTGCTATGAAATAGTTTTCACGAAGCTTTACTTTCACGAAGCTTTACATTCACGAAGCTTTATTTTCACGAAGCTTTACTTTCACGAAGCTTTACATTCACGAAGCTTTCTCACGAAGCTTTACATTCACGAAGCTTTACTTTCACGAAGCTTTACTTTCACGAAGCTTTACATTCACGAAGCTTTACTTTCACGAAGCTTTACTTTCACGAAGCTTTACATTCACGAAGCTTTACTTTCACGAAGCTTTACATTCACGAAGCTTTACTTTCACGAAGCTTTACTTTCACGAAGCTTTACATTCACGAAACTTTACTTTCAAGAAGCTTTACTTTCCTTGATATTGTTACATAGTTTTTTTTAAACCCTCATTTGACCGAATTTCTAAGGTTTTCCACTTTAGGGTCTGCAAGCACTTTTGTGGCATGTTCATGAAATAAAGGATTCACCTTACTGTGTCAAGTAAAAATGGAAATAGTTCATTAACACGGAATGTTCTGTCCGATAAAACACCGTCTGGATTAATGACCTAGTGCTATTTTACAATCCCCATGGCTAATCTCCGCAGCTGCGTCATAATAAAGTTGAATACATTTAATTAAGCCCTCGTAGCTAACTGTAAAAAATGTGAAAAACGGCTGTGTGTCATTGAAAGAAATTTATTAGCATGATATTCAAGAAAACTATCTCATAAAAATTGATTTCTCTTCAGTTGTATGGCTGAAAAAACTGTTTCAGAATGTATCAAAAAGGCCAAAAGTGCAGTAAAGGAATATAAAGTACAAAACTATCACATCACAGAACATCTTAAATTTTCTAAATAGGAATTGTACAAGTATTAAGTTTATAAAAGCACACCTAATATGCATGTGCATTATGTAACTCATATGAAGTGACGATTTGTTTCCCATACTCATAATATGTTCCTGTGCAAAAATATAGTCTAGTCTAACATGTGTTACAGTAAAGGTTATAACATTTTTGTCGAAAACAAAACTCTGTGCCTACACGCCATATTGCTCTAAGATGGATTTTGCACAAGAGTTTCATTGTCGTTTTTGGCCTCGAGTCTCAAAGTCTCCTAGGCCTAAGGTAGCGTACCACATTTCAAACACTGCAAATAATTTAACTGTGTTATGTGCTGATAACATATGTAAACATGCGCTATGTGAAAGTAGTGCAAGACAGACCGGATCAATCTTCTGTTTGAATGTCGCATACGATAAGAACATATCACACATAAAAACAGTACAACGATTGCAGAAAGGTCCACAGCTTACGGGCTCCATAAAACAGCTTTTTATGAACTCTGTTTTAGAAATTACTGCACTATTTACGTAAGAAAATCATATGCATATCACGGAAAAGTACGAATATTTACGGAACGTACGGAGCTCTATATACGAGTTTGTATTTTGATTTTTAAATTTCTGATGTTATTTAAAACTTTCTTATTTACGATCGTTTACATATGCATTTACCTAAAACTAATTTTCTTTAAAAAAAGATATAATTTACGTACATGCCCGAGAGCGAACTTACGTGATCAAAATCACCCGCCATTTATCGAGGCTGACGCTGCTTGTCAAGTTGGAGCCGAGTATGCCTAGTGAACGGTTTTACCGATAACAAGGTAACCAAGAATCATTATGGTTTTTCCTGTTATATGTACAGTACTGTATTTATATTTCATTGCTGGTGTTGCTTTGTTTATTTCTGTTTCAATGTCTTTTCCTTGGTACACAATAATTTTCGATCCACATCATCAGATCATATCGCTTGAAGTTGTACAGAGCGCAGATCGAAATATTTTTATTGGTCTCTCAATTTATAATGTTGACCATGTGATTAAACGTACGTTTTATAATAAAACAAACTTCCCTGACACCCATGTATTTGTTAATCATTCTGTGTCGTATATAAAATTTCGTCCTCTGCACATTTCGACCCGTGCTTTAAGAAAGGTTCAGCCAAATTACGAAGGTCAAAAGTAGTTTTTAGGAAAGTTAATATATAGCCGCTCACAGCGCTTTGATTACTAATGCCAACTAAGGACGGTATACTTACAAGTTTTACTACAAGATTGATCACTTACAAATATTAACCCTAGTGGGGCTTGACTGATTTTATCCTCAATAATGTATATAAATACTAAAGACGTGTATATAAATACTAATTTCGGCCATATCTAGAGCAGAATCTTGTTATAGTCTTAATAATTAAGTCGTAAGTACGAACTATCATGTATTACCCTAGAATTTCATATGTCATGGACACGAGATAATTTAGTTGAAGCCTCAAGATAATTATGTTTTAATGTTGTAGCAACGAGCTACTATTTCACAAGATAAATATTTCCTGACCAAAAATCAATAGCACGTTTCATCGATAATATGAAATAATAATATATAATGCCCCAACAAGTGATTAAATCTCGGGTCCATGAGTTCGGAAGTCGTGGTCATGAGATAGTTAACTCGAACATCAGTAAGCCGTCTGTGATGGGCAGTTTTTAAATCCCACTGGGACGAAACTGTTTTGATTTCTGGTCCACTGTTGGCCCTGTTTCCGTCCAGGCCCTTGAGGGCGTTTCTCTTGGGTGCTCATAGTTTGCCTTCTGCAAAGGGATTGAGTACAGTACGCTTTTTTGTTTCATTTTTACTAGGAAAAAATTTTTCAGCTTTTCTTATATTAATTAATAAACGTTATACAATCTTTTTTGGTTATACATAATATGGCAATATTTATTATTCCTGATTGCGTGTTATTAGAGTGATGGTCACCTAGACGGAGATTACTTTTAATTATACACTGTCCTGTGACTAAAAAGGTTGGATATGTCATGGTCGGGTTTATGTAATAACACGAGGTGTCTCCTAAAAAAAGAATTGGAGTCGTTGGGTTTCACCACAAAGGCCGGGGCCAGCGGGTTTATAATGCACAAAGGACGACAAAGAGTTTTTATTAGACGATACCCAGCTGAAGGATGTTATTTCCATCTGACCAGATTCCAAGGCGGTGCCAAGCGTTGGTTCCTTGCAATAATTGTTCGTTTTGTCCAATATCGTGTGTTTTGGCTTTGTGTTATGCTAGTGTGTGTATAGGAAAATATAGTGTATATGTGTTTATGTACATGATTGTGTGTGTTGTAAAGTTGTTGTTGTACGTACTGGTTGGTAAGGTTGACTTGGAGGGGCTGAACGTGCTGGGGCTCGTTTTTTCCCCGGAAGGAGGCTAGCAGGTTTTGGTACGTGGCATTCCCTGTTTGATATTATTTTTGTTTTTACGACTAAATAGTCCGCGCCCGTGGTAGAATGGTTAATGTCACTGATTTGAAATCACTGGACTTAATTATTATATGATTGAGGGTCGACTGTTTGAGCCCTGTTATCGACCAAGACACTGTGTGAGCAATTTGGCAGTTTCTTACTTAGTACTGCGCTCATTTGGGGGGAGGGGAGAGTGAAGAAAATAGCTTTGCCTATTTAGGATGGTTGGATATCCCGTACGTCTGTCCAGGTCTCCAGTCATTGGATTTTTTTCAAATTTAACTGACAGCATTGTAGGAAGGAGTGTGCAAAAAATAACTTTTTACTAAGAGTTATTCCTTTTTCCTTCTATAAATTCCAATATGAATGAAACTGTTATACAAATCGTTATTGCAGTTTGCAAGATTAATAACTACTTATATTGGTAATACTTTATTAGATTTACTAGGAGTATAAATCACATGATTAATTTTTTCAAATTTAAAATGTTGATGCGTCACTTTGGAAAGGATAGTAATCTACTTTGCTAATTATGCACTAGCTAGTCGTAAAAAAGTTGTCCCGCATAACTGCAAAAAAGGAGATGGATATGTCTGACTAGTACATTTAGGGTTCAGTTATGAAATAACTCTACCTTCCGGTTCCTTTAGCAGTGTTCTTGCTCCAAGATAAACAATGCAATTGGAGGTTTGGTCAAAGTTATTAACTACAAAGGCCTGGGAGGCAGAGTGCGTTTTGCATAACTGCGCATACAGAGTATTCCATCAGAGTTGTTTAATTTGTCCGAGCATAACAAAGACTTGAAAGGATGTTATTTCGATTCTAGCACAGACAAGATATTACAAAAAAGAATAGATGCAAAGCGTTATTTTCATACGCGAATATTTATTCCAAGTCATGCGTAACTCCAATACTTGAGGATTTTGTTTAAGGCTATATACTGTATTATGGCTAGTAAGTACAGTGTGATAGGAAATAACACTATAGTGCTACTTTTATCAATAGAAAATTATTATATACATGAACATTCATATTGCAACCTCTTTCATTCCTCTTTGCACTTACTTGAGAGCTATCAGTTCAGTATTCTATGGTACTACACGTTGGCAAGGAATGATACTGAACGTTGGCAAGAGAGGGCGGTCGTAACGATCAGCTGTATGGACTATTTTATTTGTTTTAAAGTTTATATGTGGAAGTTTGACAGTATTTTACAATTGAATAAATTATAGTCTTAAAATAAAAAAGAAACTTTAATCATTCCAAGTAGATGTAAAAGAGTTTCATTTTTAAAATGGTTAGAATTTTTTAGGGCACGCAATACCAGGACTGGTTACGAAAGTTACTGGTACGTATATGAGCCAAGTATTGGTAAAGAAAAGTAATGATGTTTTGCATGTTGTCATAAGAAAGAGAAAACATTTTTAGGGATGTTTATCAAGTTGATTTATTCACATTTCAAAGTACAAACCTGTATCCGTAGGAAAAGTCTTGCGCGTTTTAAAACAAAATGGCGGACGGCAACTGAAATTTCTCATAATAAATGACGACACGTATTAACAAGAATATTGAATCGAATCTATTAATACGCAATAAAGAAAATATACATGGTAAAATGGTACGCTAGTTGTCTGAGAATTTCAAGATTCATTTATATGAAAGTATATCATAAACTGTTATTGAACTTGTATGGTGAAATATTGCTTGGAATGGGTTGATCTGGTGGGAACAACGAGCTTGCGACTTGTTCCCGCCAAATCAATGAGTTCCAAGTAACAGTTCGCCATACAAGTTCAATAACATATATAATTTGCACTGTATATGGGGCGGAGCTTTACCGTTTTATATCTGTAATAGAACACATGGTCTATCTACAATAGAGAACAGTTACAATAGCGCAACAGAACAATTGTGCCATAATGCAAACTAGATAGAAAACTGTCGACTCGAATAATAACATAATTTCTCGGAAGCTACGCCTCCTCGAAATACCGGTAACATAAATATTCTCGCAAACAGTACTCTATTTATTACATAAAACATAATTGTTCTACTCTTTGTAGATAATCATGAGTCAAGTTAGAATATAGGGTTAACAAACGTTTTTTCGTGTTATAACATCTGCAGAATCCCGAATCTTTTCGTTATTACCATCTGTATGAAACTAGTCCTTAGACGAATAATTCAACCTTTGCATGAAGAACTGAGAGAAGCATGCAGACGAGAGTAGGCAGATTGGCAGACAGCAGAAGGTCACCCTGCTTTGCACAGGTTGATTTATTTAGAAGAAAAGTTCCGCCATTACTTGTGCTACGAAGTATTATTATACCCCCGAAACGAAGTTTGGAGGGGTATATAGGAGTCACCCGGTGGTTGGTCGGTCGGTCGGTCGGTCGCTCAGGCGGTCTGTTGCATTTTCCTTGTCCGGAGCATAACTTGAAAACTACTAGTTGGAATTCAATACAACTTCATACAATGGTCAAGCACATTGAGAGAAAGTGCAGTGTACAAGAACCATAACTCCATCTTGACTCATTACATAGTTATTGCCCTTTGTTACTTTTCCTTGTCAGGAGCATAACTTGAAAACTACCGCTTTGAATTCAAAGCAACTTCATACACTGATCAAGCACAATAAGAGGAAGCGCAGTGCACAAGAACTATAACTCTATCTTGAGTAATTACAGAGTTATTGCCCTTTGTTATATTTCCTTGTCCGGAGCATAACTTAAAAACTACTGGTTCGAATCCAATACAACTTCATGCAATGGTGAAGTACATTGAGAGGAAGTGCAGTGTACAAGAACCATAACCGTATCTTGAGTATTTACAGAGTAATTGCCCTTTGTTACTTTTCCTTGTCCGGAGCATAACTTGAAAACTACCGGTTGGAATTCAATACAACTTCATAAAATGGTCTAGCACAATGAGAGGAAGTGCAGTGTTCAAGAACCATAACTATATCTTGAGTATTTACAGAGTTATTGCCCTTTGTTACTTTTCCTTGTCCGGAGCATTACTTGAAAACAACCGGTTGGAATTCAATACAACTTCATACAATTGTCTAGCACAATGAGAGGAAGTGCAGTGTTCAAGAACCATAACTCTATCTTGAGTATTTACAGAGTTATTGCCCATTTTTACTTCTCCTTGTCGCAGAGCTTAACTTGAAGACTACTGGTTGGAATGCAATACAACTTCATACAATGGTCTAGCACGATGAGAGGAAGTGTAGTGTACAAGAACCATAACTCTATCTTGACTAATTACAGTAATTGCCAAAAACAATATCTCTATTTTAGTGTTTTTTTGCAAGGTATTCTGTTACTACGAACTTTCCCAGTTTATAAAGCAGTCTTTCGGGGGTATCAATCACATTTAGTGATAGCTCTAGTTGTAAATGAAATTGAACATTTTAAAAGACATATTTGTAAATAATTCATACGAGTAAACGTTATGAGCACTCAAAAATTGGAATCTAAAATATTGAATAGCATGTCACATGTTTCAGCTGGAATCAATTAATGACCCAGTGCTCTATATCAGGCCTGCTGGGTAATGTCACCGTCTGTGCTATTACAGGCATTGATTGTCTATAATTGCTTCCCCGCAGCAAATTCTAAAAACACATATTTCATCTGAAGAAATATTACATTAACTTCAGTCTCAATGATAATACTTCCTACAAATGCCTTGTCCAATATGGTAAAATCAGTGTTTAAAATATTAGTATGTTGCTGTACAGAAATATTTTCAATCCTATGTAAATTATGTTGTTTAATGAATGGGGGATAGCGATTTATTACAGAAGTCCTCTGTGTTGTTTATTTGTGCCGATATTTGTATCTTTATCATTTTACGTTCATTGAACACATTATTTATGTTTGTAAACTAGATCTGTAAGATGTAGGGAGTGCCCTTTTAAAGCTGCTCGCTCTCAGTTACCGTTTAAAGGACAAACTTATACATAAATATAAAACTAATGGCTAGAACCAACATATACGTAAACATCTAGGTAGGAATTTGCAATAATCGATTGAAAATGTTATTTTTACGGCACCACTACACTATATGATCATATTCGAATTTCAAAAGGGTTTGCAACGCTTTATTATTTGGTTGCGTACTATTTCAAATATACAGATACACTTGACAGGAATTTATACTGGAACTTTTTTATATGACAATATATTCTAAAATATGTTATTTTCATACAATTTGAAGAACTTAATTTTTTTACCAAAATGTGAGAGCGAGAATCTTTAAACTTTAAGGTTAAGTAATAGTACTTGTAAACATTCTATTATTAATGATTTTGAAGTTATTTAATTTGATATCAGTTTTATGAATTGTCACTTTGACGAATGATAAGGTTAACTGCAGCATCTCCCTTCTCTATTCACTAAATATCAATAGCATTTAATTATAGGTTATTGAGATCATAAGGAGACTGTCTATGGCAACCAAGTACCCTCGATACCTGTTGATGTGTATACACTGTATATGAACTTAATTAAGAAGACAGATCCGCTAAGAGCAAATAATACTAGGCATATTGATTTAGTACAGCTTATAGACCATGTTAAAACAGTAAATTATATACTTAGCAAGAGTATATTTGTAAACATTATTTAAGCTTTCTGAAGCCTTAAGGGAAGATATGCTATTACTTTCAGTATTATCTTTAGCATAGCGTCAGAACGTTCGTTTTAGTGTGCATAAATGAATATTCATTTATAAAAATTAATTTTCTTACTGATGACAGTACTGATGATAAATTATAAATAATGCACACAATATTTTTTTTTGCATTTTCATATCTTTAACCGACCATTAAAGTTCAATTCTAAGACCAAGTTATTACTTTCTCGAGGAGCGGAATTTAAATTTTAAATTTCAGCTGCAAGTTAAAAAGTACATTACAGGAAACTTTTATATGGAGGTTGAATTGATCACCATGCAGAAAGTAGGCACGTAATTTGCTAACTTTCTAGTTGTTTTTATGCCCCAAAATGTGGGCATATGAAAGTCGCACCGTCCGTGTGTCCGTCCGTGTCTCCGTCACATTTCGTGTCTGGGCTGTAACTTTGTCATAAATGAAGGGATTTTCTAATAACTTGGCACACATATTCAGCACATCACGACGGTGTGTCGCGTGTAAGACCCACGCCACTACCTCAGAGGTCAAAGTCACACTTACAGTTTAAAGGCCACAGAATGCTGTATATATATGCACACATTCGTGCCCGGACTGTAACTTTGTCATGCATTGAAGGCTTTTAAAATAATTTGGCACAAATATCTAGCACATCAAGAAGACGTGTCACGTGCAAATCCCACATTCGTACCTCAAAGGTATAGGTTACACTTATGGCTTTATTCAGAAACTTTCCTCGACTCTACCTCAACCAAGGAAGGGCCCGTTACTCTCCGTACATTGATCAACTGGTTATTAAAGTTCATTAGGCGTGCTTGATTTATCACTGGTCATTCAGATCTTCCTAACGGTCCCTTCCTTGGTCGAAGTTGAGTCGAGGAACGTTCATGAATACATGTATAGCCATAAATGGATTACCTGTAATATAAGTCAATCACTATTTGCCTTTCACATAGTGCTGACTATTTATACCAATTTTCATTGAATCCACAACAAAAAAGTAATCTGCTTAATATCAGTCAAAACGTAACAATGAGTGGCAGTTTGACTACAGCAACTACTGAATACTACGAAGATGTTTGAATAAAATAAAATCAACCTTAACTCACTTAAGTGTGTTTAAATTACACAAGAATATCCTTCCAATACAATAGAAAGGGCTGATACTGATTTTTTTAATTAACGCCTATTCAATTTATAGATACGGAACTTGATACGGCCCAAGATTTAGCTACAACTGCGCCAAATATCAGTCGAACGTAATAGTTTGACACTATGTCACATAGACATAATACAGTTTGAGGAATATGCAATAAAAATGTAAGAATTTTCCGCATACAAACGGACAACCAGGTCAAAACTGAGAGCTATACTATTTAGTTTGATTCCCGACGTTGTATACGAGGCCGTTTACCCAGATAAGGATCTATATAACGAATTAATAATGCCGGAGATTTTTTGAAAGACAAGAAAACTTAAAATTTTTTGTCGAAATATTGATTTTATAATTTGTAAAATGACAAAAAGAAGGAGCCCCCAAACCTTTTACCTTCGTTAATTGCGTAATCCGATCTTAGTTTTTTCACAATTTTTCAATTAAAAGAAAAATAAGTATGTGGCTTACGGTGCAGGCTGGATTTGTACATGAATGTCCTGTTAGCAGCCGTTAGTTGCAGAAAGGTAGCATCAATATCAGTTTTAATGTCTTTGAATATGAATTATTTTTCCAAATGACGTGTGCAGTGCTTACAAACGCAATCGGTGGCACGGCGGCCATTTTGTTTTGAGTGTAAACAAAGTTTACAGAGCTTCTCTAACATATCAGAGGCAAAACAATGAGGCTCCAAATGGGAGACGGTATATTCGGGCTCATATACAGGAGCTCTTAACCAATCAGAATATATCAAATTTATCTGCGGTATTATTAAGTTACCTATATATCATTAATAAGCTGTCGCCAAAAAAAACCATTTTGTTTCGAAATGTCAAAACAACTATAGACGGCATTTTATTATACTTATATCGACAAAATATTTGATCGCAGAGGTAAAGTATATACAGTAATCAATTAATTAATACATGTATATGAAAACTATACGAGAATATGTACGAGTGGTATATTGTTGTAGTGTCTTAATAACTTCTTTATAATTAGATCAAGAGTTTATTCGTGCAACTAAATACATTATTCATTAGTCAAGATATAAGACAACTAACTATTGACACTATTTGGATTTCCGGTCACAGTTCAAGCTTCGACCAATACCATAAATACTATTATTGACTGAGCTTTAAAATTAGTCTGTCATTCTAAAACTGCTGGTGAAAATATTAAATTTCTCCCACTTAATATACTAACACATAAATGTAAAAGTAATGACTAAAATCTACGTAGCAATTTGAAAATATCTGTTGAAAATGTTTTTGAGCTTGGGTTAAACAGCACCGCTACATTATTTGTTTTGTATTGGACTTTCAAAAAAGCTTTTGTTACGCTCTATAATTTGGTAGCGTATAATTTAAAAAATGCAGAAAAACTTAGGATTTTAAAACGGGAACATCTTTTTTGACGCTTCGTTCTAAAATATATTAACTGTAGACAATTTAAAGAAGCTTTTTATTCCACCAAAATCTGAGAGGGGGCAGCTTAAAGCCTTAAGCTGCCAAAAGCGTAAATACAAAACGGCTGTGTTCACTACCTTTAGTTAAAAAGTATAAATGTGACTAAATCTTATATGAAAACTTTTTTTTCGAATTGTATGAACATGTAGATAAAACGTGTAATACTATAAAAGGAACACAAAAAGGCAGCGAACTTCTCAATTAGTGAATCAAGTGCATTAAGGTTACAATATATTTATATTATCACACAACACTTCTTGTGACAAATATATACAATGTTTTAAGCACAGGGGTAAATATAATATGCAATGTAAAACTAACCTCGGACAAAATATAATACAGTCATTTATCAATCGAATCCAAAGCATAAACTCCTTATTTCACTTCCATATTACATTACAACTTTTATGTACATACACTCAAGGCATTCACTTAAAATTTTCGCCAGAATATAAAAAAGATTGTAAATCTGTATGTATGAGCACCGTATCTGAGATATGTATTCCGGTCAAACTGAAAATTAATCGCGTAGGAGAAAATTAAGTTTGCATATATTACATACAATTGATGTTCTCATTAGTGCTATTCTATCACGAGTCGACGGAGTGTGTCCTAGATTTCGATTTCAATAAAGGCGTTTTCGGTCGTTCTGTTTTCGCTAGTCGCATTACGGGCATAGAGATTCTCCTTATGAAGGACAGCCGCTTTTCTTCTAGCTGAATTCTATCTTTGATTTTCTTTTCTAACAACTGAAAGACTGTGTCAATGTTTTCACCTGTTTTGGCCGAAGTTGTTACAAATTTTTCTTCCCAGTCCATACACACGATTGACTCATTAACGGCTTGTTCACCACTTTGGCCTTCCAGATCCAGTTTGTTGGCAACAACTACAATAGAATAATGTCCGCCGCTTTTGTGCTCTTTGATTTCATCTCGTAATGCTTTTACCGTATCAAAACTATCTGCATTTGTGACTGAATACACAAGGACGAAAGCGTCACCTGTTGCTATGGCAAGTTTGCGCATGGCCGGAAACTGATGTGATCCCGAAGTATCTAAAATATCAATGTCAACAGACATGGTCTCAAACTTCATGCTATGACGATGCAACTCCTCAATGGTTTCCTTATGACTTTCTGTGAATTTACTGTGCATAAACTGATTAATGATAGAACTCTTCCCAACTCCGGCAGTTCCCATTACAACCACGCGGTAATTTTGGCTCGTCGATTCTCGCCGTAAAGGCATCGCTGAAAATAAAATAAGATACCGTTGAAATATGTCATTAATCCAACGATATACCAGGTCTTCTAGAATAGTTTCCAGACCACCAACTTCGTTAAACTGATTTATGAAGTCAACTATATACCATGTTCTATCTAAAACTTGCTATCTGTAATGCCAAACAACTGCTGCAGCATATCGGATTTGCGATGTAGCCTATTTGTCATGTAAACAATGATGCAGCTACCGCTGAGAACGTTATTGACATAGTTCCTCCGTATCCACGAGAGGGCGCTTAAATTAAGGAAACTTGAACTTCCAACATTAAAAATAAGTTTCTCATTTGAACTGAAATCTAACTTAACACGATTTGTTATTAACTTAGAGAAGCACTTTATATAGCAATAATATTTTATTGTGCAAATATGCAAAACCGGACATAAACATGCAGTACATGTATACTCTTTGCTGAAAAAAGTGCATGTATAGCCAAAGTGTATGTACAAAAAGCATGCTTTTTAAATCAAAAACACTAAATGATAACGTTGAGAACATATAAAGTTTTAGATATGGAAAATACCATTATACAGTGTAATGATTTTAATACTACGGATACCAGAATTATGCCATCTATAATGGTCTATCAGCTGAACAAGCTAATATACTCATAATGTTGAAACTCAACAGATTAAACTCAACAGATTAGTAAGAAAGTACAGAAAGGTTTCGAGAAATGAGCTGTTACAAATAAATTCTTCTCCGCTTATACCAATGTATTCAGATAAACGTAAAGTGCTGACCCGACTCAGTGATCAAATTTTACATATTAGTAAACATATAGGTAAAACTGAAAGTAAGGTGAGTGAACACGTAAGAAAGAAAGAAAGAAAAGATCATTAAACAAAGATATAATAATAAACATTATGTTATGAAATTCAATGTGTTAATTTCCTGATTATGTAAAACAGAATTCCAGTACACGGTTCAGGGTCGATTATGAAATGAAACTGACCTGACTTGTCCAGTAATAAGAGCCATATGAACGGTGATAGATTACCTGACGACTGATATATCCTTGCTTTGTCTAACTTGTAAGATGGAGATACATTTATAGATTATATTTCATATGAAATAACAATACCCTAACGGTAGTGGTTTCTGCAAAAAGTGATAGGAAATCTATGCAGTGTCTATTCAAGATGAATTGAGAAATCCGATACATCATTATATGTACTTGAAGCATTGTTTTTTTTTTTTCTCTTTTCCTTTCCATTTTTGAGATACGTTTTATCCTTTTATTTTAAGTTCATTTTTTCAAAGGAGACTGATCTTTGTGTGTTCTCCATACTAAGATGATCTTAGTAATACATGGCCTGCTGTGGAGGACTGGCTTGTCCTGACCAGATAGAATGTGGGGGGAGGCGCGGGGAGGGGAGAGTAGGGGAGAGAGGGGTGTTAGATACTTTTTCTTGCATACTTTAGTTGTTTTAATTTTAGTTTCTAGCAGAAAACCGCTTAATACTGATTTTATTAATCTTGGAAGACATTCAGTTAATGTCGGCTATTTTTGTTTTGAACAACGCAACACAATTCCTATGAATGCAGGTTTGTACTTTGAAATGTGAATAGACCCTATTAATATATATTCTAAAAGTTTAAAACTCTTTCTTTCGACACTACAAAAAGCACCATTTCACTTCATAATCAACTCTCGATTCAAGACTACATAGATAGTCGCTACCAATAATTTTCATACCTTGAACCTGAGCGGATGACCGTATGTAAGAATACTGAAGAAATACCTTCAATAATTTATATAAAATAAATCTAAATAATGTAATGTTTAAAAATGTAAGAACACATGTAATTTAAGATTGAGCATAAAGGCTCTGGGCAAAAAAAAGAATGGAGGCCACATTACTAGAATTATAAATAAGAATAGTTTCCCAAGGAAAAAAGATATTTGATACAAGACTGTCAGCTTTAAAGTCGTGAAAGCACGATGATAGTGATTTTGTAAACTACAATTGCTGTAATAATACATATTCTATGGCACAGAAAGTTCACATATTAGTTATAGCATTTGTTTTAATAAATATCTAAATTTAGATAATTAAATATTTGTTTAATTTTCTTTACATTGACAATGATAAACATCATTGTTTATATGTCTTCAGAACAGAATGGAATATCTTTACAATATATCAAGTAATAATTTATGAGATAAGGGTCAAATGGACACGTTCAAAGCATTCAGAGAGAGCGTTTTCATATAATGACATTAAAATGGTTAACATTATATTTTCTTTTTTCGCTAACCATGCTGTAGTTTAGATATTGACGCAGAAGTGCATATTATCCATGTTAACTTAAGATGTTGGTGACACAAGGTCTCTTGCACTTCAAACTTTTATCAGACAGCTGTTACTACAAGACGGTGCCCTCTATTCACAAACAGACATAAAAGTGTTTCCAATAGCAGAGGTAAAGGGGTCAAAAGTAATCATTTTATTTTTTAACCCAGACGTATGGGAAATGTGTCCTCTCTATATATCAAGAGAAGACTTTTATCAGTCATTGCTCTAATTGCGAGTTTTACAGGGAAACGGGCATCGGAAAGATCAGATACATTTAATATTTAGTGCGCCGTTACTGAAATTTAAACAAAGAATTAATTCATGTTTAAGGGGGGTCACTGGTGAGGTTTTGCATTTGTGCACTTCCGGAAATTTACATTTGTTGTATTTCAAAAATGATGAGTTAACTTGAAAAAACAATTAGATATTAGTGAACTTAGGCACAATAGGAATATTTAAGCGTAAAAAATCGAACATTTTTGAGAAAAAAAATTTTGACCTCACATTTGGTGACTTAATTGACAAATTTTGTCATATGCAAAAAATGGGGGTAGGGGTACAAAAATAGTCATTTCTCAAAAACATTTAAGATATTTACATAATTCAAACTGTATTATAAGAAGAATTGTTAGGATATAAAAATTCATTAATAACTAGTTTCTTTTACAGTTCTTTGTTACAGACATATGCCGTCATATCTCAAAGCTTGCCGAAATCTAAAAAACACATTTTTTGTCAGTTTTTATTGAATTTCTTTCTTATATGCACATTGACCCCCATTTTTATTTTTGCATTCTAAAACAAAGGTTTTAATCAAACTGCAGACAAAATATCTGAAAAAGCTTGTTACTCCTTTATCATGAAATATTCATTTATCAAAAATTGAAAAAATGAATTTTAGTAAAGTGGGTGGGGTAATAATAAGGAGGGTAATATTTATTCAGATGATGATAGAAATACCACTATCTCTAATTTTTCATCCTAAAGTATAATATACTACATAAGAAAAAGATTAGAAAAGTGATATCCATTCGAAACATACACCACATACATATACGTTTATAATACCAAAATTCTAGCTAATTCTGCATTAAGCACCTTTATCTGATAGTTATCATAAAATTAATATTGCGAAAAAGTTAAGTCATTGACCCATCATTATTTTTCCAGAAATTAACTAGCAAAATGTTAGTCTCCATAAAAAACAGGGTCAATAAAAATTCTTGTTATTTTGAATTTCAGCAGTGACCCCCCTTAAACTATAAATTCTGACAAAACAATGCACATAATACGGAACACTTTCAGTATTATCACAAAGATACGGTTGGAACCAATGTCTATAGTTTTACTGATACACTGCGTAAAAATATTGGGTAAACATAAAATTGAATTGTCGGGGCACATAAATTAGCGAACAACAAACCAACATTCAGGTAGAAGGACATTTGCAAAATGTAGGTTTTAAATGTGGGACTGAAACAAAACGACTTTCTCTTGGTTTTGCTGCCACGTCACCAATATTTTATTTACATCTCAAGACCGTTAATGCTCAAATAAGTTTAGAATAAGCTTATAAAGTTATAATGGATCGTTAAGCTAGCTAAAGTACTAGTGTCATATGACACTTCAACATACAGGTTTTACGTGTAACGTGTTCGTGATAAAATGATTGCAATTTTTCCATTAGTGTTTGGTAGAAACACCGAGTAGCTATTTCAAAGACATTTCTGTTAGTGCATTAGTATAACGAGCCGTTTTATTAGAGATGTAAAAGATAGTATTGTGAACAGATTGAGCAGAGAGTTGTCTATTCATCAGCGGATGTCATAACGCAACGTCATAAAAGTTTGTTGCTTCTGTCCTTTTGAAACAGACAAAGATATCGTTCAATGCACATCATGAAATTGCATATCAATACAATAGAGAAATGCAGAGTCCGGCAGGAATAACTGAAACAAATATTCTTTTCCCTTTTACTAACTATTCCAATAAGTTGTTAAGCAAAATTTTCTCCAAAGCATTCCCGCCCCATATTTACGTTCTATCGATGTATGTGCAAGGAAAGAGTGCACAAAGTGCACTAATTTTTACAAAGTCGCGTTGTTTCGATCGCAATATATTATGCAGACGTATATTTGCAATCCAAATGCAGCTGCTTCAACATTTCTTAACAAGCAAATTTAGTGAATTCATATCCCCCAACCAAATGAAACAAATAGCTGAAAAAAAAAGATTTATCTGAAAGTGTTTTGGTCTGTCTGTTTCAGAAAAAAAATATAAAAAGAATTCTCCACCCCACTGGGGTCTCATCTCAAAGGGGATATTTTTTTTCTTCAAGTAACAGTTAAAAACTAAGTTTTTTTTAAGTTAAATTGAATCAGTACTTTACTTTCAGACAACAAGAATTCTTAAGTTTCTAAATTGAAAAATTATGTAAGAAAAAAGAGATGTCGTTTGAAGCAAATTATTGACGGACGACGGATGGACGGACGACAGATAATCATTGATCTTTACAGATGAGATGAGTTAATAAACCACAGGTAAAAATTCGTTCTCGTCCAGCTGTTCTAACGACGACCCTGCAAATGCAACAGGCTATTACTGAGACAGAGACATTATTATGCAATTCCTAGTGACATTGGAGTTAAGCTGCAGTTGAAAACGCTATAATAATTGCTAGATAACACAATTTCAATCTTATCACACGAGCTGGCTGTTTCAAGAAGCTCTCCATACACAATCAATGTATTTTCGTCTTTTTTACCACAATTCAATTGCGCATTGTGGGTAATGTCGAAAATTTAATGTATGGCAGTGTTATACTATATGTTTAGAATTACGGTAACTTAATGTTCGGAAAAGAGACCTTTAGTAAGCTTAGATATTTTAGCGCTTTACAGAGTTACACGAAAACCATGTTTAATGAATTGCAAATGACAAATATTTATGCGTTTATGACATGAACATGTATTTGAAAGCGTCATTTTCTACACGTCTCAGAGTCTGCAAGCTCAAGAGGCTTCAGATTGCAAAGTACAATAGAAAACCTGACACATTGTTCATTACTAGCGCATTACCAATTGTTTATGACAAATACTGAAATGTTTTAATTTGCAAGTCTGTTGCCTTTGGGAAGTCAATGCCACGAAAGCATGACATTTATATCAGGGATAACCTGGACGGAACTTTATTTCTCATTGGGTGGCGTTCCTCGGGAAAGTGATCCAAGCTCGTGCTATATCAATTAACACAAAAAGTAAGAGACATTCTTGAGTTATTTTAATTTTCAATTTCGTTATAAAGGACAGTCTGACCGATCTGCTGGGAGCAAACGCGTCTGTACTTTCTAAGCACATTGCAATATTTTTAACAAATACAAATACTTAGCCTCAGGGCACGTAGTACCAAACTGCTACCTCTAATACTAGTGTTTTTACAAAGGTTATTCTGAAGAGCATACGTTCATCTATAAAAACAACTTTCCTGTCTTCATGAAATAGAAAATCGTTAGTTTGCAAAGTACACAATACAAATGTTGGGCATCTCTTCCATAATTATGTCTTCTTATCACGAATAAGTCTATGTCTGTACTTACATGAAATGAAACCTCCAAATATTCACCACATTGCAAATACTGGTTTTTGTTTTTGGAAACTGCGTGATAAGGCGAAAAAAAAAACCTAAGTTGTTTCGTAGAAAGAAAATAACCTCCAAATATCACCACATTGCAATATCTAAAAAGTAGGTCGTTGATTTTCATTTTCCCAGAGAGAGGAATGACTTAATTCTGCTTTGAGTTGATAAATACGATTAACAATTTGATAACATCATTTATATAGATGTACGAAGTCCTAATGGTTTTTCCTTGTCATGATAAGTTAATGTTTGTCAGGGGTATCTTAATTGAACACATTCAAAAATACACAGAGTCGTTGCCACAGAAATGTTTATTTCATAGCAAAAAAGTGCTAGATCTACATTGTGTTTATACAATTGGTGACCCGTGTTAACGAAGTTTCGTCAAATTAAAAGAATAACACACCTGCGAAAATAACATAAATTGCCAGCAGAGCGCTGGCGTCTGTTCTCAAAGACATTTACAATATAATTAGCCTCCAGTTCAGCCGACAAAGCTAATTTGTTTCTACAGTAGACGACATACATTATAGTAACCAGCATACATAATAAGAGGCACTATTGTATGACTGTCTCTTCAAGTGGCGGAACAAACATTGTTGCTTCAATGATGATGCAGTAAAAATATTATCTTATGGCTTTTTCTGAGGTCGTAAAAAGATCAGAAAAGATAAGGTCTAGGGCAATGGTTCACAAATTCTAAACGACCTTGGGAAAAATGTTTTATATATTAAGCAAATACTTACTTTCCAGACGCCTCCCCGAGCGGCATATCATGCATAAACTTGTTAAATAGAATTAGGACACGGCTGTTTTGCGTTTTTTTTTCTCGTTTGTTTTAATTACAGAATCAGATCAGACTAACATTATGGTAGAAAGTACTTTTCTTGCAGTTCCTTCCGCGTTAGAATATAGGCGATATATGACCTGGACTTTTCATAAAGACACAAGAGCGTTCAAAGAAAAAAAAAATGTCGCCACAAAAGTATAAATTTTTAAGTTAACCGATAGAAGTAGCTTTTGAAAAAACAGACATGCATATCGTATCGTATATGAAGGTTTTATCGTTGGTACCGGTTTCCCACATGACCAACGCCCCCAGAAGAGGTTAGTTATTTTAGGTTTCGGAGGATAGTGCGAGATACAGAAAGCGTCCCAATATCAGAGACACCCCTGGTTCTTTTAACATGCCAGGTGTATAACACCCATACATGGGACATCGGTTTTTGTCTCATCCGAAAGACTGTTAGTAATTTTAGTTAGTCAACCCCGGGAATCGAACCCGCAAGCTCGAGATTACAAGTCTCGTACTCTACCGATTGAGCTAACCGGACTGACTCACTATGCATATCAGTAGTTGTAGTTAGATGTGCTTATGGTCCACCATCCTTTTTTAAGGTAGAAAAACAGATACAGATACAAGGGCATCCGGGTACTAGACCCTAGCTCTTTTACGAATAGACCCCTTGGTTAATTCTTGTTTACACGTGAGACTACCTCTGGGTTTCTAACCAGTTCATCTCTAGATTGGTGGGAAACACTGAAAAGCGTTACAGAAATTTCCAGTGCCCTGGCCGGGATTTAAACCGGGGATCTCCGGATTGGCAGTCCAGAGCGTTAACCACTCGACCACAGCACCACCCATTCTCACTATGCATATCGTATCGTAAATTAGGGTTTTTACTGTTGGTACCGGTTTCCCACATGACCAACGCCCCCAGAAGAGGTTAGTTATTTTAGGTTTCGGAGGATAGTGCAAGATACAGAAAGCGTCCCAATATCAGAGACACCCCTGGTTCTTTTAACATGCCAGGTGTATAGCACCCATACATGGGACATCGGTTTTTGTCTCATCCGTAAGACTGTTAGTAATTTTAGTTAGTCAACCCCGGGAATCGAACCCGCAAGCTCGAGATTACAAGTCTCGTGCTCTACCGATTGAGCTAACCGGACTGACTCACTATGCATATCAGTAGTTGTAGTTAGATGTGCTTATGGTCAACCATCCTTTTTTAAGGTTGACAAACAGATATAGATACAAGGGCATCCGGGTACTAGACCCTAGCTCTTTTACGAATAGACCCCTTGGTTAATTCTTGTTTACACGTGAGACTACCTCTGGGTTTCTAACCAGTTCATCTCTAGATTGGTGGGAAACACTGAAAAGCGTTACTGAAATTTCCAGTGCCCTGGCCGGGATTTAAACCGGGGATCTCCGGATTGGCAGTCCAGAGCGTTAACCACTCGACCACAGCACCACCCATTCTCACTATGCATATCGTATCGTAAATTAGGGTTTTTACTGTTGGTACCGGGTTCCCATATGACCAACGTCCCTAGGGGAGGTTAGTGTTTTAGGTTTCGGAGGATAGTGCAAGATACAGAAAGCGTCCCAAATCCAGAGGCACCCCTGGTTCTTTTAACATGCCAGGTGTAAAGCACCTGAACATGGCACCTCGGTTTTTGTCTCATCCAAAAGATTGTTAGTAAGTTTAGTTGGTCAACCCCGGGAATCGAACCCACAACCTCGAGATTACCCGTCTCGTGCTCTACCGATTGAGCTAACCGCGCTGACTATGCATATCCTCTCATTGCCCCCTTTTATATGTTACGTTTTTCCCACTTAATTACATATTGTCCGGAAAAATTAAATTCACTAAGGATGATAATCTATATTTTTCTTAAAACGATATACAGTTACGGGGTCATGTATCTATGTACTATAATAAATATCATAATTATATAACACTGAATACTAGAAAATGAAATACAATATGTTTTTTACGACTGACCTCATCAAAACTTTTAATTACTCTAATATGTTCACTTGTTGTTACACTTTGTATGCTATCCCTAAAGAAGAAAAGAAGTAGAAAATGAAATTTCACCTACCTTCTCACAAGGTTTATGAATTTGGAGGAAAAATATCATTAAATAACACTTGTGCGCACGAACATACAAATTACATGAACGAGAGCAGCTGTTATAACTTTAAGTTAATATAAGAACATACAGATGAAACAAACTTGGAAAATTTGCAATTTATCGCTTCTAGATGATCAAAATCAAATTTTATTTATGGCATAAAAAAGGTTTTAAATATCTTTGTTTTACCTGGGACAGTATCATTTAAAGGATCCATGTAGAAATATTAAATTCTGCGCCGTTCTGTCCTGTTCTTAAACACTTCTAAAATCGCGTTTAAGCCAAAAACATTGTTTTATTCCTTTCCGTATCAGATATCTGATAACGGTCTTGAAACAGAGGTTGATATTTTCCCCAACATAAAAGTGCTTAATTACACACATCTAGTCGTTTTATACAGGCCCAATAAAATCTGTGGAAAGATATTGGAGAAGTCGCGACGCACAGAGAATCGGTGAACATAAATTGTTCCACCATTATTATTGTTCAATTAAAGCTATTAAATTTTAAGTGTATGATGCGTGAATCCGGCAATATACTTAAATAGGAAATCGAAATGCGGTGTTTATGAAACAGCTTTTAAATTTCCGGAAACTTTCTTTAATCTGCCACTTCTTTAATCCTTTATAGAAATATATGTATAACAACATGCTGAGCAATGTTCCAGAATCAGACCAATGACGCCTCTCAAACACTGTATCATTTATCGCACATCATGTTTAAAATAGCTCTCGTAAATAAAAAGTCTAGATAATTCAATTTGAGAAACGTCATTGGTTTGTATGACATTTAATACAAACAAGAACTGTTTATCTCTGCCAGATACGAGGGTATATGTCTAGTAAAAATTACCACAGCCTTGTTTATACCATTTATATATATATTAATATCAACTTAAAGCTTTTTTGCAAAAGTCTAAAGCACCGAATTGGGGTATGGATTCTCTTTACTACACTTCCGTGAGAAAATTTGAACTGAATTAACTGAAAGTCCAAAAGTGGATGTTTTGTCACCAAATAGATAGGAGTTATCATATTCTCACCAGAGACCTTGATTTATGACCCTTAAGAAACATGTAAGGTTTCCAATATGTATCTTTATTAAGGTCCAGAATTCAGTTCTAAACCTTAACATACTTATTTACTCTTGCCAAATATAAAGGACAAACAGCTGAACCACAATAAGGATATTTTCCAAGTGAACAAATGGCATTATTCAACTAAATATATTCTCATTCTTATGAATTGAAGACATGGTGTAAAAGAAGTGATAGTATTTTCAAAGCACCAGAGCAAAGATATTATTTAAGTGAACAAATGTCCATGATTCAGCAAAAGTATTTAAATTGTTAATTACTCTTGTCTACAGATTGCAGATGTATGTTCAAAAGGAATAAGTGAAATTGAAAAGTCAGAATCTATCACTATATATTTAATTTTTGGTAAATTAATTGTTTGATACAAAATATATCCCTGAACAGTATTGCTAAATTTGATATAACTACCATAAGTTGTTACTGAGATATCTGCATGATAGTACCTTGCATGCAAAACTTTAAACAAATTTTCAAAGTCATACAAGGGCCATTATTTGCACTAAATTTAAAGAAGAGTTATCTGTCTTGACTGTGTGATACGCCTAAAGACATTGACAAAGTTTCAAGTTAATATCATAGGTGGTTACTGAGATATATGAATGATAGTACCTTGCATGCAAAACTTTAACAAAATTTTCAATGTCAAACAAGGGCCATAATTTGTTATAAATCTATACAAGAGTTATCTGACTTGACTGTGTGACACCCCCTAAAGACATGAACAAAGATTCAAGTCAATATCATAAGTGGTAACTGAGAAATGTGCATGATAGTCTCTAGCATACAACACTTTAGCCAAATTTTCAAAGTCAAACAAGGGGAATAATTTGTACTAAATTTATACAAGTTTCTCTGACTTGACTGTGTGACATCCCCTAAAGACATTAACAAAGATTCCAGTCAATTCATAAGTGGTTACTGAGATATTTGCATGATAGTACCTAGCATGCAAAACTTTAGCAAATTTTCAAAGTTAAACAAGGGCCATAATTTGTATTTAATTAATACAAGAGTTATCTGACTTGACTGTGTGATACCCCTAAAGACATTAACAAATATTCAAGTCAATTTCATAAGTGATTACTGAGATATTTGCATGATAGTACCTAGCATGCAAAACTTTAACCAAATTTTCAAAGTCAAACAAGTGCCATAATTTATACTGAATTTAGACAAGAGTTATCTGACTTGATTGTGTGTCACCCCTAAAGACATGAACAAAGTTTCAAGTCAATATCATCAGTAGTTACTGAGATATGTTCATGATAGTACCTAGCAGGCAAAACTTTAACCAAATCTGCAACGCCGACGCCACTACCGACGCCGACGCACAAGTGACTGTAATAGCACTCCGTCGAGCTAAAAATGATAGGTCTGCTACTCAAAACCAAATCAGTATAGGAACAATTTCTCAGGGGAAAACAGGTCATAGTTCAGCCAAATTCTTCAATAGAGTTGAAGCTATTCGTTCACAGTTTTTGGAGTAAATGATATTATAAAACATAAAACAAAAAGTAATGGTTAGAATCAACAAAACAAGGTAAAATTTAGGTAGCAATTTGAGACTTTTTGTTTAAAAAACTTAATGAGCTTAGTTTTGCGGCACCACTACACTACATGTTTATAGTAGAATTTCAAAAGCGTTTATAACGCTTTATAATTTGGAAGCGTATAATTTCAAAAATACAGAAATACTCTACAGGAATTTATACTGGAACAGTTCGAAATCTGAGAGCAAGCAGCTTTAAGATTTCTTACCCCTAATACAGACAGAGGACATGATGGGGAAGTTAAAGGTGTACAGGAAATCAATTCTTCAAATAATAGAAATATTACATTATTCTACGTTGTGCACTCCATATAATAAATGAAGAATTTTAATGTTTACCTGGATTTTATTTTGAGTCCCTATAGAAGTTTAAGTGTACACCAGCGTTAAATGATTCTTTGTATCTAAACATTTGTTTACATAATGAAATTAATGACTTGCGCTTTAATGGATGTCTCGTTCAATAAAGTATTTGAAAAGTATTAAAAACGCAAAATAACAAATAATGATAAAATCTGTTTCAAGACATCAGTCAAACCTTTATAATGAGTTTACAGTTATCGTTATGTGAATTCTTTAGCGATAGTCTACAGTAGGAATATGTGTGTAAGTCTTGCGAAGGACTAGCATTTAACAATAGTTGCAAAGAAGCACTTATACATGCAGTTGTTGAACTTTACACGAGAGCTTGTACACGAATCGGGTCTATGTGGCCTTTTAGAGAAATGGCACTTAAAGCTCTGGAATCGAGAGTCAAATGTACGTTGTTGTAAGAAATCACATACATTCTTGAATCTAATTTATTCTGTAATATTAAAATGGGGTGTTCCGTCAGTACATTGTGCTAACATATCAGACTACTTGAATTTACAGGATCTGGGCCCTTACTTGTATCAAATGCAGAGATTTTTTTTATCGCATGGCTCATTTTAATAGATCCCTAGAGCGTTGTACTTTGGAAATAGAAGTCAAGATATTAACGCTCCAGTATACCAATATGTCCTCATTTGGATTAAATGTGGCTCAACTATATTTTAAGTCAAATACAGTTAAACATAAAGACTGCATTTACGACGAAGACATGTGTTAACAGACACTAATATAACAAACAAGATGGCCATGATGGCACTATATCGCTCGCTTGATTTATTAGAGAACCATGCAAGCAGCAATCATGTGAAATTTTGTTTGTTCGGCCCAGTTGTTAAGGAGGAGATGTCGTTTTAAGCAATTATTGATGACTGTCGACGAACGGACATCAATCAGTCACAGTAACATAAAACGTTTTTTATGTTATCATCGAAAAGAACGATTATCGACGAAGGCAATAACTAAAAAGCACCACAAAGTGGAAGTACATGTACAGCAATGCAATATAAAACCCCCAACCGGATATGACGGGATGAGATGATCGTATGTGCAACATTAACGACATTACTTCTAGACGTTTGGAATATATAGCAACATTACCTTTTACCTCAAAAGTGACGCTGACCGTTGTCAAGGTTAAGGTCTTTCAACGTTTGAGATAGGAAAAATACTAGTAAACATACTACGGATGCCAGAATCACACCATCAAAACGGAATGATGGAGCAAAGTCCCAAACGGGTCTATCAGCTGAATGAGCTAATGAGCTATTAAAGTTAAAACTGAACATAGCAGTAATAAAGTACAGAAAGGTTTCGAGAAATGAGCTGTTACAAATAAATTCTTCTCTGCTTATACCAATGTATTCAGATAAACGTAAAGTGCTGACCCGACTCAGTGATCAAATTTTACATATTAGTAAAAGTGTGAGTAATATAAGAACACACAAGAAAGAGAGAAAAGGAATATAAAACAAAAATATATTTATTTAATAGACACGTAAATAAAATAAAAAATAAAACATGATGTTAAATAATTAAATGAAACTGACCTGAAATGTCCAGGAAAAAGAGCAATAAGAACGGTGATAGATTACTTGGCGACTGATATATCCTTGCTTTGTCTCAGTTCTTTCATAGATTATATTTCATTGTCATATGAAATAATAATAAAGGTAGTGGTTTCTGCAAAAAGTAATAGGATATGTATGCAGTGTTTATCTAAGATGAAGTGAGAAATCCGATACATTATAATATGTACTTGTGGTATTTTTTTCTTCTTTTTTTCTTTCCTTTTACGAGAAACGTTTTATCGTTTTACATGTATTTTAAGTAGTGTAATGTGTATAATGTACGAACACTTGAATTTGGGATTTAGCATAATGATTATATAAAAGAAAAACAAATATGGAAGCCAAATTACTAGAATTATTCATTATCATAAATTCCAAAGGAAAATAGATATTTCAAATAAGACTGTGTCACCTTTTATATTCGTCAAAGCACGATGACAGTTAATTTGGAAACTGCAGTTAATGCAACTGCAATCAAACAGTTTTTATATCACGTCACAGAAAGTTCACATAATTATAGGAACAAACTCAGCTTGAAGTTGTTCAGTATTGACCGACCCGTTTCAAATATCGTGACCTTACCATACGAACATAATTTAATTTGATATCAAAATATACATCAAATAAGTAAGTATGTATGGTTTTTAGGTTTATCGTTGGTACCGGATAAACCATATGACCAACAGAGCGTGTCCCGTCCCAGAGACACTCTTTGTTCTTTTACATGCCCGGTGTACAGCACTTCGGCTTAAGGTCTCACCCGAAAGACCATGAGGTATGTAAGTGGACAAGTCTAGCGCATTAACCTTTGATCCGCTCTAATAAAACAGTTTTATGTCACAGAAAGTCCACATAATGATAGGAACTAACTCAGCTTGAACTTGTTTAATATTGCACGAACCGTTCAAAATGTCGTGACCTTACCATACGAACATCATTTAGTCTAAGAAAAAATTTTAATAATTAACTTCATTGCGGTCTATTTTGAACTATAAGCGCTGAAGTTCTTTGGTTTATGTATTTCTACGCAATAGTTAATCGGTCCATGACATTTGACAGTCGAACATGTAAAAAAAGGTAACAAGTTGTTAATAATAAAATAACTTCATATTTGAACATGTATTTGTTTCACTTTATGTTCACTTTGAAGAAAATGAAGAAGGACATGGGATTGTACAGCTCGATTTTAAATTTGTTTTAATAGATAATTGAATACTTATTTATTTTCTTTTACATTTAAGTTTATTTATCACCATTTTTTAAGTAACAGTGTCCTTGACCCCAGAACACAATCTCACAAAAGGTTTTCATAATGATAACTAGACACTATGTTTGATCACAATAATTCAATTGCAACTAAAGATATTTTTTTTCCCATTTTCTATTTTAGAAAAAAAATCTGGACTTTTACCCAAACGCAATCCCAATTAATTTAAAAGTCTTTATTCATATGTATTACTCACTTAATAATTTAATTACATTATGTCAAGTGTAACTAAAGATATTGAACATATTACTGTTTTTTCTATTTTTAGTCAGTGACCTTGACAATGACCTCAGGAGTCCAAAACCCAACCCTATCTTCTTAAATACTTGCTACAAACAATAGTTGATTACATTATGTCAACCTTAACTAAAGATTTTGAATATATTACAGTTTTCCTTTTTTTAGTTAAGTGACCTTGACCCCAGGAACCCTAAAATACAATCCAATTAAAGATATTCGTAAATACTTCTTGAACACTAAGTTTGGTTGCATTATGGTGACTGTTGTGTGTGTGAAACTTTCTAAGTTAAGAAGGTGCAATAATCCAGCAAAATACATTACAGGGTTATGTAACTTGTAAAAATCTTTTATTCTATTGTACATTTGATAGTGAACAGGTATTCCAAGTTTGAAAGTGATAGCTTTGATAGTTTGCATGTAAATGACCCAACCGCAAAACTTCAGACTAGCTAAAAATGACAAAGTCCAAAAATACTAAAATACCCCCCCTTTCCCTCCCCTTCCAAATGTGTGACTCAAAAACCCGTATAATATGTTAAAGTACATTATCAATTTAATGTTTGCGAAAACTTTGAAATCAATCTAACAAAAAATGAAGAAGCTGTGTCCAATTCTCAAAACAACCAAAATCCATCAAAATTCATGTTTTTTACCCAAAAAAACCAGGTAAGACTCAGCATCTTTAGAATACAATATGAAGTAGGATATTAGATGAACAAGTTTCCCAAGTTTCAAAGTGATAGCTTTGATAGTGTCCATGTAAGTGACCAAAAAGCAAAACTTAACCAACGCCGACGACAACGACGACGACGACAATCAAGTGACGACAATAGCTCGTCATTTTTTTTTCAAAAATCAGACGAGCTAAAAACCAAATATAATTGTTAAAATATTATTAGAAAAAAGGAACTCATTACATAACTCAAGTAATAATGAAACAAGGCTCAAACTATTCTAAGATATTCTTTCACAGCAATACCATTCGAAACTTAGATGTTACTTTTTCCTTTTCCACTTACTTATCAGTAGCTGAGATAATGGCAAGTCTAAGTGCTTAGTAACAATGCTGATGATTTATAAAACCTTTGTCACTCTTGCTTTTCCAGCTGCATCTATCAGACGTTGCACTCTATTCATAGACATGCACAAAAGCGGTCAAAAGTAATCATTTTGTTCTATTAATCAGGCAAAAAGAAAATGTGTACTCTCGACATATCAGACAAGCACTCGTAAGCACTTGACTGGTACCTTGAAGAAACCAGAAGATATTCTGGGAAACAGGCATCGGAAAGATCAGACACAATTAATGTTTAGTGCGCCACAACTGAGTTTTAAATATTCTGACAAAACTACGGATGGAATACGGAAACATACCATTTTGCCTAAAATCTGCAACAAGTAAACCTTCAAAAAGAGCCAACAAAACATCTTAAGGAGTTTAAAGTATCAAACATCACTTAATTAAAGACGTAGTTAAACATAAAGTAGGATCCTTTTATCAACATTGATGTTACACTTTACTTTATATGAGATTAGTACATTGATTAAGTTAATATAATAACGGATGTCCACCAATTGTTTTGCTCGTACACTCGTACAAGAAAGTAATACATTTAATACCATCATGAAGATACGGTTTGAACGAATGTTTATATTTGACTGATATATTGCGTTTAAATATTGGGTCATTTTGAAACGTAAAATTCGAATGGAGGCAAATAAATCAGGGAAATCAAATACTACTATCTGCAATATCTTCTTAGTGCTGAATTCACAAACCATATAGCTTATAGGCAATTGTAAACAGGTAGGTTTTAAAAGTGGGGCCTGTGTCTTTGTTCTGCTGTCATGCCACCAATGTTTCATTTTAACTTGTTTAGATAATGTCTCAAGACTTAAATGTTCCAATTAGTTTAAAATAAGCTTGTAATGGATCGTTGCTACTAGCAAAAGTACATTAACTAGTGTCACGTGACACTTCAACCTACCAGGTTTTACGTGTAACGTGTTCGTGATGAAATTATTGTCATTGTTCCATTAGTGTTTAATAGAAACACCGAGTAGTTACTTCAAAGACAATGCTGTTAGTGCATTAGTATAACGCGCTGATTTACTAGAGATGTAAAAGATTGTATTGTTAACAGATTGAGCAGAGAGTTGTCTATTGATCATCGGATGTTATTACGCAAAGTCATTAAATTTTGTTGCTTCTGTCAATTTGAAATAGCCAAAGATATTGTTTAATGCACACCATTTATTTTCGTATCAATATAATGGATAAAGGCAGACAATAATCACTGTCAAATCTTAATGCATGTTACGTACAATGTAGATCAACCTGCAAACACAAATAATAGTATACACTGTATGCTTATTCGTTCCCTTTTTACGAGCGTCCCTATTACTTTGTTAATTACTGATGTTATATGTGGTAAGAGCACGACTGAACTAATGTTTCCCTACATCGTTTAATCAGGTTTTGGCATGCCGAGTGTCCTCAAAAGTGATACATTAAATCCAGCTTGACTGATTAAAAACAAAATAACATAAACAACAACAACTAAACAACCAAATCTTCCGAAACACTGACCCTGTTATCATCAACCGTCACTGCTTACAACAAAGATAAATTAAACAAAGACCAATGAACACTTCTCTGAAAGGCCATAACTTCTGACCTTACTAAGCATAAAATTCTATAAAATATGAAAACCCAATAATTAATGATGTGTTTTCTTTTTCAATTATTATAATAAGCAGAATGTGAGCACCAGTCGGGAGACTTGTTTTCTGAATGCTGAATTACTCTCAAGTATTCCTGCCCTACAAAATTTGTCAGTCAGTGCAAGGAAGAGTGCATAAAGCACATTGTTTTAACACGATGTCGCGTTGCTTCGATTGAAATACAAAAATATACTATTCTGACATATATTTACAATCCAAACGCAGCTGCTTCAAAGAGGACTCTGACCTACAGTTGACTTTGAAATTCAATAACTAACAAGTCGAATTTTATACCTTTTAACAGGCAAAAAAAATATATATATATATATATATATATATATATATATATATATATATATATGCTCTATCACGAGAGAAATTATTGCGTGTCAAGTTTCTCGTATACGGGTACCCATACCAGTATCATATACGGTTAAGGTCAGGATCCCGTCCAATGAATGAGCAATTGAAAAGTGAATTTTATTGCAGTTTTTACAATGATAATGAGTGTTTCTTTTCAGATTCTAAGCAGGAATGTAAGATAAATATAGCCTCATATCGCCCTTAACATTTTCAGACTATTATCGCATTCTAGGACATGATAATAGCATTAAACATCCGTAATGCTTATTTTTAATACAATTTGGCAGTTGTTCTTCAAGTCAAGATAGAAAATTGCTCAAAACGGTACAAAACCAGATAAATGTAAGTATTCTATACATGTATTTAGAAACGCACATTTGAATCCTTTAAAAAAGTCAGACATTTAACAGACGACAAGAAGAAATTGTTTTAAACAGCACACTATCAAAACCTTGTATGGTATGTGGTTATGAAGTGATTAGCAAAACTTGTCAGGAACTCGGTAAATTACAAAACGCTAGCGGAGGATATCTTTTACCGGCACTACGAAGCATTTTGCTTGGATAAACATCAAAATCAAGTGAAATGATACTTTACAGTGTATCGATAATATGTTTTCTTTTCATAGATCTACGAGTTGCTACAACAACTTTTAATTTCATCATATTATAAGTAGCATAATCCTAAAAGCAATTCAGGATTCATGAAATAAAACATAACGCCATAGTTATAGCACAAATGACATTGTCGCAGATAAGCTTTTTCTAATGGCATATATGAAGATGGACATTATGAATGATATAACATATGAATATGTAGGACTAGTTTGACGTATTGTTAAACGCATTAATATTTAAGTAAAAATTAACAGAACTATACACATTACATACAGATTGTGATTAGTAACCTATTTGAGAACTGGACAGAGCTATTTATGGCGATAATGAAAGCTAATTTAATAAAAATGTAGTAAAAATAAACCACAGGTAAAAGGTCATAAAAAAGTCGTAACATACTTCCCGGCAAAGCCTTCTAAACGATCAGAATCTGCAAAAGTCGGTTTTAGAAAATATTGTTTTTTACATACACTGCTTTATAAAAAGTCTAAATGTAGTTCGACCCATTTGGTATTTATATTGCCCTTTCTGTAATAACTGAATACATCTGCGTCTTTTTTTAGTTTTTCAAAATATCCAAAGGCTGTACCGCTGATAAAACAACAAAAAGTTAGTTTCTAACTGAGACTGGTTCGGTTGGTACAACAGGCGTGCTAGCGACAAGTTACTTGCACTCTCCGTTTTATTCAGACAGTGTTATATAGGACATCATTAGAGAGGAGAAAACCGGTAATGACTGTAACATCTGCTCAAGTAGCAAATTCAACAGGTCATTAATGTATCGATGAGTCATGATGCCATTATTATGCAATTCCTGGTAACATTTGAGATAAGCTGCAGTCAACAGTTTAATAATTGCAAGATGATAAAACAAGTGCTGGCTGTATCAAATATATCTCCATACACAATCAATGTTTCTACGTTTTAACAACAATTTAATTGCGCATTGTGGGTAAGGTCGAAAATTTAATGTATGACAAAAAGTGTAATACTATAATATATTCCACGGTAACTCGATGTATGGAAAAGAGACCAAATTTAGTAAACTTAGATATTCTATAATTATTTCTTCTTCTACGATGTATTTTGTTCGTGTCGGAGACTGCATGAATAAGACTGCTATAAAGAAAATAAAAACCTAAGTTGTTTCTAAGAAAGAGAATTACCTCCAAATATCATTACAATGCAATATTAAAAAAACCCATATTGTTCATTTTCCCAGTGAGAAGAATGACTCAATTCTGCTATCATTTGATGAATACGATAACCTTTTAATAGCATCATTTATATACATGTACGAAGTTCTAATGGGTTTTCCTTGTTATGATAAGTTAATGTTTGTCAGGGGTATCGTAATTGAACATATACAAAACTATACTGAATCGTTGCCACATAACTGTTTAAATGAACGCAAAAAATCTACATCTACATTGTGTTCATAAAAATGGTGAACCGTGTTAACGTGTTTGAACCGTGTTAACGAAGTTTCGTCAGATTAAAAGAATAACACTCCTGCGACAAAAATATAAATTGCCAACCGCTGGCGTCGGTACTCAAAGCAATCGGCAAACTAATTAGCCTCCAGTACAGCTGACGAAGCACATTTGTTTCTAATGTAGACAACGTACATAACAGTAGACAATTTACATAATAAGCACTATTGTAGGACTGTCTTTTCAATTGGCGGAAAAAGTTGTTTTTAGAATGCGGATGCAATCAAAGGCTGATTGAAGTAGAATGTCAAAAGTTTTTTTTCCTGATGTAACAAAGATCAGAACAATTAATGTCTAGGGCAATGGTTCACAAATCCTACAACGATCTCGGGTAAATAGTTTTATATATTCAGCTAATTCCTTTCCAGACGCCTCCCCGGTGTGCATATCTTGTATATAAAAGTGTTTATACAAGTAGGTCACGGCTGTTTCGCAGGGTTAATTTTGTCTCTTTATTATATAAACAGAGTCAGAATATACTATCTATATGCTACGAAGTGCTATTGTTGAAGTTCCTTCCGCGATAGAAATATAATTAATGTATTACAAAATGTATTACCTGGAGTTTTATATAGATACAAGAGCATTCCAAGGAAATATGTGTCGTCAAACACGTAGAGAAATTTTTACCTAACGCTGAAAATTAAGTAACGTTAACCGATAAAAGTAATTTCTGAAAACACATATATTGTTTATGCACTATGCATACTCTCTCATTGTCCCCTTTTTATCTGTTACGTTTTCCTTACTAATTACATATTGCCCAGAAAAATTAATTCACAAAGGATGAAAGTTTGTTTTTTAAAGGATATACAGTCTTGTTTGGTTCCATATTTACTAGTACTTTTTTAATAATTTTGGAAAACTTTAAATAGCTGGAAAAAGCGGATGATGAAAATACCAAAACAAGAGCCGTGTTTCTTATGTTTGGTCTGATCTATCAGATCGTTTGCATGGTCGTTGGCATGGGTTTGGACTATGGTTGAACCCGTTTGTACTGGGTTCTAATGTTAGGACATTAGGGACCAATATTTGAATGAACAGACAGAAGGACAGACCGACCATAAATGAAGAAGTCCAGAAGTCACATTCCTATTACTTCGATGGCGACTCAGTAAATGAAATGATAGTCAATTAAAATTATAGTACAACAAATTAATATATAAATTGTATTACAAAATTATCTCTTGGGCAGAGTGAGTTAGTCCGGAATTCCGAAATATTTTTATTTTTTAAATGTTTTTGTTATCATTGTTGCTTTTTGTAGTTTCTATATTATGAGATTAGTTTGTCTTGCAAACCTGTTTGACAAGACACATAAGGGAAGATACGGTAAACCCACCCATCCACAGGCCACCGAACCAAGGCATCTACCATGGTTGCCTAACCAGTAGCCATACCAACTCTGAATGCCTGTGCACAGTTCGTGAGGTAAAGGATCGATAATCTCACCATAGCCCCTCCACCCCATCCTGCCAGAATGTTTTAAATCATTTATGTAAACAATAAGCGTAAAAGAATCACATAGGTGTTTTAATAATAGTACATTGTATGTATATTTTGATAAATTTTAGATACATTTATAACATGAATATTCTTTAACCTAAATTTCATTATGTGCTGCTGTTTTAACATATACATTTACTTTGTCAGAGTTGATAGTACAATTGGGCATTAATTTAGGACTGTAGAACAAATACAAAAAAAACAACACTTTGTGGGCACAAACATACAAATTGCATGAATACGAGAGGCTATTTTAACTTTTAAGTTGATATAAGAACAGACAGATGTGACATAATAGATTGGAAAATTTGCAATTTATCGCTTCTAGATCATGATAGACAGACCAGAACAGTAGGCGGCCTTTCCGGCAACCTACTTGTTGTGACTTTTAAGTTGAGGTATAAGAACAGACAGATGTGACATAATTAGATTCCTTGCGAAAATTTGCAAATTTACCATACGCCTTTTTGGAAGGAAATGAAACAAGATATTAGTTTACAAGATTTGTTAATGATTTTTTTAGCAAGTTTAAATTGCAAAAAAGAAATTGCTTTTGAATTAAAATTTATATTTTAGCTGGAAGATCTAGTTCTAGTACGTCATAATTAAAAGATCCATGAAGATGAATATTTAATTTTCGCATCAAGTAAAAAACCTGTCAATTTATGGATTCTATTTCATAAACACTTCTTATATCGAACATTTAAAAGACAAGAACTATTATTTTATTCCTTTCCGATACCTAAATTACTTATAACGGTGAAACCGAAGGTTTGCAATTTTCCGCAACATAAAAAGTGCTTATCATTACAAACATCTAGCCGTTTTATAAAGGCCCAATAAACCCGATCTTTGGAAAGAATATTGGAGATTAGTCGCTAAAGACAGAGAATCGGTGACCATAAAATTTTGGGTTCCACTATTATTTTGGTTCAAGTTGAAAACGGGCATTGTATGAATGCATGATTATCCGGCAACAGACTAAAACTGTACGAGGAAAATTTGTAATTATCAAAATTGAAGAAAGTTTTGATTTGAACGCCGACGGATGTCCGCGTACTGGTAGCGTGGTCTGGTCGGTGTTATGAATAGTTTACAGTAATATTTTTACATTTCCGGGAAAACTGTTTTGCCGGGACATTAAAGGACCAGAGAAAATTTAATTTTGCCCGTTCTGTTCTACTCTAACTTCCTATACCGCATTTAAGACAAAACTATCCTTTCCGTATAAGTTACTATAAATTTTTCCCGCTGTCGCCTTTTATACAGGCCCAATAAAATCTTGGATATTATGCTAAACCAGAGGGACCAAAAAGCCACATTTTTGGAAAAACTATTGAGAGCATGAATCCAGAATCAAAACCAGGAAATGAAATTCGGCGTCTCAATACATTTTTTAATTTCCGGGAAGTGTAATTCACCATCCCAAAAACTTATCATGCATCATGTTTAAATTAGCTCGTCATAAATAAACAGTAGGGAGAATCCAGAATCAAACCATGAGGGCCTCTCAATACAAAGTGTAATCGCCATCACTTTTCATGCACATGTTTAAATTAGCTCTCTTAAATAAACAGTAGGGAGAATCCAATTATAGAAACGTCATTGGTTTTTATGACTTTTAATACAAACAAGAAGTGTTTATCTCTGCCAGAAACGAGGTTATATATTACCATAGCCTTGTTTCTCCTACTAGTTATATCTATATTTACATCAACTTAAAGCTTTTTTGTGAAAGTCTGAAGGAAATAATTAAAGTTTGGAGAGTATGTAATACATTTTAAACTTTGCTTTTATTAATAACCTTGGTTTTTGATTATCGAAAACACTTTCGAAGTTTCAAAGAAGTATCTTTATATATGGTTAAAGATATATCAAATTCCATGAGAAATTTTAAACTGAATTCACCAAGTCTAAAAGTGGGTATTTTGTCACCAAACAGGTTAGAGTTATGATGCCCTTATCAGAGACCTTGATTAATGACCCTATCAAAACAAGGCAGATTTCAATTTGGTTTCTTTATTGGTTGTGGAGACAGCACTGTCATGTTTAAATTTTAACCTGCAGTACAGAAGGTCCAGAGTTCAGTCCAAAACCTTAACAGACCTATTTCCTCTGCCCAAAGATGGTAACCTTAGCAATATGTGAATTGATATAGACAAAAGCATGGATTGGTACAAACATCTGAACTAGAATAAGGATATTTTCTGTGTGAACAAATTGCCATTATTCCACCAAAATCATTGAAATAGTTATTTACTATTGTCTATAGATTGAAGACATGATAAACATGATAAATAAGTGATGCAAGTTCAAAGGAATAAGTTGAATGGTTAAGACAAAATGTAATGTCCACTACTATGAACTTAACCAATATAATGACATTTCTTTCATTGGAAAAGATACCATAATTTATAAAGATACGAAGTCCAGCTTACAGACAGAAGACAAAATGGTAAATTAATATTTCTAACGAACTACCGATGTAACGTCGATTCTGATTGGTTACGTCATTTCAATTTGCGACTATCAAATAGCGTATGTATAGTCGCAAAAATCGAACGATCAGTATTGATCTCATATTAGATCATTGAGCGTTAGAATAGGGTTAACCGTTTAGTGATTTTGACATTTGCGACAATATATACGGTTCTTACTGGTCGCAAACCGTATATACAGTCGCAAATATAAAAATTACAAAACAGTTAACGCTGTAGAAGATAGATGGGCTAGTGTTAAACAGATAATCATGATGTGACGCTGACGCTTACACCGACGCTGTGGTGAGAAGGATAACTTCCCTAACTCATCTTATAGTCAAGCTAAAAATACCCACCATCACAGTAGTATAAGAGTTTAGTAGGCATACATAATTAGACACCGATGTAGTTTTAGAATTTCTCTCTTATTTTACGCCATAAGTCCAATCCTCTTTAAATATACGATTCTGAATATTTAGTCAAACACATCAATTCTTCATATAATAGAAAAAAATACATTTATCCTTTCTACATTTTGTGGCAGATATGATATAAATGAAGTATTTTAATATTTACCTGAATTTTTATTTTCAGTTGATATAGAAGTGTAAACGTACTCCAGTCTTTAATGATTCTTTGTATCTACGCATCTGTTTAAATAATGACAATAATGACTTTGCTTACTCGTTTTAATGCGTGTCTCGTCCAATAAAGTAAGTACAAATTTAAGATAAAGCCTTGAACAGTATTAAACACGCAAACTATCCAATAATGATAAAACCTGTTTCAAGATATGAGTCATGCATTTACACTGAGTTTGAAGTTCTCGTTCGGTGATTTATCTAGTGATGGGCTAAAGTAGCAATAATTTTGTTTCAAAGTATTGTCGTCCTTATTAAAAGTCATGTTCTTTTTTAAAATAGTGCAATTTTTAAATCTCTTAAACACTTATAAACATAGGCAAAATTTTGTTTCAAAGTATTGTCAGTCTTGCTTATTAAAAGTCATGTTCTTTTTATATAAACATAGTTGCAATAATTTTGTTTCAAAGTATTGTCTGTCTTGCTTATTAAGAGTCATGCTCTTTTGATATAAACATAGTTGCAATGTAGCACTTACATATGCAGCCGTTGAACTTTACACTAGTGTTTGTATATAAGTTTATGTTGCCGTTAAGAGCAGTGGCACTCAGGGGAGCAATATAAGGTCATTATAGCTCTCTTGCTTACGGACTAATTATTTACAAATCTTAACATTAAAATATTCATTTAGACATTTTATTTTATTGACAAAATTGATACGAAGAATATGTTTTTAAACTTTGTGATTTGCCAAGTAATTATTTCTTTTGCAGCTGCTTGCTCTCAGATTTTGGCGACAATTCAATGTTCTTTAAACTTTCTGAAATTTACATACTTTTAGAACAAATCATCAAATAAAAAGCTTCCAGTATAAATTCGAGTAAAGTATTTCTGTATTTTAGAAATTATACGCAAATTATAAAACGTTGCAAACTCTGTTCAAATTCAAATATAAACATATAGTGTAGCAGTGTCGTAAAAGCCAAACTCACCAACATGTTCATATATCAACCAAATACATTCTGCTATTTCTTACCCGAAATATTCTGATAATGAGAGAGAGCTGTCCGTAAGACAGCACATTCGACTATTCTCAGTTTTTGTAAAAACGGTTGGAAGTAAAAGGCGAAACATTAATATATGTAGTTTCAAAGTGTAAATCGCACACAAGTCTTTGACTAAGAATTGTGAAGTACAATAACAAATATTTTGACAGACTTATCTACTTACAAATGGGTGTCATGATGCTACACTTAGTAGTTTTCCAACTTTAAAAGTAATAGTTCAACTGCTTAAGTAAATAAGTGGACTGGAACGAAAATCTTTAACTAATTTTTAAGTATGACAATAATTCAAAAGAAATCATTAGCAGTTATCTTATTTAGCCTACATGTCGGGTCATGATTGAAAACAAGTATTCCAACGTTCTAAGTAATATCTGAAACGGCTAAGTCAAAAAAGCGGGCTGGTACGATAAACTTAACCGAAATTCTAAGTCGATAAAAATCTTAAGTAAAAAACAATCATTGGCACAGTTACCTTCTCTTTCCTACAAATGAGGGTCATGATGCAAACCAGTGCTCCAAGTTTCACAGTAATATCTGACAGGGTTAAGTCAAAGATTCAACGTAATTACTAAGTCGAAAGAAGGGGGAAGGTACGAAAAACTTAATCAAGTTCAATGTATTTTATAAGTCGAGAAAGGGCCATAATTCTTATTAAAACCTTCACATAGTTATGTTCTTTTGGTACGGCAAAACTTAACCAAGGTGTGGAGCCAACACCGACGCCGAGGCGAGTAGAATAGCTCCCTTTTCCCTGAAATGTCGAACTAAATATCAATGAGAATATGACAGCACGAAGCCTCTGATATACAGTATTACCGGACGAAAAAGTGTTCAGGTCTAATTAAGCAATGATTTAAAGCTTGCTGTGGGCGACAATAACGTTATGTGTTCAGTTACTAGATAATTCAGGAAATAAAGCACTTGCTAAATTGACAGCTGCGGCTTTGCCTTTTTCGAAGAAAGCAAGGAAATCGAAATATTTACATTATTACGTTAAAGCAAATGTTTGCGACCATCGACGCACGGACATCAAGTAGTCACAGTAGTTCACCATCAACACTTTGTGCTCAGGTGAGCTACAAAAAAGAACCATTTAAAAAGCGAACATCAAACGCAATACCAAAGCAGCAATAACAAGTGGATGAAGTATTTAATGCAATATGAACTTCACAGTCGGATATGACGGGATGCGATGAGCATAATTGTACAGTTAAAGAAATACCTTCAAGAGGGTTGGAAGATATAGAAACATGACCTTTGACCCCAAAAGTGACATTGGTGTTTGTCATCATGGTGAGATGAACGTTTGTCCAAAGTTTGATGAAAACACTTCAAAAGATTGAGGAGATATAGTATGTTGACCATTGACCCTTAAGTTTGACATTGACCTTGACCTGAAAAATAAATACTTCTCTTCCTCTCTATGAGATTAACATTTGCCTGACATTTCAAGAAAATCCTTCCAAAGGTTAGTGAGTTATATAAACATAACCTGAGACCATAAACGTGACTTTTACCATTGGAACATGCATATTGCTTGTTGTCTCATGGCGTTGACCCAAGTTAAAAAATAACTTCCAGGGATTTAGTAGATAAAGTCTTATGACATTTGACTCTGAAATATGAACTGGCAATACATGGACAATAGCAAGCTATGATAAATTATTTCGAAAGAAGTCAACTCATATAGAAGTTAAAACTGAGTCACAAAACACCAAAACATATTCCTCTGTTACAAGTTTGAGTCCTAACAGTGACCATGACGTTATAAGCAGTCCGTGTGGTGCTGTTCAACAACCATGTGAAATATTTTTATCTCCTTTGCTCTAAATTGTCAGCCATTTTGTTTGGCTATTTTCCTTTAAGTTAACAGGGAATGATCTATTAAACGATTATAAAATAATCAGATTTATTAAAAGAATTAATCAATGTTGTTGTTACGGGCAGATGTCTCAGAAGGTCCAAGAAAATGTGGTTGTCACACACAAATTCTATTGGTATTCTCTTAATTATCACATAATTGAGAAAAAACTCCTATTAATGCTTATCAGATTTGCCAACCAAAATGGCTGCCAATAAAGAACAAAGGAGATAAATATTGTGGATGTGGGAACTATGTTTTTGCCTCAGAATATTTGCTAAAACAAATTCTCTCAACTTACGTTTATAGCTCTTGTGACAAAACAGATGCTATTTTATACAACAAATATGTTATATATCTTATTCGGCGGTTGTTTGATATAATACATTAAATACAGTTTAACAAAATATTGGTATAGAAGGTATTAAATAAAGCACGTGTAAAAGCATTATGGAAACAGTATGGCATTACATATATACGAAAGACCGGTGGTGACATTTCAACATCAATATTTCACGATTTCACGAATTCACGATTTCACGATTTTACTTCACGAATTCACGATTCCACGAATTCACGATTTCATGAATTCACGATTTTACTTCACGAATTCACGATTTCACGAATTCTCAATTTTACTTCACGAATTCACGATTTCACGAATTCACGATTTCACGAATGCTCATGTTTCCCATTTATGACGTCACAAACGCGCGTATTGATTGGAGATGGTGATCTCTGCAATTATATGTGATATTACGCTTAAAATTTGCATAACATACTGTCTTGTCTTGTGGATGAACAGAAATGTACAGGATAGGGAAGAGGAGGATAAAGAAACTTTGCCATAATTGTATTGAAATTTGTTGTATCATAAAGTAATCTAAAGACGTTATTCCTGCAATGAGAGTTCGCTTTGGAAGAACACTTTATACAAACAGATTTAAGGGACAGACACTAGTAGTGCTGGTCTTACATTTTTCCCTAAACATTATAATTTAGTATCGTAATTTACAAAGAGCTTCGATTGAAAGTTCAGTCCATGAGATTGTTAATTAATTTCTTGTCAATAAGTAATCATATACATGTAGTTGAATAACAGTCGTGTTTTTTGTCGTTGGGTTGTTCATAAATAGCCTCACATGCTCTTCAGCCATGGGCTATTACAACCATCTTTGGACAGCAAACAGAGCTTTTAACAAATCATTTATATAGGAAAATAACATAAGAACTGACCCTGAAATTACTATCATTGTGAGCCTTGGTCTTAACCTGATGGCAGTGTCATGGAGCCGCCTTGGTGCAGTGGTAGCACAAACGCCTAAGGACACTACTTGGTCCCGGGTTCGATCCCCACCAGTGCCCAAGAAGTGTCCTTATGCAAGACACAGATAATTCGACATTGCCCCTCTCCCTCTCTTCGAGGTTGATTCCATCTGCAGTGAGTCTCGAGAGCGATTAATATAAGATAAACCAGTATGAAAAACCCTGATGACTCAGTATCAATTCACAATATTTGAGGGTTATCATAGCATGGCTTGTGCTTCATATTAATCAGGGATCCTTTAAGTTGAAATCGAGAAACCGTGAAATTAGGAGGTTGAAATCGTGAAATCGTGAATTCGTGAAGTAAAATCGTGAATTCGTGAAATGGTGAATGCGTGAAATGGTGAATTCGTGAAATCGAGATTTTGTGAAATCGTTAAGTTGAAATTGTGAAATCGCGAAGTTGAAATCGTGAAATATTTAAGTTGAAATGTCACCACCGGTCTTTCGTACACATATATCATTCCATGAACTTTTATGTATGAAATAGTCATACAACTATAGGCAGATATCCTTGTTTGACTTTCATATCATGTCTTGAATGCATTCGTTCTGACTTCTATGTTTCTTGTGTAATAAGAGGACAACTTGAACATAAGTCATAAAACTCATTTCATGACATACTTGCACTTATCATCAATTACCATACTGGAAACACTTCTACATTCCCTCGAGTTCAGCGACAATATAAATGACACCTCCATTCACGAATGGAGAATCACGTGACTGATAGGGTAGATGGTTGTCTTTTCAGTCGATTCAACCGAATGCTTAAGAAAGTAGTCCTTGTCAATTGTATCTAGTACAGAAAAGTAATCTACGTGGTTTTTCACCTCAGAATAAATATGTTTCAAAGTTAATAACAAGCTCATGTGCTCTCATTTTGATATATATTACAATAGCAAGGACAGTTTCTTGAAAACCTTGAAATGTGCGAGAGGTGCACATTTTCATTTTTTATATTACAAGGACAATAAATATCTAACAAATTATTTTTATTGAAATACGCATAAGCTTATACATGTTAAACATTAAACATAAACACACTAAATTCTCATAACCATGCAACATCTTGTTCGACCATTAATTTAAAGATAAATGGATTAAAAATGTTGTTTTGAGTTGTCCACATTTTGCATGTGTAGCTTCGCTTTTTTCGAAATGGGAGTAATGTCCTTTAGTTTACTACGAAATGGCGAAGCTACTTGTAGTTGTATCCGTATCTAACATTGAAAAGATGTCAACGCTACGGTGTGATAGACATAAAAAAAGTTTATAATGTGCAATGAAACAAATACTGACGAATAAACATTTCTGTTTCAAAACGCTCCAAGTGATATCAATACTATCATTACAGGGGATAGATAAGGTAAACCGAAAGAAGTGTAATACTATAAACATACCGTCAGTAGAAGACGGGGTTTCTTGGCAATCAGATACACAATGTCTTGCATCTCCGCTAATTGCCATGTGTGTTATTATGTGTTTGTTTGTTGATAAGGGTTTTTATTAGTCCCCATTCGGATTTTGACAAAAGGTTTCCTTGGTTCAATCATTTGGAAAGTCTGTTCGTCAGTTCGTCTGTCCTTTTTTGTGTGTCTAGACTGTAATTTTTATATGCATGGACCGGTTTTCAAATGATTTCATGCAGTTGTTGCCCATAACACAAGGGTAACCTGAAGGTCTAGTACTGTATTTAATGTATTATATCAAACAACCGCCGAATAAGATATATAATATATTTGTTGCATAAAATAGCATCTGTTTTGTCACAAGAGCTATAAACGTAAGTTGAGAGAATTTGTTTTAGCAAATATTCTGAGGCAAAAACATAGATCCCACATCCACAATATTTATCTCCCTTGTTCTTTATTGGCAGCCATTTTGGTTGGCAAATCTGATAAGCATTAATAGGAGTTTTTTCTCAATTATGTGATAATTAAGAGAATACCAATAGAATTTGTGTGTGACAACCACATTTTCTTGGATCTTCTGAGACATCTGCCCGTAACAACAACATTGATTAATTCTTTTAATAAATCTGATTTTTTTATAATCGTTTAATAGATCATTCCCTGTTAACTTAAAGGAAAATAGCCAAACAAAATGGCTGACAATTTAGAGCAAAGGAGATAAAAATATTGTAATCGTGGGAACTATCTATTAGTGTAAATGGTAAACAGAGCCGCTTTCAGGAAGTTCTTCTTTTGATTATAACCATTTTTTTGACATGTATTCAAAGTCGAATCTACAAGGATCAGCAAGCTGTATGGTCAGTCAAAATGCGTTATTATTCTCTGCTTAGAGTATTGCACAAGATAAGTAACTGAAGAAATAGAAGGTGGTGTTGTTCATTTGTTTATAAGGAAATGCGTTCATATGTACATAAAGTACATTAAAATGTGTTTGAATTGTCATTGGTTTATTTATCCATTTTAGTTACATCTTCAATGTGCGTATTGGATTGAATCTGGTGCTAAGTTCTGCATGGATGTCTGTCGTATGCTTGGTATATGTTTTGTTTTGTTAATTAAAAGGTATTAAGAGTTTGTATTCATTTAATTTCATGGAGTAAGACAATGTGCGATACGCGTTCAGCTGTTTTCAGAAAGTGTGTTAGGCAATCAATATCATGACCTGCTGTTACCCTGTCATTTCTATGGTAATAGGTTTTAAGTTTACCGGACAGATCAAAACGAAATTAATCCTTACGCATTTATAACATACTTATATAAGGCGCTTACTTAATTACTTAATTGATTACTTTGTAGAACTATGTTTTTCGACACCAGCTGCCGTTCAGCAGCTTAAGAAGTCTCGTTCTATTGTTTGTTAAAACATATGGTACCAATATCTTACAATAGGGAAACTTTCATCAAACGTATAATGAACTTCTCGGCATCAGCTGCTTACGTAAAAATGAACTTTTAACAAATTGTAACATGCACCAAGCCCGTACATTTGTAAAACAGTTAAAGTAAAATAATATTATTCACTCTTAATTGCAAATAAAAGATAAAATCACACACTTGATGGAATTCGCTTGTAAAATGCTAATGAACCTCAATAATGCATAATAACTAAGCAGAGTTTCTTTATAACTGCTAAATTATGCGTAGCGACAATGGGAAAATGCACTTCTGCCAAAGGCGAAACTCATCCAGATCTTGCGTTTAAGCAAATTTACACAGATTCTTCAATAAAGCCACATGTGAAAGCTAACATAGTCACATTACAGGTTATGTTGTAATACGGAGGGTCAAATAAGAATCATTCTTGTGAAATTATTAAGCATTTTGGGTGTAATTTTAATAACATAAATTGAAACAATAGTCCCCAAACCACAAAGACAATCATAACCTTCTGACTGCTTACAAGCGCTTCATATCTACATAACAATATTGTCAACTAACGGTGAAAAAAGGCTCTTTCTTGTATCTTTTTATGTAACGAAAAGAAAATCTGGACGAAATTAAAGTGCAGGGCAACTTGTCTAATAATATTTAACAGTAACGTTTTGTAGTACTACTGCAAGGAGCAATTTAACGCGTTAATCATTCGCCACTTCCGCACTTCCGTTGTTTTGGATGAACTTGGAGGACGGTGTTACCTTATTTGCATCGTTTATAATTTAGCTCAGTTTCACCCTCGACGGAAGCCAAGAAAATTAAATTATACCTATGTAGTTTTGATATTTTTAAAGAGATGAATAATTTAAGTTCTGTTGACAATAGCGATTAGCCTGTAGGGGGCGTATAAATGTCAAAGACGTAAACACTGACTGGATGCCAATATCTCATCAATATATACTACTGTCAATAAATATCCAAGATAATTATAATCTGATTTGTTTGTTTTTGCTAAATGAATATTTAATGTTGTCTTAATTTTATGGGTAGTGCATTCTCGTAAAGCGAAAATAATACTATAATGTATGGTCCCCATAAAGTGCCAGTTGCCGGCAAATGACAGCTTTGATTGAAAATAGCATCATTTATTTTTCTAATGCATTATACCCAACTACGGTTTGTTGGAGGCAATAACGATATATATGTAACCTCCAAATTAATATGAATCATGAGTGTAGACTATTTATACCTTCTCGGCCAGTTTATAACTGTCAATAATTCGAGAAGCATATTTATAAGAAAAACAAGTATTAAGTTTGTTTTCCTGATACACATGTTGTGATAGATATTTTATTACTATTGGAGACAATTTTGATAAATGGTCGGTTAGCTCAGTCGGGAGGGCATTAGCATAACTTTGCAAAGGAAGTTTCATGGTTCGAATCCCGGTCAAGATCCTATATTTTCCTCACCTTGTGACATTTTGCGCCTTCCGACAGAATAAAATTAATTTCTACAATAAAAATCTAGCTATCAATCGCTTTCATATACTATTGCCCCGACTATCCTTTGTAAAGGTAGTTCTTGTAAGTTATGCTCCACGCAATAAAGAATAATAATTGCAGTAACTAAATTAATGAAGCTAAAGATATGGTTCTTGTTCACGGCACTTCCGCTCATTGCCCCCTATCCAAACAAATCTCTTTACTGCTATGCGATCACTATGATATGCCGCCGCATTTCGACAGGGGCATAAAAATCATCAAACCCTATACTTCACAAACCTCGTCTTGTAAAAAAGCGGAATGTGGATGACCTCCTTTACATAAAATTATTAACAGATTTTTTTAACGAAAAACATTAAATTTGAGTACATGTACATGAACCCTAGTATGAATCAATCTTGAAACTTAACTTGTGCTGATATTTCACAGCTTTTTAAAATATGTCGCAAACACCTCAAATTCTGAATAACTTGATACCAAAACGAACAAACGCAGTGAATTTGATGGGTAAAGCATTTGCTTTTTCCCAGTAGAATTAGAACATTTATGGGGGCCCATACGTACCTTATAGTCACCAGCTTTTAGTCCGTGCCCTTAGTATCAATGCACCCTGGTGATGTTGATTAAATATCATCCCCGCTTCACATCTCCCTTGTCCCCTCAGTAACAGAGATATATGTACCATCTAGTAGGATTAAATACAGCCCTTATGCCTAAGCACTTTTTTGCGCTGGTAGCTGGCTGGTATCAAAATATAAGTAAAAATTGAGGATGTACTTGTGCCACCGTAATTTTCTGACTTAACCGACGGAAAAATAAAAATATTTCTTTCATTACCCAAGTTATTGATGGTAATGATCTTTTCTTCAGGGAGTTTGCCCTTTCAAAGTCATATCAAGCTTGGTGTGGGTGATCTCTATCGCCTGCAGTTTATATGCGGTCCCCATGGAATCACAATGTTTAGGTTGTGTGTAAATGTCAAAGAATACCTACTGGTGATACTTCGTACACTAATTGTGATATTAGACAAATAAGTGTTTATTGTTTAATCAAGAAACATATCAAAATTCAAAAACGGTTTCAAAGTGCCTTGCGTTGGAAATAAACGTTTACATTTGAATACTCAAGATATCGTTGCATAAGCGAAGAAAAAGAATATCCCTATTCATTTTTTCTGCACATGAACATTTTGGACAAAAATCTTCCCTTATTCCATTTTTCTGTTTTCTCCTCTCTGTTTTTGTTTGTTTTCGTGCTCTTATAGAGATTCCATTAAACGAGATTTTAGTTCAAATATAATAGCATAATGGCTATTGGAAATATTTTGTTGTCAAAAATGAAACTGCATGTGAAATGATAAATACACACAAGACAACCGACTGTGAATGAAGGCATGTCAAACGTTGCTAAAATATAGAATGACAATTAAGACTAACGAAATATTGAATAACAATAACAAACATATTAGCAATATTTACATGCCATACGCTTCAATCCTTGCACGTATTTTCTGTGATTTATTTTTATTTGCAGATACTCAGGCACGTGCTCTTAATTGTTGGATAGAAATAATAAACAATGTTTAAAGCGCTTGTGTAAACAATTAAATTGATAATATTATCTAAAGGTACTACACTGTATAACAAGGAAGTATGAACAATCCACTTTCGAAATAAATATTATTGGTTTGGACTGGGCAATATGTTGATAATTCATGCAACGTAAGTTCTGGGTTGATTGGGGGCAAATATGAAGATATATTATCACAAATCGTTTCAATTATTTTAGACCGTATACTGTCCAAGGCATTTAATGGCTACATGTATTTGAAATGCGATAGCTTCAACTTTGTTTTGAAAATGTGCCTTTCGCCTTGTTTTGTGATTGTCAAAATGCATAGTATTTAAGTGCTTACATAAATGAGTGATATGTCTTTTGCGCTGACTGATATTTCTTTCAACACTAAAATACACATCAAAAAATAATAGTGCAGTCTACTTAAGACATAACCTTGTCTCTCGATAATTAAAAAAATATTTTTGTCCTAAACTGATAGCTTTAAAACACACAGTGATATCCATAGCAAATAAATGTTTTCTGGCCCTTTTTTGAGCTCGATGTTGATTTGTGCTAAAACTTGGAAACAGTATAGCATTTGAACATTTAGTGTTCTTAATTAAAATTTTGTTGTACATGCTTTCTTTAAGTGTACAAAGCTACTGATGCATGAAAAGTTTTATAATCACGGGTCAGTAGATAAACCTCTCTTTCATCTGATCAGCCATTAGAATATTACAATTTAGTGTTAATGAAATCAGATATTGCTTTGATCATAAAAAAGGTACGTTTCGCTCCGTTACTCGGCGTTACGAAGACAAAACTTATTGGAGCGGAATTATATGTTCCTGTTGTACGAGTGATACTAGTGCATGCTCCATTTGATAAACTAATTTAAGTACAAATATTGATGTTGTTTATGTGTATTCTGATTTATAGCTTTTTATGTAATTTAACATAGTAGGAAGCAAGGCATGGGAGGGGGGTCGCGTCTGCATTTAAATGCACATGTATCCATACAAGAACAAAGATCGACCACTAAATAGATTAACATGGATAGATAAATAGTTTACATACAAATAGGCAAATAACAAGTCAATGGTGGTTAATTTCATAATAAATACATATATAATATTTCTTAAATTACAACAGGTGGGTTATTATAAAAATGTATTGCCTACAAGGCAAAAAAAAAAAAATCATTGGATCGACAGTATGGAATATTCTTTTACTGTACATGAAAATGTTTATTTGCATAATGGCATTATTCGCCAAAAGATTTTCAATAATCATGCATGTAGTGCATTTTACTTTACTATTTGAGGAGAAACAAGAGTTCCATAATGCCAATATTAGAATCGTCCTAGCTGCCTAATACATATGAGCAAATGTGCCCACGTACACATTTTTGTCACGTAAGTAAAAACAATGATAGAACATACGTACGCATTCTTTTGAGAATCTCTTTGCTTTTTTCAAAATTAGCAATTATTAATTATTAAACATTTAGTAAACATTTTCCATCCATGATATAAACTAGGTATGTGACTCGTTAGTGTATTTATGCTATTGAGGTGCAATATTAATATGCGCGCGTTCAAGAATGGCAATATGTTTTGCAGGGCAGTACGTATATAACGTGTTGTTTATGGGTTTCTTATTTTTGCACCAATTACATACAATAAATGATAAAATTTCTACCACATGTTTCCAAGGAGTTACGATTAAATCACAAAATAATGGAAAAGAAATACAAAGTTTAACTCACCGTCAGATATTTAAGTCCAAACAGGCCGAGACCACACTATCACCGTGTTAGTATGTTTAACACATTTTATTTGACTTATTGAACATTTATAGTAGAGGAGAACATTAACACACTCCAATAAAGCGTATCCATTGTATAACACCCTAAAAGTGCATTGACTTTCTCTCTTTCATTTTTATAACTTTTCAATATAAACCTCTCTAACGTTACTTGCAGCTTGATTATCTTCAATTATGTAATGCTCTTCGCTGTATGCTTACTTTTTATAAAGCCTAAAAACCCTAGGGGCCGTTGTTTTGTCTCACTGTATACTTTTATATTTTTATGACAAGGGCATTCCGTCGTTACGTGGTTTTGATAAAATCTTAAAAAAACTACAGTCCGATTTCGAGCACTTAGCCGTGAATGTACTTTTAGCTTATGATTAAACAACGGTAAAATCCGAGGAAAACAAAAAGATTGTAGCTCAGAGGTCAAATTCAGACTATGTCTTGTCAAGTGCTGACTTCTCAATATAAATGTTTCCATTTTATTCGTTACAGCGGATAGTTTATATATATAAATGAAAATTTATAAATAGTTCTATAGCTATTATCTATTCTCGTACTATTAAAGTCGAAAAAAATGACAAAATTGTTCAAATTCACTGATTTATCTTATTTTGAAGTTGTTTGCATACTTTTATCTTTTTAATGTCTGTCAATTATTTAATTGTAATTTAAGGTAAAACAGGTATGTTATCAGTTTTATTTAATGTTTATGAGAGCTTAATGTTACTGTGTCAGAAGAAAAAGAAGAAATAGCTCAGTGGTGTAAAGTTTAGCTTTGGAAAAAATGCAGTTTATGGTCACCAACAGGGCATGAGTTCTAATCTTCTTTGAACCATAATTTCTTTCTTTTCAAAACTATTAAGTAGATGTTATAAATACATTTATTATGTTTTTACGCCATAGTGTTTATAGGCTTTTTTGCTGTTGTTTCAACTTTTTATATAGTGTTTTTGTCTACGTAAGTAAACTGTTCTGCCATACGTTTAAATGTGCGTGTTGCATATGTTCATGACTGAAGAAAATGTGTAAAGGTTTCATTACAATGTATTATAAATTCCACTCCCTTGAACTAACGTGAAAATTGCGCTAGATATAAGCAATCTTTTCATCAAATACAAGTAAACAAATATCGAAATTCGATCTCCAAACCCACCGAATACCACTAAGCCAGTAATCATTTCTGCAGATCGAGTCGTTAAAACTATAATTTTGATAATCACTGTATGACTATATATAATTTTATAGTTTAGTTAAAAGCATGTATACTGACACAGTTTCGTGTATCAAGATAAAATGGGTCAATGACAAACTGATTCGAGTGTTTCTCGAGGATGAGACAGGAGGATAATTTATCTCCCACAATTTTTCAGTTTTCGTCAATGATTTAGCCTCTGAAATTAAAAGATTAGACGTTGGAGTTCAACTTGGGAATACTAAATGTTCCTTATTGTTATATGCAGACGATATAGTGTTTCTTGCCGAAAACGAACATGACCTTCAGCTGATGTTAAACACAATGCATGAATGGTGTAAGCGCCGGAGGCTGTTGATAAATACAAAAAAGTCAAAAGTTGTTCACTTTAGGCTATCAAGACAGCTACGATCACAATACATATTTAGGGTAGGTGATAACATTATCGAAACGATTGATCAATATAAGTACTTGGGGGTATTTTTCATGAGAAACTTTACTATTCAATCACTGCTAAATCTCTCTCTAATGGAGCAAGGCGAGCACTTGGGGGTATTTGCGCAAAAGTTAACTGTTACTCCAGTTCTAGACTATAGCTCCTCAGTGTGGGGATTTAAGTCACAGTCGGCCATTGACTCAGTACAAAACAGGACCATTTGTTTCTTCTTGGGTATTCACAGATTTACACCAACTTTGGCAATCAATGGTAACATGGGCTGGCTTCCATCTACACAAAGGAGGTGGTTAAATATGGTTCGACTGTGGAATAGACTTCTGTCTTTCGAAAACACGTGATTAACGAAAAACATCTTTGAGTGCGTTTATGATCATGCAAATATAAACTGTAACTGGTGTTCAGAAGTTTTTGAGTATATTGATTTACCGGATGTTTTTGTCAAATTGCATGTGAATTTTTTGGATGTAAAACAGAGGTTATTTCGTTATTATGCAGGTACTTGGCCAGAAAAACTGAACTTTCTCCAAAACTTAGAACTTATAAACTTTTCAGAAGTAGTTATGAAACAGAAATGTATGTGAAACTTAATTTGACAAGAAGCGAACGCTCAATTATGGTACAATCTGCGGTGTACTCTATTTGAAGGTATAAACTGTGCGTTTCACCGGCGAAGAACTAGAAAACAGATTGTTCAGACAGTGTGTACGCAATGAGGTGGAACATGAAATACACTTTCTTTTAAAATGTGATATGTATAATGATCTTAGACAGATACTTTTTTATAACACTGTGTCACATTTAAGTATACAGTCAGATGAAGAACTTATGAAAACTTTATGCGTGAACTTTCCGAGAAAAACATCTAAACATCTCTGAAGTGTGTTTTCTAGGCGAAGGTCTTTAACTCATCGCTAATTCAAACCGAATTTGTATTTTGTCCTTTTATTGTTTTTCAGATCAGAAATTTTATTTGTTTTATTAAAAAGTGACTTATATGCCCATCGGACCGGTTGTATTATATCTAATTGTATGACGTTGTTCTACTTGCTGTGATGTACAAATGTCACTGTAATAAAAGATAAAGTGAATCTAACATGTTCATGAGTTGTGGATAAGGAAATCCCACCCGAGGGTTGCCAATGAAAGAATTTGTTTTCAGAATCCGTTCGTCCGGATAGATCTCACCCGTCATAAATGTGGTGATGTTGTTTTGTTTTTGCTTTGCTATTTGTGCGTATTTTGACAGTCGTTTACTTCTACTTTGGTCCCCCTATAAACATTTTGTAACTTAAAGGTGGTTGACAAATGAAAAAGTTAAGACCGGTCAGAAATCGAAATCAGGTACATGTAAGTCGAAAAATAATGTTTGTGAATTATGTACTTTTAGTATTTTGATCAAATATCAGAAATTGAATATTATAACTTACATATTTTAAAGAAACATAAAATCTGTCATAAGAATTACCACTTGCGTTTTACAATATACCCCGGGGCAATAAAACACTAGAACGGATATGGATTATTAGGGTGCAATAAAAGTCTTTGTTAGTCTTGGTAATTTATTACCCTATATGTGTGTATTATATATATCTTTTTTATTGTACACCCATCTCAGAAACAATGAAATGTATTTTAGTTAGTTTAATGAATGTATTTCTGTTTGCTTTTAAAGAACAACTAACTACTGTGGAAAGGGACAACGAAAAAAAAGACCTTACTTGATTATTCCTTTAATTAACAAAAGTAACCTTTAAATAACTCGCACTTTGAAATATTTTTTTTTGAAGAAACGTTCATGATTTCATGTGAATAATTTCAAAATAATCCTCGACACTTAAGTGTGTCGTTCAAGCTTCTGCTGTAGCACATTTATTTCTATCTTGTAGAATTTACGCACGTGTAACGTTGGCGTCAAGCACACGGGAAACAGTACCGTAATTAATTAAACGATAGTAACATCTACTTTGTAAGTTATGTAAATAACAAATTTTCAAAGATGACGCACACGTTCATGCATTGTGTCTATCGTGTTGTTTTTTCACGGCTATCAGAATATGAAATCGATGACATCGATTGTGTATATGCCTAATGAAAACTTCGTTATTTCATTGTTTCACAATTCAATATTAGAATCAAGCTACCAATCGCTTTCATATACTAAAAATTGCGCGGACCATCTTTTTAAAGGTAGTTTTGTTAGCTTTTAAGTTTAGAGAACTAATTGCTTTCAAGATATACAACCACTTATGGCTTTTAAGCACGTGCGAAGAAAAAAGAAAACTGTGAAAGTGTGACTGTCATTGCGGTACAAGTTGGTGATGCCGTGTATGATTATGTTGTGAAGCTTCACTTAATGTAATTAAATGCGGATGCTTTGATGTAATATGTGATTCAATTTAATAAAATTAATTCAACAATATAAAGATTAATAGCTTATTACTACTGTAGTTTGTCCGCATGATCCTGTCAACAATTATTACACGAATATATAGCTCTGTGCATTGCATAGATTTAACAAAAGTTAATGAAATTCGAGGGTATATTCATGAAAAAAAAATTCCCCCCTCAAACTGATAAATCTATAATAGCTCTATTATTCAAATCAGTGTTGCTTCATTTCTCTGTAATCTCTATTTTACAACAGTTGCTTTTTAAACATACAATGTAATAGTACAAAAAGATAGCTGGGATGAATGCAATAAGATTAAAAATTTCTATTGTAGCGTAATACACAGTACATCTTAATATCCTCGGGCTAATATTACGCAAGCAAATATCGATTTTTATTGATTGAGCTGCCGAAACAATCAGCGGTTTTCCGGTCTGTTTCGGAAAATTTACGACCGCAAGCGAACTGCCCGCCGCTACTACCTGTTTATCGATTTTCTGACCAGCCTTATCATTGCTAGCGAGTAGAGAACAAAATGTTCCATATGAGATACGTCCAAAAACGAGGCTGTGCCGAGTTTTTTTGACGTATCTCAACCCGAGGGTGGGATTTCCTTATCCACAACTCAATGGACATGGTAGATTTATTTTCTCACCGTTTAAATCGCATTTTCACACAAGTAAGAAGAAATTAGTGCTAATACAGGATGGGGATGAAAAAATGAAAATCAACTTTTTCTCGAATTTTACTTCAAAACTGCTATAGATGGATAGAAAATGATCTAACTAAGAAAATGAATACCAACAACCCTATGTTTATTTCAAAAATAACAATTTTACAGCCATTTTTCGATTTTTATGTCTGCTTACAATTAACGTAAAAATAGTCCGGCAGCGATGTGAGATAAGCGATGTGAGATAAGTTTATCTCACATGGGTAAATGCGCGGAAATATGTATTCCATAGGTGAGAAATATCTATCTATATATTATTGCAACGGTCGCTTCCCCAAAAGTCAATAATGTTAAGGTCTAAAATAGCGCATTCTAGTTATAGCTTTACAAACTTTTGTTTTTCTTTAATTTTGTTTACTTTGAAATTTATCATAATTTTATTAATTTAAAAAGACAGCTTAGTACAACCTTATTTTGAAATTATACTTCGAATCCATACCCTAGCACGAGATGTGTCCTTTGGAAAAGACACGGCTGCCACGTGTGCTTTCAATTGGGTAGCAGCGATCGCTGCCTCTCACAAATTAAGTGTGATGACATCTGGAATGAGTTCGATAAGCTAGTAACCGAACTAAACTAAACTTTTGTAAACTGAACTGATATTTACGAACAATTACAACTTACCGTAAAGTTGTGTACTGTACTATCCAGGAAACGCCAAGACACACAGATAATTAGAATGCCTTTAAAGTAAACGAAGACTTTATATAGGCATAGTAAACATCATAAAAAGTATATACGTAAATGGTAAAGGCGGCATTGGCTTTCCAAAAACACATGCTGACATTCCTTACTAGAATTGTATTGTAAAACTGGCAAAATAAATAAATAGTCTATTTTTACTATCTTTAATAATAGTACTATATGGAATTGATAGGTAACCTACCACATAATTTAGCAACTATTGTGGGCGATATATGACGCTTTCACAATTTCGGTCTATTAACGTCATGCGCTTTCTGTTACAATAAAATCATGCTTTGTTGATCTTATTTCTTAGAACGTGGCGAAACATAACAGATATGATTAAGTACTGTGTGATATTTTAAGTTTTTGTTATTAATAGTTATTGCCAATCATAGTTTCAAAGAGGAGGTATTGACTTATGGATATATTCAATATGGGCTTGCTTGTATGATTTATCTGTTCATTCGAAGAAAATACTTCATTTCTGTAACCGCAGGCGGCAACGGTAATCTAAAACAATAGCGGCAAAAGGCTTACGAAGGCGATGCATAACGCTATGTTAGAACAAAGAAGGTTTCTTTTGCTTAGGTTAATATGATACACAGATGGTAGATACTGTGCCCAGTTTTATTATACACCTATAAATAAAAACACAGCCTTTATAATTATAACCATCAAATACGGCCTGGCAGAAAAAAAAAAATCCGTATTGTATGTACGCACAGTGCGGCATTATTAGAAAGAGTGCATTCAATTGGCCCTAAAGTACACATGACGTTAATAACGACGCATTTGACTGGCTCGTTACCACTTGTATATACGAACACGTCAATAATATGACGTCGAACACTACGTATATTTCGCGCTTAAAAGAGTTTTTCTTCAATTTTATGTTTAAAATTTAATTTTAATTTAGTTTAATCGCGCTGACAAGTGTCTAAAGGTAAATGATAAAAGTGTTATTAGTATGGTAATGTGATCCATAAGTGCTACGCACTTGTAAGATCCGACGCACGACTCGGGCACATCCGGCAGGCTGGATCACGTTACTTATAACACTTGTCTAATTTATGTTTTCCTGTGAATTATAGTTTTCTCAGTGAAATAAAAGTGATAATCCGCAGCTTTGATTTTATTTTCACTGTCTTTGCAATCTTTAGCCCGGGTTAACGTAAAAAGTATACCGAGCGTAATTAATGCTGGAAACCATGCAACGATGACGTCGTTAAAACGACATCATTTGCGCTATGTTTTCTGATGACGTTTCCCGCGATTGTCGATATTACATAGAAACAAAGTCAATTAAAGAAGATTTTTAACTATAAAATGAACAGAAAAAGTGTTAGTATCGGTGTGATATCACGTTGATTTCACCCGTAACACCAAAAGTAGTTATTTTCTTTAGACATCCGCCATTCCACATGATTTCTTTACAGGTGTAGAAATATTTGAAAATGCATTTACCTTAAAACATGCACAATGTTTTGTGATAATTATCAGTGTTTCAGGCCCTAAAATTTAGATAAAATGTTTTTACTATGTTCAAAGTGATAAAATGGTTATTAGGGTAAACCTGTATGCAAATATTTGACTTAAAAACGGGTTGAATTAATTAGGTAGGTTCATTATTTGAATAATGCATTTACAGAAGTTTCATCTTTAAGTTAACAAACACATTCACTGACAATTCTAGATGTGAGTTACACCCATATCAACAAAATCCAGCAGAGAGAAGCACGAAAGGAGAAGGTGGAGAGGAGAAACAATAGTGCAGAGAAGTTAATGGATTAGGCCGTGGTCATTCTTTTGCTTAAGATATAAAGGCATAAATATACTGTTATACCATATAATTAATAGTCAATTAATAGTCTTAGATGATACTAGTAGTTCTTTATGATATTGATACATGTACATGTATTTTGCTTTCCGTACCACGTACCATATAACTAAAAGTACCGTCCGAAATTGTTTGCTTCTGTTTTTTGGTATCATATCGGCTAAACTTCCTGTTAAACGATAGGGAACATCAATGAGGTGACATTTGTTTTTTCATATTTAAACCATCGATTCTAATGCATAATTTCACGAATATGCAAGTAATTGGCGTTATATCAATGTAACTGAATAGTTAATAAAATTTGACTTTGAAAGCAATTGCAGTAACTTTCGTTACAATCTAAGCTTACTTTTCTTCGTTTTCTTCTCAATTTTGTTGTAATGATTGCTTAAACTGCTTTTTTTTCTTATTATGTGTGTTTTCAGCCCACGAAATGCCCCGACATTAATATATTTCAAATTCCTCATTGGAATCAATAGTGGAGAATAACGAACAGGAATGAAAGGCACACTGACGAACATATAAATACAATTGATTTAAAGGGTTTGAATATTAATCATCTAATTCATATCATTAGTTTTAGCACTGCTCACTGTTTAGACTCAGGCCGGCATTCGACATAACCAACCACATATGTGTTGACATTTCTCTGACACACCGTCACCTGTGATGCGCCCATTTAATAACTTTACATTTCTAGCCATTTTAATTGTCAACTTTAGTGTTGTTTTATGAACAAAACTATTTTCAAAGATTTCTTAAAACTGTTTTCTTAGGACGATGTACCATGTGATATAAAGGTAAACAGTGAGAAAATAGATCCGAATTGTACCTTTGAGTTCCATGGTACTGTTACCTGTGTTCATCTTTTAACATGTATTTAACTTTTTCTTTTTTATTTCACTTTTGAAAATCAACGTCATTCGTCTCTGTGAAATGTCCAAAGTCACTGATTCGGATAGTAATATAGTATGCTTGAGTTCGACTTGGGTGTTTACTTTTACTATGACTTTTGTACCCTACTTTTACTTATGACTAGAACCTTATTCCTCTTTGGTTTTTATTAAAACAATATAAACAGTCAACACAATAAATACAATTTCTATTAAAAGATTTTAATAAAACAATATAAAATAAAAGTACATCATTTGTGTCAATAGTAACAAAATAAAACGTGTTTTAACACGCTTTTGTTTGACTTTTGACTTATACTTAGATTTATGACTTATACTTTTGACTTTTGACTATTACTTTACTACACTTTTACTTTTACTTTTGACTTATTACTTATCACTTATGAAAAAGAAACCCTAACCCTAAACCCTAACCCTAACCCTAACCCTATACACGGTTCTCCTGTGAACTCCAGCGGCATTCAGTAATACTAGGAACCTGCTACTGAGGACAACAAAAACAATAACTTATACATATTACAGCACTTTAATTTCCTTCGGTATACCTTTAATTAACATATAGATACATAAAAACATAAAAAGTAATTTTTAAAAATGTTACCATAGCAACAAAAAAAACAATTTTTTTTACAGTTCCTTCATAGTTGGCTTGACGCCTGGGGGCAAGTCCCCAACCCCGCTTAAAAAAATTCTCAATTGTATATATCATTGTTAAAAAGAAGGTCTCATGGTAGATAAGAAATATGTGCTTTATGTACATTGTGCTAATGAGCTAGCTTCTTTAAATAAAGAGAATTATTATTATATTATATTATTATTATTATATATTATATTAAAGAAAGAGGACACCCACAAGGCCTCCCGAGCCGAGGTTGCGTCGCCGCTCACTGCGGAGGCTCCCAGGTCGCCTCCGACGCGCCGTCACGGCTCATTGATACTAAAATAAATGACAAAGACAAAAAGTAACTTAGTCATTTATTTACAGCAAACAAGTTTACAGTGCTACGCACAAACATCATTTAAAACCTTAATACAGGTTCGAATCCCAGTTTATATTGTCACAGCAGATCATTATGCTTTTATGCAGTACCATTCCTCTTAAAGTGTCTGAAAGTAGCAGTCATAAGTCAAAAAGTCAAAAGTTGAAAGTCATAACTTAAAAGTCAAAAACACCCGTAAGTCGAAACTCAAAAGTGGCCCTCCAAGGCTTCCATAATATAGTCTGTAAATGACTAATCGGTTAAACTATTTGAGGACTTTTAGATTCAGTTTAGGACTTGCTCATCGTTAATCATAGCGAAGTGAACCGACTAATATTACTTAAGGCTTAGCGCGGAAACAGCCACAAGTTGCGTAAAAGTAGACAACTGTAAGCACGTGTCGTGTTGCAAGAATTTTCCAGGCTTCGATTTTCAAAAAAGGATGCCTTGGAAAACCCTTCGTAGTCAAAGCTTTTTTACTAGACTGACTAGCAGTGATTTTTAACTTCTAAACGCGGCTAATTAGCGGCACTCACATAATGCAAGATTTGTTACCTTCTTCGTTTTACTCCGGTTGATCTTGTTTTCTAGCGTTTGAAATATATCCTTTTTATCATAGATTGTTGTCAAAACTTAATTGTTATGTAAAAAGTTTCGGATGTCTGCAGGTATCATGTATCACACTTTTATCACAGTTACAAATAATCTCATGTTTGAAAAACTGCACATAAATCGAGATTTGAAATCATACATCTTGTAGTAAATATATACATGTATGTAAGAAGAAAAAAATGCCAAGACAGCAAAGCTTTCACTATATTTACTATTTACAACTGTTTGCTAATACTCGAATATGCAATAAACCTCGTATCGTTAAAGTGATAAAACGTATTAAGTATATGTGCAAATGTTCGCCACAACAGATAACATTGTATAAACAATCTGTATGTTGTCCCTAAATACACAATAGTGTCACTTTCGTAGATATCATTCTAGATCTGAACTAGTTTTCATTTCTTTTGGCGGTAACAAACATTATCTTCCCTTCCAATCTAGTCACGTCTAGTGTAAGAATTGCATATAAGACAAGTGATAATTAATGACCTGTACTTAGTTTTCAGACTGTATGCACATGGAAGTGAACATGTTTTAAATTATGTTTTACATAATCAGTCATTTGTCATTTTTGACTGTACTTTGTTTTCTCTCATCCCCGAGTCAGGCATGAAACAGTTTTGGGGGTGGGGGGGGGGGGACGGGGAACAGTTTCAACTGTATCATCCCTACACGCACGCGCTACCTCTGCACCAACGCGGAATCCAATAAGACGAAAATGTCTATCCTACTGTCATTGCAAAATATTTACATATTTCAAAGATCAAACAATCTTCTGAATCCTGATTAAGTGGTTGGACATATTTCTGTACTATCTATTTTAAGGTTGTCTCTGCGCCAAATTAGTTCCACTCCTAAATAAAGACTCGATGAATAACTTCTAATACCGGTAATAGCGTTCGGAAATAGTTATGTAGCTTCTTTTAGTCTCCAGTGACATCCTCCCTTCGGAGTGTTTCCTCAAACCAGACATACACATATTAGTTTTTGAATCCCACGCCAATATCATAGTACCATATTTCCTTATTGCAATGTTGTTCGTGTGCTTTGATAAGAAAAGGTATTCCAGTTGTTGTATAACGTTTTTATAAGATTGATGACAAAAAATAACAGACACGAGTTTAATTTTTTTAAAAGCTGATATATCAGATTATTATAATGACGATTTGTCTGGTTGTATTCTGAGAAATTGTTTCAGGTTACGCTTTAGCGCAAATGTTTTCAAGCGCACTGCCTGTTTGACGACATTCCTGTGTGAATGTTGGATGACTAACAATCGCATTTTACATTCCATGGTGCTTTTCGCCCTTTTTTAACATCATTCAACAATAGTCCAGTTACTTATAGGCGGTCATTTTACCAAACCATAGTTCCTTGGATGAACTAGTACAAGACTACCATCGCAAACTTTTACAACTGAAGCGATGCTCTAATCAATCAATGAAATGTCTAGAATTTCAAGTTTGTGACATTTACCACTCCGTCGGAGAGGCATTTAATTTCTCCACACTATAAAGTGATTTAAATATGCTAAATATGATGAAAATTGTCTGTGTGCCCAAGCTACTACATTTTCTTGAGATAATTGTTTGTTTTACATCAGCCCTTAGATGTTTCAGATTTATTTTCAGAAGATTCGTTTTTATGCTCCCTGTATACAGTCACCACTTTGTCCGTCAGTCCGTATACTTTTTGCCCAGAGCATAACTCAAAAACTATGCAAGGCATTGTGTTGATACTTCATACGTAAATAGAGGCTATTGAGAGGAAGTGCTCTGACTATAACTCTAGTTTGCATATCTTTTTAATTACCCCCTTTGTGTGCAATGCTTGTCCAGAGCATAACTAAAACATTAAAGATGTTGTCAATAAGTTGATTCTTCACAAAGTGATAGAGATCTTTAAGAAAGAACACAATAACCAAGAACCATAACTCTAGCTGACTTCGGTTTTAAATGATCACTCTGTAAGTATACCCTTGCATGTAGCATAAATGAAAAAGAATTAAAGGGATTGAGTTGATACTCAAACATTAAAACGTAGAGGACATTGAAAGAAATTTAGTGTGATCAAGAACTCTTTGGTTTACCTCTCTTTATGTAGTGTGCATGCCCGGACTATAAGCAATTGAGTTGATACTAGATAAATGGATAGAGCTCATTGAAAGGAAGTACCGTGACAAAGAACCGTATCTCTACCTGACCCAATTTTTCTAATTGTCTCCCTTGATTTTATGAAATTATGACGAAAGCGATATAACACTGTTGCATACTTAATTTAAGTTTCACGGAATTCTATTCATTTGTTCTTTAGTTATGGCTCCGGACGGACGGACGTACAAACGGACAACACCAAAACAACATCCCTCTGCCTTTTGCAGGGAAAAGCCGAATTTGCAGATAAGATGTTGACGACTGAATGTTTAATCAGAACTTCCGGGTAGTTGTCGTTGCTTCCGGTGATGTTCTTGCTAGATACAATTAATTACACAGAAACTCAGGGTTTGGACAGAAAAAATAATTGAAACTCTTTTTTCAAATTCTCGTTTTAACCGTAGTGTGTCATATATATAGAAGATATGCAACGCACCAAAGCGCATTTATACGTAGAAGTCGATTTCTCTGCAAAATTACCATAGTGTATCAACTTATCGGTCTCATCTGAAAGGGAAAACATTTGCAGAGAAATCGACTTGTAAGTATAAATTTTATTTCTTGTCGGTATGAGGAAATACAATTAACATTACACAAAATCTACTACCCTTAATAAGAATTTACTGATCTTTTGATTTTATTGTTATGAAAACATAAATCATATAGTGCATATACACAACACTTTGTAAAAATAAATGTTATTTACTTTATGGTCGGGTGTGCACCATACTAGCACTTATATTTCAAACCTGTAATCCAAGTCTTTGTTACGAAACTTGTGTTTTAGCTTCATTGATGTTTAGACTAGCTTGTTTTCAATGTGAATTTTCTTCATTCATTGCAGCACAGGTACCCAGCGTCGGGCAAGGACCCCAAATACCCCAGAATCCCCTCTACAATCCTGGTTCCCCATATACTGATATATTAAAACAAAGCAATCAAGCATATTATTAGTGAATTAAACAAGAGCTGTCCCTCACAAGTGACAAATGCCCCCGAAAGAGGTGTCTCACTGTCTGTGTCCTCTCCACGTAATTTTAAAATCCTTCCATGCATGACAGAGTTACCATGCATACAGTATTCCATTACTTATAAACACTAAGTGTGACATTGACCTTTGAGGTAGGGACGTGGTTCTTGCGCACAACACATTGTCTTGATGTGCTGAACAATTATGCCATGTTATTTTAAAATCAATCAGTGCATGACAAAGTTACAGTCCGGACACAAATGTATGCATATATACAGGATTCCATTGCCTTCAAACTCTAAGTGAGACCTTGACCTTTGAGGTAGGGACGTGGATCTTGCACGCGACACGTCGTCATGATGTGCTAGACATTTGTGCCAAGTTATTTCAATGCATGACAAAGTTACAGCCCGGACACGATGAAATGTAAGGGCGGACGCACAGACGGATGGACAGACGGACGGTGCGATTTTAATATGCCACCCTTCAGGGGCATAAAACTATATTAATGTATCAGTAGTTTGAGTACCAGTTTGTAGAGGGGCCTCTAGGGGATGAGGGTCCTTCCTTGTCCCATTCTGAGTACCTGTGAATTGCAGTTCTTCAAATGATAACTTGGATTTCAGGTTTTTCACTTTTTTGACTTTATTTTGGTGTGACAACAGTGTCTTTATTTATGCGTTTTTTTTTTCAATTATATTCAGCAACTTGTCACTACAGCACATGAAAACTGTATCTGGATTTCTTTTGTAAACAAACACCCTATGTGGGGTTGCGGTGTATATATATATCACCAGGATCTGATGTGGTTACACCCTGTGCATATTCAATTTGATAAAACAATAATTAACTCATTGTCCATCATTAAATTTAAATGGTACTATTTACTTATATTTATTGCTTTCAAGAATCACTCCAGATGGAATCAACCTCAAAAAGAGAAACACATTGCGGAGTTAATTTGTGTCATGCCTAAGGACAGTACCATTACGACACTGGTGGGGATCCAACAGGGGAAATCCGGAACTTAAGGCGGACGTCCTACCACTGCGTCATGCGGGCACCAAATAATGTCCTCTTTAACACTTGTCCAACTCTCATTATTTTAATTCTAAACATTTATTCTTATCCTGTTAATTAGAGCTTATTTTCTATCAACTGCTAATAGTTAATATTTCAAAATGATACACAGATGGCAAAGACAAAAGCAAACAATCTGTTCAATTTATGTTTTATAGTATCTCAAATAATATGTACATGTGTTTGGGTATTAATAGGGTCTGTATGTGTTTCTGTGTAGGAAAGGGTATAAAATACTCCTTTCCTATATATTCATTGTCAATGTAAGAGAGTCACTGTTACAAACAGCATAGCAATAATGTTTTTTATTACAAACATCCATTCTCATCATGTACACTAGTGATAATGTAGTACAAGGGATATTGTACGACTAGTAACGGTTGCTGTGGTCAGTGCTTATCAGTGAATCTATTTTTAGAATATCCTTCTACCTGTAAATCTCTCCTATATGACATACTAGGGTGAAAATGAGAATTTATAAAAAAAGAGTTTCAATTATTTTTTTCTGTCCAAACCTCGAATATATGTGGCTATGCACATCTGCTTGTGAATTTTTTTTTTACTATATGAATTGCTGATCAAGATTCACGGATATGTACATGTATATGTACACAACAAAATGGACATAACCGGTACTTGCGATATAACAAGCCCGACTGAAAACGTCGAATAATAGAAAAGCAATGGTCACTAATAGAAGAATGGTAGATATAATGTTTTGTTGTGTTTTTATCTAGCATATTTATCGCATGTTCAGATCAATCTATGATGATTTTTCTTTCTCGTGTATCAAAAATGTAAGTCTTTCAAGTAAATGGTTTTGATACATCTCATTATACCCTCTAACAATAATAATGAATGCCTTAAACGAGCACTACTTTGTACATATCTCAAATATTATATCTAGAATAGCTTTTGTTGCTGAAATCTTTACAGACATCGAGCAAATTTTAAACATGAAATTGAAACATAATACTTTTAATATTGAATATATCACGGCCTTCGAAGTTAAGAAAATAATTGACAATGTTAACCCCAATAAATCTACTGGCAATGACGGTATTGACCCACGGATACTTAAGCACTGTAGTGACCATATAACATTTTATATCATAAACCAAAGTTTAGACCTAAATATGTTTCCAGACTCTCTATAACAAGCATACGTCTTGCCCGTATTAAAAAATGGTGACAAAAAGATCCTAGCAAATATAGACCCATTTCAATTTTGCCACCGCTTTCAAAAATATTTGAAAGGCACATTGCCTCTCAGATACAAATGTACTTCAAACACACAAACATTATACATGACAACCAATCAGGATTTAGACAACAACATTCATGTCACACTGCCTTAATACATTTGATAGACACCTGGTTAAAGGACATCGATTCTGATAAGTATGTAGGGACAGTGTTCTTGGATCTACGGAAGGCCTTTGACCTAGTTGACCATATAGTTTTAATTCACAAACTTTGACTGTATCATTTTTCAGAAAAACTATCAAACTTTTTGAATCTTATCTTTCTGACAGTTCTCAAGATATAAAATCTGGAAAAGACACATCGCACGTTTTGACAATAACAACGGGTGTTCCTCAGGGCTCAATTTTAGGACCGCTACTATTTTAATATATATTGATGACATATTCTTTAAAACAACCACAGGAAACTTAGAATTGCTGATGACTCAACCTTATATGAATCAGGGTTTGATATTGAAAAAATTCAAAATGCTCTTCAAAATGATATAAATTCTATTAATACGTAATGTAGCTTAAACAATATGGCATTGAATCCATCTCAAACAAAATGCATGTGACTACTAAACGAAAACACACACAAAATATCAAGAAACCCTTAAACATGGAATTAAGAATTAGTGAATCTCTCATTAGTTTATACTAATTTATTTTAGCTCGATTGCGAAAAAAACAAAAATAATATCAAACAGGGAATGCCACGTACCAAAAACACAGCATCTCCAAAACGAGCCCCACAGCACCCAGAAGTGCACACTACCAACCCCCCCCCCACACACACACAATCATGTACACACACACACACATACACTACCAGCACACACTAGCATACAAAGCAAACACACGAGGACAAAACGAACAATTAAAGGAACACAGTGGGGCACCGCCTTGGAACGGTCAGTGGCAAAAACACCACTGGGGAGCTTAAACCGGTTTATGGTGCGCACCCAACCTCACTCTTACCCCCACCATGTTCCAAAGTCACAGGACAGTGTAAATAAAAGTAATAAAGACAGCTTTGAGCTTATCGAGTCACTCTCGAGTCCGCTTCCTGGAAAAACCAGTACTGGTGTCATATGAGGAAGTACGGTCGTGACCGTGGTGGTGATCGAACCCGCAACTTCCGGGATAAGCGGCAGGAACCAAAACCTCTACACTACCGCTCCCTTTTGAAAATGTCTCTGTCCAAAAGGTACTAGGTATTTCAATTGATAAATGTCTCTCATGGAATGTACACATATCCAAAACATGTGCGCAGATAAATTCTAAAATTACGCTCCTGAAAACTTAACGGCTGATATGAGAATGATGTTTTATAATGCCTACATTTAACCAAAGTTTTATTATTGTGTCACAGTATGGAGAAAGAGAAATACTTGCAAATAAACTGCAATTGAGGGCTTTTTAAGTGGTTATAGATAAGCTCACTTTCCCCATTAATGCAGCAATCCTTTGCAATTTAAAATGCTTCTTTTTCATCTAGGTATGCATATCATACGGCTGTGTTAGTATATTATATGTTATTTGGTTTTTGAAGTGTTATATGGGGGTATATTATCCGCCTAGACTTATATTACCCGAGCCGTTAGGCGAGGGTAATATTATGTCGAGGCGGGTAATATATCCCCATATATCACTTCAAAAACCAAATAACAATTGTATTACCCATCCCTGTCATAAATATTGAAAGATTCCGTTGTGTTTTATCTATTTAACGGCTGAATGTACGCAGAGCTTCAAATCCCCTTATGATACCTCAATGTCACTTCGTGACGTCACAAAACAGCACGGACTTATACTTTGACGTAGTGTACGCGGCGAACAAGCTCAGGTTTAGCATGGGGTACAGTAATGGGATATTGTCAAGTGTGTATAACCGGCTTGCCCGTAAATATCAATATATATTTCCGGATCGTTGACCAATCAGAAGTCCGTAAATTTCATGGAAGGGTGATAAATGGCTATACATTTTCTTGCTCCAAACTATATATATAAATTAATAACATTTTCCAGTAACAATAATTATAGCTTACGCTCTGTAACTAACAATGACATAGTGATACCAAAATTTCGTACAAATTATATAAAAGCTAGTTTTATATACTCAGTGTACACATATGGAACAGTATACCAACAAATATAAGAACAGCTAAATCACTGTTATCGTTTAAAAAGAAATACAAACAATACTTGCTGAAACAATACAAACTAAAGTCGGCTGAATGAATATTTACTTTATATGATATGTCTGTAGTTATGAGTAGTTGTCGTAGTATATGTGTTTGTTTTCATTCAGCAATCATTTTGTCTAAGATGTTAGATAGATTATATTATTGCCGCTACATAGTAGAACAATGTATATGAATGTGTGCATCAATATGATCATCATTTTGTTAATTCTTTGTTAATATAATTTCTTAAGAAGGCCACATTGAAATATTAGATATATGTATGTTTATGTGTGCCTAAATGTGTACCCTTCTTTAGATAAAGATATTATTATTATTATTATTATTATTATTATTATTATTATCACGGTTTTTGTTTCGAAGGAGGTGTATATAGCAGTCATCCTGTCAGTCGGTAGGTCGGTGTTCGTGTCCGCTCCATACCTCTTAAATTAATAAAAATCAAATGTTCATCAAATCAAGATTATATCAAAGTCAAGGTTTTCCAACTTAGGATTCATGTATGCATCAATGTTTAATAATTCATAACACAGCGGATTTTCTAAATTTAGAATAAGCTACATGTCTAATAACATAACGCTTGCTGAACATAAACATCTGCAAACAGTTTTGTCTTGACTTTTGAAATAATGTTAGCAATTTTACGTTTTGACAATGTAGATCCCATACAAATAATTGACTACCTGAAACAATGTAATCTATATAGAAAAATAATGGATTCCAACTTTAAACAAATAAGCTTGACACAGATCCTTGGTCTCAAGTCGTACCAACTAAAACCGAAATATCGATATGGCATTTATTGTGCCGATGTGTCGTTACACGAAGCCAAGCCAAGCCTAATCAATCAATTAATCAGTCCATCCATTTATCCATCCATCTATCAATTACTTTTGTTTAACTGGAGAAAGATTTGTTTAGCATAAAAGGTTTCAAAGAATTGAAACGATGACAAAGAATATTCATTTAAAATCTAGTTTTACTGCTGTTTTACCCGAGATAATCATGTGCAAAGTAAAAAAATGTATCAAGCTAAACTCAAACCTTTTAATTCATTAGATTTGCCGTCAGATAAACTGTCCAATGTTTTCAAGTTCAGGTTTGACACAAATCCATAGGTTGACTATACAGAATAAATTGTCCATGGCCTCACGTGTTCACATTATGTTCAGATGAATTGTGCCTCCTAACTGAAAAGTTGTCGTAATTGTGCAAGTTTCTTTTGCATAATTATTATCCACATCAAAAATAAGTCAAACAATGTCTTTAACATGATTTACGCCAATTTGCCTTTAAATACTGATATAAAGTGCACATAATGACATTCATGTTAGGTTTATAATAAAAGTTTGACTTGTTAAACAAGTTTGACTTGTTAAACAAGTTTTCCCGGTTTATCATTGACAGAGCATAGAAGTGTCACACTGAATGATCAATGTCTTACCATTTATGCATTCTTTAAAAGAAAATACGTCTGAAGTTTTTCGATCGACTTCGTCCTTAACAGAGAACACGTTTTGAAGTACAACTACTTTGGCTAATGCTCATATTGGGCTAATATGGATAAAGAACTATTTTGCGGGAAAAGTTCCCGAAGTTAATTACAAACATGAAGGTAGGCTCTTTGGTTAACAGATGACCTACATCGATACCGTATGTTTACTCACAACATCCGGTGTGTGATCGTTACTTCCGGTGATATCAAATCATTTTCCTTTGATGTAAGCAAGCATTGTTAAGATCAATTACGAACCATTCCCATTATAATCTTGTACGCCTGGGAATTACTATTGTCATAGCTACGGTCGATTAAGATTCACAGGGGGCATCTAATAGGTTTTTTCAAGACATTTTTGCGATAGGTACTTCTCCAGGTAAGTCATTCATAAAAAGAAGAATCCGTTCAATATACAAGGTATAAATCAAATTAATCTAGAGCAATAACGGAAGGTGATTCATATCTCTGCTTTTAACATTGAATAATACTAGACATATTTTCGGTTTACAGTGGACTATTCAATTGTGAAAGAACAAGTGTCGTGTAAGTAGACCCAATCCAAGTTGCATGCATGTATCGTGAGAAAGTAAATGTTCAAATGAATAGGTTGGAGTGTACAAAGTTTAAAATCACTAGAGTAACTTCTGAAAGTACTTTAATTATAGTACTTTATAAATATGAGATTAGGTCATAGTCACACAAAAAGTGTTTTTTCACGCCGTGCAAAGGCATAATAAAAAAAGTACAACAATTTACAATTAGCATTATGTACCTATTGACAGTGACAATATAAACATAATTGGTAAGAAAATCAGAAAATAATTTACTCGTTTTTTATTGAATTTAAACGTTAAGGTTAAGGTCAAATAAAGGTGACACAGCCAACCACCTTTAAAGTACATTCAGGGGAATATATTGTGGTTGAATAAAAATAGCTCCAAACGATAAAGATTGTAACGGTTAGTAATACTGTTTACTACAAAATGTTTGACAGAAAGGCATATGTCTAACCTTCACATTAACCGGAACATCACAGTTTGAGCGCTAATACCCTTGTTTTCCTTAAGTGTCAGTCCTATATCTTTGAACATTGCACCTACCCTGGATGTCTTCTCCTATACAGATGGTTTTGATTATGCCCTAAATGATTAAACTCTAATACAGGGAGATGATAAAAAGTCAAATTAGTTAATGGGTCTCCCACATGCACTTTATCTAAATGCCTTCAACCATTGGAGAAGGAAAAGCTACATCCCGTTGATAATTTTTTGAATTATGTTCTAGTCAAGAGTTATGCAAATATATTCAAAATTCGGCCATGCAAGGTTACGCTTTTTGAAATTTGTCCTCTTAAAGTTATGTTGAGGTTTTCTTTTGTTAGCGTTATATGACGAAGTTTGGATAGTCAAAACCATTCAGATTCAAGAAATACTCATAAGTAAAAATTATATCAATTGTTATATGTAAAGTATGCATGTATGGAAACAACGATAGCTTAAAACTTATATGTTAATTGAAGTACTTTTGTTAAATCTAGGGCAATACATGCAATAAGAATATTCTTGGCTATAGTATTCAAATAAGCGGTTTCTTTCACACTCTGTTTCAGAAAATCTGTATAAACAACGGATGTAAGAAGGAGAAACCTGGTTACAGTGGAGACATTATCCATTCTTGTGGAGGATATTGGTCCTCAAGTGAACTTGAGCAGGAATAATGTCCTTGTTATGATTTGTCGTTCAAATATAATTGGAAACTAGGTTGAACTAACCTATTTAAACGGCTTCATTACACATCTTGACATATAACACACCTTATTCGGTGTTAAAGATGGATCACGACCTACATTAATTTGACAGATAAACTCGCAAACAAAAAGACCAAAACACAGGAGAACAAGACACCGTAGAAAATGAGAAATGCTCCCCGATGTGAACGCGTATTCGAGGAAATGGAATTTAAGGAGAAAAATGAATTTAAAAATCGAATTTATTCTGCAACACTGAAAAAAAAAAAAATATCAAACAGGGAATGCCACGTACCAAAAACGCAGCCTCCCCAAAACGAGCCCCACAGCACCCAGAAGTGCACACCACCAACACACACACACACGCACGCACGCACGCACGCACGCACGCACGCACACACACACAACACACACACACACAATCATGTACACACACAAACATACACTACCAACACACACAAGCATACAAAGCAAACACACGAGGACAAAACGAACAATTAACGGAACACAGTGGGGCACCGCCTTGGAACGGTCAGTGGCAAAAACACCACTGGGGAGCTTAAACCGGTTTATGGTGCGCACCCAACCTCACTCTTACCCCCACCATGTTCCAAAGTCACAGGACAGTGTAAATAAAAGTAATCCCTGCTAGGTGAATCTCTAACACACGCAATGGAAACAAAAGGCATGGTATGTAAAACACAAAAATGCTCGTGTATAAATATATAAAAAAAGCAAACCTTGAGAACCAAAAAACGTATGTACTCAATGCATTTGCAGAAGGCAGAGCACCAAGAGAAACACCCTTAAGGGCCCGACGAAACAGGCCAGAGGACAGAAATCAAAACAGTTTCGTCCCAGTGGGATTTAAAAACTGCCCATCACAGAGTCCTCCCCCTCTTCCGTCAGACACAATCAAAGAGGGAAGCATAGCGTCCAACTGTAAACGGGTTGAACACCAAACATGCGGTGTGTCTCAAAACAGATGGGTCGTAACCTCTTTTAACAAAACGTTTTATAATGTTAGCAAATGCAGTTGGAAAATTGCCATGACCCAAAATCTTACGAAGTTTGTAAACCACATCCCCATAAAAATCGGGTTTTGAAATACCCTCTCGCAGAAGAGTCTTTAGATTACTATTGAATTTCAAAACCAAATCAGAATTACGATAGTAAAATTTAGCAAAATATTTACGCAATTTGTAATAACGGTAGCCCTGTTGAAGAAGTTTATTTGTAATATATTGATTACGTTCATTGAAATCCTCAACATGACTACACGCTCTGGCAAACCGAATTAACTGAGAAATGTATACCCCATAAGATGTAGTATGAGGTACATCCCCATCCAAATGGGGGAAATTTACAATATTAAAATTAAAATCATCCCTCTTGTCATAAATTTTGGTATGTATAATATTGTTATAAATAGAGAGATGTAAATCTAAAAATGAAGCACCAGTATCCAAATTGTTAGTTTTAATTAACTGGAGTTCCCGGGGATAAATAGTGTCCACCAATTGACCAAAAAACGGGTTATCCATATTAAGAATATCATCCAGATAGCGTGATGTATTATTAAAAGCAGTGATAATGTCTGCCTGCGTATCTGGAGAAAGACTCAACATAATGTCTCTTTCATAACAATATAAAAACAAATCTGCGACAAGGGGTGCACAATTTGTTCCCATGGGAATACCGATTACTTGTCTGAAAACTGCATTCCCAAACCTTATATAAATGTTGTTCAATAAAAAGGAAAGGGCTTTACAAACTTCGTCACAGGTCCACATAGTATAATGTTTAACAATACAGCTAGTAAAAAAGCTTTATCGAAATTGCAGGCGAGAAATGTAGCATTCTCCCTGGCAAAAGTCTTTTGAATTAGGGCAGTTAGCTTGTCATTTATCAAATTATGTGGTAAAGTGGTATACAGAGTAGAAAAATCGTATGTACTGACTGAAGTTACTTTGTAATTATTAACTTTAAACTTATCCAGGATTTCGCCAGAATTTTTGATCGACCAAAATAAATGTTTACCAGAGTTTTCGTATACTTTATCACAATATCTTTTCAGGTGGGCTTTTATAGCAGTTAGGCAAGATGTTAATAGTTTTGAAATATTTGTAGTGGTACAAGAGCTTGAATTAGCGATGAAACGAGCTTTATATGGTTGTTTATGTAATTTAGGAATCCAGTACATAGTAGGAAGTTTAATATGTTGATCATCTATACGAACTTTCAAATTAGAAACTTCACTGATGTGATCAGTGACCACATTTTGTTCAACGGAAGGACTCAATATATAAGCTTTAGTGCTATTTAGTTCGTTTTGTAAAACATTAATATAATGTAGGCGTCAAATGATGATAATATTGTTGGCCGCCTTGTCTGCTGGAACTAAGACATACTTAGAATGAAATTCTTGGATTTCCTTTTTCAGATGTCTTAAAGTAAACTTGGGTTTTGATGGAAGTAGGTGTTCATTTGTTTGGTAAAATTTTATACGAGAATCGACAATGTTAAAAATACTTCGTTTCCAAGACGTTCATGCATTTGGATCAGCATTCTCACGACGACACCATTTAACACAAAAAGTTTCGATAGATTCCGCAATATGACCACGACAAGCATGAAAATCAATAGTAGAAGGAATTCTGTATTTTGGTCCTTTAAAGAATAAATTACGAATACGCTTGTCTTTAATAATATCAAAATTACCAGTGATGACATGACCGGCATCTGAATAGCAAAATTTCGAGTTTTTACATTCGCAGTAAGAAGGGGTATTTGTTTGAACATCTAGGTCCGAAACAATTTTATTGTAATTGAATATAACATTTCTAACAGGTGTTTTATATTTATAACAGATAATAGGAACTTCGGAGTTTCGGAAATACTTAGGCACAGAATCAATGACACGTCTATCACGAAATATACTGGGTACATCGATGAAGTCAATACCTTTATTAATGAAATGAATTTTAAGAAAATGTCTATTATGATCAGATTGAGTGTCAATGTGTGGACGGAGAACGTGTTGTGTATAATTTTGGATAAGATATGACACAGTGTAAAACGGATCTGTTTGAATAACGTACTGGTCCGCTTCCTCGTCTAGTTTTTTAAGAGACTGAATAGATAAAGATGTGAGACGAGAAAGCATTGAATGTCTACCAGAGTTTGAAAGAATTATATCGAGGTCTGCAACAGAAATATTGACTTTTGATTTACGCTTAATATTACCATTGCGTCTAATTCCATGAGACCTAGATTTACGTTTCCTAATATTTAAAATTGAAAATATATCGATATCAGGGTTTTTAGAGATATTACCTTCTTGATAAATATTATCATTTAAGCCCAACGGAAACGGTGACTGTAAATTTTTAATCCATTTGAATTCTGCTAAAGGTCTGGCTTTGATTTTAAAACTAGATGTACAATTTATATCATAGACGATTTGCTCTACTGGCTGAATGGTTGCCTGATCAATTGTATGGCCAGATTTACGAAAGTGTTGATATAAAAATGTAGTGAACTTTTTCCGACTTCGCATTTTGTAAGAATGCTCGCGGAAACGAATTTTTAAAGATCGCCCAGTTTGCCCAACATACTGAATACCACAATTGGGTGCGTTTCAAGTCAGTACATAAATCATGTGGGACGTATTTCAATCAACGTCAGAGTTAAGTACCACATTAAAAGTTCTGCCGTTAACATTTGAGGTAATTGTAGACCTGTGCGATAAATGAACACCCTTTCAATGCCGCATAAAACTGCATTAAAATATAACTGTGTAATATAAGCTCAAATTCATGTAATAGTATCTTGGTTGTCGTGATTCAAGTTCTTAATGGATCACGAATATATTCTATTTTCAAGCAACACAAGAGAGGTCAATATCTTTTTTTATAATTTGTCGTTCGAGGGTAATTGGAAAGCTGTCTAGACTGTACCATACTTAAATGGCTTAATTACATAGACACTTTTATAAGAACATATCGGGTTTATTTAATTGATCTTCAATATCGTTTCATTGATGCTTATTCATTGTAAAACACATGATATGGCAGCATACACGGAAATAAAGTAGCAGCAAATAACCTTGAATTTCTAAAGTGATTAGACTTGAAAAGCTATTATTTCCGGTCGGGCTTCCTTAACAGATTAACTGATCAGTTATATCTAACTAATCAGTCGGTCGGGTGTTTTTTTTAAGTTCAAGAATTAACCGAGAACAAAGTCTAAAAGGTATTATCCGGTACTCTATGAGTTTATTTAAACATTAAAAAATCATACAATTGTAAATACTCCACGAAGGGCTATCAAATGGTAGCATAAATACAACAAAAAACCTTTTTATTTTTTATGAGAATCACCCACTTAAAATCAAATTTTCATTTGGACCCACGAGGACAAAACTGGATGTTAACAATGCTATTTATGGTGTACTTTTATAAGATATTGAATGTCAATAATCACCGATAAATTTAACATACATGTACAATTTTTGTTAACCGAGGCCTGATTAGTTTGCTTTATTAAAGTTTATCTGTATATAAAAAAGACATCCGAATTTTGGTTGTTACAGCAAATATAAAACAGATGTTTTACTATGACATAAATAAATCCAGATCTATAAATATACCAAATTCGGCACCAGCACGATACTGTACTTCAAGTATTTATGAACAAAATAACATAATATTGAAAATCAAATGTTAACCGAAAGAGGCAAAAATATATCAAATTATATTGTCAGTCAAATATCTAGTATTCGCCATGTTAGATAAAAAAACCTAATTCCTAGTCCACATAATTATATATGATATACAATAAGATAATGTTAATGAATGATGGAAAATGCAGGCTGCCACTACTATCACATGTCGACTTGCCAGAATATGTTTGAAACATTTTATTGTTTGGTTTTCCACAACCAGAATAAGAGTGCCAAACCTCATAGAGGCTCTTAGCGAATGTAGCCATGGAATCTGTGCAGTTACCATTCACGTCAAACACAATACATGAACGGAACTTTGACGCTGCACTGAAGAAGAAAAATGACAAAGGTAATGTAATCCGAAGAAAAATGACATTGGTAATAATATCCTAAGAAAAATAACATAGGTAATGTAATCCGAAGAAAAATGACAAAGGTAATGTAATCCGAAGAAGAAAAATGTCATAGGTAATGTAATCCGAAGAAAAATGACATAGGTAATGAAATCCCTTGACATAATATCGCCTTAAGGCCGTGTCATCATTTTCTTGTGCTTTAGCATCTTGCTGATCCCGGTTGTGACATAAAAGAATCTTAGAAAGGTTGAATTTGAATTTCAATTTTTAACCGTCAAATAGACATTTTGCATATTTGTTTCCTGCAGTTTAGACAGTTAACATTATAGCAGCAATATGAGTGGTGGCCGCTGCCTTTCCTTTAAACTTCAGGATTCATTCTTCAATGCATGTACCTGGTTGTTGGTAAGTGTAATGTTTCTGGATTATGTTTGTGTCTACATAGTTCCATTAGCGGTAATTTGGTTCATACGCTGACGATAACAGTTGGATACAAATACAAATATATGTTCTAAAGAAGGTACAAACGTCCTTTAATTATGCGAGACGTTTGATAGGATATGAATTATATGCACTATTAGGAAATATTGCCATCTCTAGATGTGTTAATTAACTATGACAAAATAAAACAACAAGAGCTGTCAGTAGGACAGCGTGCTCGACTTTTTTAGTGCTTGCCAATAAAACAAAACTTTGACAGTTAAGGGCACACAAGACTTTAACTAGGAATTTCTAAGTACAAATCAAGAAAATTTTTCACAGAGTTATCTTCTTTTGCTTACAGATAGGTCTTACGATGGTACATAAGTACTCCAACTTTCAAAGTAATATCTCAAAAGGTTAAGTTAACAAGTGGACAGAATGAAAATTTTAACTTGGTTTCTAAGTCAAAAAGGGCCATAATTCAAATAAAATCCTTGACAGAATTACCTTCTCCTGCCCATGTTTGGGAATCATGATGGTAAACAAGTAATCCAACTTTCAAATTAATATCTCAAACAGTTTAGTCAAAAAGTGGACTGGTACGAAAAACTTAACCAAGATTCTAAGTCGATAAAAAGCCTTAATTTTTAAAACAAATCCCTGACAGAGTTACCTTCTCTTGCCTACAGATAGGGGTAATGATGTGAAATAGCATTAAAAGTTTCAAAGCAATATCTCAAAGGGTTAAGGCAATAAGAGGATTTTACCCATATTCAATGTATTTTCTAAGTCAAAAAGGGCATAATTCTGTCAAAAACCTTGACAGAGTTATGTCCTCTTGTCTGTTGATGAAGGTCGTGATGGTAAACAAGTATGGTTAGTTTCAAAGCAATACCTCCAATGGTTTTGAAATAAAGTGAGGTGGTACGAAAAACTTAACCAAGCTCAATACACTTTCTAAGTCAAAAAAGGGCCATAATTCTGTCAAAAACCTTGACAGAGTTATGTACTCTTGTCTGTAGATGGAGGTTATGATGGTAAACAAGTATGGTAAGTTTTAAAGCCATACCTCTAATACTTTTGAAATAAAGTGGGGTGGTACGAAAAACTTAACCAAGGTGTGACGACAACGCCGACGCCGACGCCGACGCAGACGCCGACGCCGACGCCGGGGCGAGTAGGATAGCTCCCCTTTTCATAGAAAAGTCGAGCTAAAAACTGTTAACACAGTCATATTGACTTAACTTTACAACGGTTTGGTGTCTTTTTAACATTCCAGTGACTGTATACTAAATGAATGTCTGAAGTAATATGATTATGCCGACTGACAATCAAGGGAAATATATGTAATAAATGAAGGACTAAATAGTTGATACTCAAATTTCTCTAACTAAACTATTAAAAGATTAAAAATGGATGACTTTAAAATCTCTTACCTGCAAACCAGATTTTTGTACTCTTTATATCTCTCTGATGTTATTAACATATGTGCACTTGTCAATGACTTTCCGAAAGCATATAGACAAGATGTATCAGACATTTTACACTGGTGAATGGTAGATTCTAGACCTGTAAATCACATTACAAAACAATAAAAGCATGACTATATTATTATTATTATTAAATGTATCACTAGAAATAACCTAAACTTCTGTTGTCACGTGTATTCGTAGATGAGAGTCAAAATTGGGTGCCGGATAGACGGAGCTGCAACATTGTATGCTTGTCTTTGTCTCATCCCTCAATGGACAATAAAAAACTCACTGTGGTTAAAATATTACAGCAAAGTTGTCTTGCTATTATAATCATGATTTGTTTGTTGTTAAGTGAATAATTCTTTATTTATGAATGTTGTGGTAAAGAGAGTTAAATGACAAACATATATAATACAACCTTCAATGTTGTCACAGGCTGCCCTGGTTGATATTTTAATCATCTCCGGGTCCAACATGACATACTGGTCTTTATCATAGCATTCTCCCACAGCATTTGCGTAACACTGACTTGTACATTCAACACTAGAAAATAGTAAATAATATCGGGTATGGATAGAAAATGATTAAAGGGACAAACCAAAAAAGTAGCATCAACAAACTAAACCCCCTTATTTTATTAAGTTGTTTTAAATTGGCTTAATGTACGTAAACTGATAAACGCATTTTTTTAAGAACAAGAGGACCATCATGGCACGAAAGAGGTCATCTGGTAACCATTTCTCCAAAAGAAAAGACTGTTTGTCAAGGTAAGCCGCGGACAGTTTGAAATCAGCTTGCAAAACTGTACACACAGTCTAAATTTCATAAAACAAACAAGTAGGTCAAAAGGCCAAGAATAACGTACCTGGTGACCTAATTTTTCACCCACAAATACGGCATCTAGAGTAATTACAGGGTTATTTGTAGGATTAGGTGTGACGTCCTAGTTTTTGACCTGAAGAGACACAGTTTCAAACTTGACCTTCAGTTCATCAAAACCAACATTCGATGTAGCTTTCAAGATGATAAAATTCGAAATGTGGATGCTAAAGTGTTCAAATTGTTTTTCTAATATTTGACCTGGTGCCTTGTTTTTTACCCCACGTAACCCAGTTTCAATTTTAACCTAGAGTTCATCAAGACAATTAACGTTCTGACTTACATTCAAGACGATTGGATTCAAAATGTTGATGCTAGAATGTTCAAAGGGTTTCGTTATTTGACCTGGTGACCTAGTTCTTAATCCTAAGTATTCTAGTTTCGTACTTGACCTATAATTTATCAAAGCATCCATTTTGACTAACTTTAATGGTGAACAAGTGCAATATGTGGCTTCTAGATGTTCACAAAGTTTTTCTATTTTTTGACATAGTTACCTTGTTTTAGACCCCACGTGACTCAATTTCATACTTGACCCTTGAGTTCATTTAACCATGTATTCTGATTAATTTTGAAGATAACTTGGTAAACAATATTGTTTTCAGGGTTTTCTTTGATTTGACCTGGTAACCTAGTTTTTGACCACACGAACTGACCTAGAATTCCTTAAGAAAAACCTATTGACAACTTTTCAAAATAATTGGGTATAAATACGGCGTCCTAAGTGTTCACACTGTTTTCTATAATTTTACCGTGTGACCCAGCACATAGCTCACCTTTGAGCACTTCGTACTCAGGTGAGCTAAACATATATCGGGATATGTCTCAATTTTGCAAAAACTGCAGATGTAGTTACTTTTAATAATAACTCGCTATCAGTCCAAAGCTTTAAAAGATATGTAAAGCCAAAATAATATGTGTGTTTTAGGTATCCCGACCAATCTTTACTTTTTACTGCCCAACTGAACTGTTTTATGATAAAATAATCAAAAATACAAGTTTTTAGTGTTTTAAGGACAAATAACAAAATGAATAAATAAAAAAAGACCTGCAGACCGACCGACCGACCGACCATATTTTGTTGGCAAGGAGACCCGAAACACACATTTTTTATACGCATGTCGAGTTTATTTTCTTGCAAAAGAGAATTATTACCTCATATAATAATATAAGCAGTACCTACTCAGTGCATATATTTTCTACCACTCGTTTGTCTTCATTAATAAAACTAAACAGCGTTACAGGTGTACACTTCGCCATTCTAGACATTACACTTGCGGTAAAACATTTGCTTCTCTGAAAATATAAATGATAATAGTAAGCATCTATTGCTTTCTTAAACTAAAATTTCAAACGATTTGTGAAAGCTACATAACTCTAAGAATACAGATGCTACTTTAGGCGCTTTGCATTTTTAGAAATTGGTAGCACCTGGTAACTACAAACTGGATCACGGTGCATTTTGTCTTCACCACAAAACACATACAATTTGAGTTTAAATGAGAATGTAATTGACAATGTTGAAAGTTTATAATGGAAACTGTCTCTCTTTTCATATCAGTACAGAATACCGACTTTTCTTTATTATCGAGAAAATGAAAACATAAAGTTTAAATGTTTAGAAATTTAGGGATGGAACATACACAATCACCTGGCTGGATTAGGGAGCAGCCGTTAGTTCTGGGCATTTTTAATTCAGAGTTTCGTGATTTTTTTTATTAAACGAAACTGTACTATTTAAAGAGAAGTGTAAAATCATTGGCATTTATTTAGATTTCTGTTTATATTACCATGCGTGATTAAAGGTCGTGGTATTTTGATATTGGCACCATCGATTTAGACGTAGAAACAGTATGAATATGGTACAGTCTACTATTTTAAGACCGTAATTACAAGTTCAGTTAAATCTTTAACGTTCAATTTTATAGAGAATATTTGTTTGTTTCAGGGAAATATCTATTTCATTTCACAAGTGAACACAAAATAGTGAAATTTTCACGTCGTGTCAGTTTTTTTGGGGTGTTCACGGGCGAAATAAAATTTATATTTCACTGCAATATACAAATTTTCTTCTTTTAATATTTTCTTGACAAAATAATGAGAAATATTTGGAATCATAGTATTTCTTATTCCCCGTGGAGAACCCCATAATAATAACCGCATTGATTACTACCATCATAACTGATAACACAACAAAAATAGTTTTAAAGTTTATTTCTGATAAAAGTATTTAAGAAATCAAATCAATGAAACTGAAACATCAATTTTTTTATATATAAATTCAAACAATTGTTAAATAAACAAGTCTGCATTTTGTCACACCATGAATCTTGGAGTTATTACAATTCATGCATTTCAAAAGTCGGCCATTTTTAAAAACCGTAAAATAAACAGAACAGATATTGGATGTGTACATGTATTTTTAGCTTTATTAAGCACTGTCACTGTCATTCTTGGTCTGATTCTTTTGAATAGATTCTGGGTGTGAAATTATGGGAATTTGTTTAGAATTTGTGATAACTGTTGTGTTTCATTTCTTGTAGTTAAAAAGTAGTTCCGCAAAAACAGTCAAAATAAAAATGGTAATCAACAGTTTCAAAACTGCGGATTATCACTTTTATTTCACTTCGAAAACTCTATACTATTAATTCACTGGAAAATATAAAATTAAGTTTCGTTATCAACAACATTTAAAAACTAAGCTTTAAACAGGTTACTGTGATGTAAACTGTTTTGTGTTAAGTACCTCATTGACAAACTACGTGTACAATGCAAAAATGGTATCTCGTGTCAGGAAAACATGCTTGAAAAATGAAGACGATGTAATTATAAAATAATTTTGACCAGATTACAACTCTAACGTATACATTAAGCATACTTATGAATTAACAAAGTCGGTTTTGGTATCTGGAAGACTGACTTCCGTGAATGATGATCAAGACATATGGAAGTGTCGCTAGTAGAAACACTATTTTTTCATTTATTTCAACGAAACAGATTTCTCAGTATATTAGTTATACGCAACTTTAGATAGAAAAATAATGGCGTATAGTATTTGTATAAATTGCATGAACAATCAGGTCTTAGTTTATATCAGATTCATCTTTAAATATCAAACATTTAGTAAAACAGTAGGTTTCTATCAGCTACTTACAAGTTTTGGACTGGTGCACTTGATTTCGCCGCCATACTTGTCAAAGAAAGGGTGATCTTGTGATATATTACACTGCGATATTGAATTCTCTATTATTTCTATGTTCTTCCGTAACTCGGCCATTTCCGGAGTGCAGTTTTTGTTTGGTTTGACCGTTGTACATGCTTTAGACTTAGCTGACCACCTGAAGTAAGAAACATTTATACAAAAAAGTCAATGACTTCACCATTTTCTGAGTGAAAATTTTCGTCGATCATACATTCCTAATAGTAATTATTATTTATAAATGCATATGACGAAGGGTGATTGTTTATGCCCGAGGGCTAGCTCTGGCCCCTCTATCAAATATTTGTAAAGTAGATAGGGTTCTTGCTTTGGGAAACCAACCACAACACAAAACTGAAAACAAGTATAGAACTATCAAAGATAATTTATTATACTAATAATATTACATGTCAATGTATTCAATAACACATGAAGACTTCAAATGCAATGATGCATCTCAGTTTTTATTTTACTGACATACAGGTACGCTGTTATTTAAGAGTGAAGTATAAAAACAAAAATAATATCAAACAGGGAATAAAGACTATTTTCATTGCTAATTACTTATAAGCTATACAACTAATACATGTTTCAAAGATTAGAAATACAAAGAAGATCTATGTATAAACAAAACAGTAGTACTAACCTGAAAACAAGTATAGAACTATCAAAGATAATTTATTATACTAATAATATTACATGTCAATGTATTCAATAACACATGAAGACTTCAAATGCAATGATGCATCTCAGTTTTCATGAACATCGATATACAACGACATGGGTGAGTGGTTAGCACTTGTTAGTAAAGGAGGTAGCATAATAGGATAACGGGACTATTATGTGATAATATAGGACAATTGACTGAAAACTAACAATTTATATTAAAGCTGGCATTTTTCCATTTGAGGTTACAAGAAAACAAAAACAACAACCAGTATTAATTCAAATATTTTAATTGTTTACGATTACCCTATGACACATATGAACGCTTTTAAATAACTTATGAAAGAATCCATTTTATCACATGACTTTTCTTTATTTGGACTTCGTTTCTCTTAAGTAGGCTTTAAAAGTAATCCAAGTATATAACAAAAGTATATTTAGTTATAAAAAGAACACCTTAGATATGTAATAATATGTAAATAACATTTTTAAAAAAATAAATGAAAGAAATGTATAAGATAAATTCAATTTACGTTAAGATAGCTTTGAACATTTGCTATAGTATCATTAACTAAAATCTTTTTACGGATTATTTAGTTTTGAAGGTGTTTTAAAAATCTCAATAAATAATGCTGCTCATGCAATAGAAAAGAAATATGCATCCAAGAACAATATTAATGGATGTAATCTCCTTTACTAGACAGATTGATTGTATTTTATACCTGCTGTTACGTTAGTGGGAATCTTGTCATATATCTTTTATCTATTCTTTAAAACCATGTGTCCTTTAATAAATGACCATACAATGATAGGTTTGTTTATTCAATATATGACAAGGTTCTCTCTGAAGTAGACGATAGCGTATAAATGAAATAGACGTATAGTAGAAAGGGTTAGGCCTTGCTGTAAACCCTGTTCAGGAGTTAATAATGGCTTGGACATTCGAATATAAGTAGTTTATATAGAGCTGTATGCTGCATTGAAGGGCCGATCACAAAGTTCTGTTTGGAACAGGGAACAGGAAATAATGCGCATACAGCTCTATATATTCCACTTATATATGTATATTCTGTGATCATGAACAACATTATCTAAATTATATTTGTATTTACAAATGTAGCAGACGGAGCATACACTCATTTAAATAACATAATAAGTAAAGACATTTGAATACGAGGGGCGGAACATATGTAGACGTTTGGTGCTATTGGGAAAGCATAAACTATTTTTCAAAACAATCTATTTACTCATTTCGAAGTATTCTCCATTTGTATCAATGCATGTTTGCCATCTATGTGGGAGTTCTGCTAATTAAAAAAAACAGACCTATGTTTAAGGTACTGTATAACAGCTGCTATCAAAGCGGACCTAGACTCCTATTTGGTTCCAACAAGCATTCTATTTCAGTTCGGGAAACAAAATAAAAGTCACAAGAGGCAACGCCAGGGTTATAGGGAGCGCGTGAAACATTTAAAAGAATTAATAACTTCCACAATAGACGAAGCGTTATAGGAGGGAAGTTGTTCACGAAGATTTTTAAGAAATACTTAAGAATAGTATTTGGCAGTGACAGCTCTAATAGTATAATGAGTAAGTTTTATTCCACTCAAATCCCAGAAGACAACTAACATGCCTGGTATTTTAACTAGATCCTCTAGCTCGTTTCTACTGTTTTGACAGATCTTTTGTTTCAGTTTCAGCATGATGCACCCACATTCACCGACAGTGATAGATTCAAAACGCATTCCCTTCCCGATAAAAAAATATTAAAAACTACCAAAATGATTTGGCATGGTAACCCTATGAGCCTTTAGGTCATATATCAGTCTTGGCACAGATCTCGCAATGTCTTTGCTCATACTAAGTTGTTCATGTAATATTTTGTATTTCTTTGCCAATGTTAAACCTATCGAATACATTCTGCACTGTTATCCGACGATCGTGCATAACGCAAACCTCAACATTTTCAACCATTGGGCACAGTGGTTTTACCGCTGCGATACTTAGAATCTCTGATGTTAAATGTACAATGTGATATACAGACATCTCAAAGTATTTTCTGCAGTTTTCGGAAAATTTGACATGGCTTTTCATCCTTTGCCAGAAGGACTTTTATAACAGAACGATAATCTTATAACTTGAAGTCCAGCTATCGTGTATTAATAGCATATAGAATGTAAACTTTTCATTAAAAATGTAGTTTTCGCTATATAGAATAGAATAGCTATTTAAATACAGGTCCACAAACTTTCTGACCGCCCGAGTTGCTAAGTCCTGCTATCAATATATTCTTATAACAAATATTTTTCTAATCTTGATATATTATTCTTGTATTTATATTAGATTTATGGATTTAAAAAAAAGCGATGATTGTAGTGGTCATACAATAACACACATATGTGCACATATATTATTTATTTCAATATCTAGACCAGCCTTGGTGAAGTTTAGAAACATCAACAACGAAAACAACATAATGTAACAAAAAGGACATTGTACACAAGGTCCGCCTCTATTTACCCTTTCAAGGGGAAACTAGGGAATCTAGTTAGAATTTGCCGCAGCTTTATCCGTTATTTGGTATGCCAAATTAAAATCGTTCGGAAATTAGGAGGGTGGTACCTCCTGCCAAAAAATTCCTTTTAGACAATGAATTCAAGCATGGGAGAAATGCTGGGGTCGGTCGTAGACGCCCCTTCTAGACCTTATAAATCAAGTGAAGTAAAGTAAAGTTTAGGTACATTTGGTAGTGCCCACCTGAATGTACACTAATTATACGTAATTTAGGTAACTTATACAACTGCAGTTTCACATAACACCTGCTGTAAACGTATTACTGCGAAATAATAATATACATGTATTAGTAACTAAGGTATTCATTACTATGATGATACCATGAGTGTTAATTACATGCTCTTGAATCCAACACTAATTTGAGAATTCTATTTCATGTAAAAGCAACTGACCTTCATTTCTGCTGGTAACTAACTTGCCACAATTTTGTTTTTGTCGTCCAAAAAGCTTCTATGATTCTTATAAGCTGATGCGAATTTGAATGAGTAAGATAGTTAAAGATATTAGATTCATTCTTATCAGAAATGTTCTTGTCGTCGCTTCTTTTAATTATAGTTTTGTATTATGAAAACAATCATTTATTCATATTTCTCCATCATAATGATAACATTAAAAAACTTTATTTCAAGGCGCTCCAAATGAAGTGAAATGTTATGTTAATAGTTTTCAGATGAACCGATCGACAGTTTTTAATTGTTATTCTTACCTGCACTGGAGTTCCTTCATTTCTATAGCATGAGATTCATTCTTCAATTTATTCATTGTAACTACTTGTTCCTTGTGGAATTGAACGTTTATACATGGTGTCTGAACTTGACAAACTTCATCAGCGATCTGACTTACTGAAAGTGAAAAAATTGGATCTCAAGTTACATATTCTTAAGCGACGATCGTGAAATTTTTTGGCGCGGTTATGATCTTATACCTTTTTTAATTTGTTGCGTTTTGTGACTATAAAAAGCGCTTAATTAAAAAAGAGCTGATCAGTAGTCATTCGGTAAATGTGCTGGAATAGTAACCAATGGATCGTATGTTCGATCCCCCGCTCCTCCAATAGCATAACTAGTGGTCTTTCGGATGAGACCTAAAACAGAGGTCCCATTTATCAGTAATGTACACCAAGCATCTTAAAGAACTAGGGGGTGTCTGTTTTGTACCTAGCACTAACCCCCGCAATCTCTTGTGAGGGCGTTGGTCTAATGGATTATCCGGTAAGATTACCACTACGATAAATACTGTCTTTAATTTTCGCATTATGACAGTACAAGTGTTTTATTGGATGAATTATTTAGTAGTTTTAATATTTGCGATTCCTACTGATTGCAAGTACGTTTAACGTAAACGGTTGCAAATATCAAACTTACGACTATAAACATAAAGATGTCACCGACAGAATTGTGTGACCTGTAATCTAAATGCTCGGTACTATAACCGCTGGATTGGACCTGGAACGCTGTAGAACTTTCATGTATCAGTGTTCAGGATGCTTATATTTGTCATTGCGACAAAGGCATATAACTTAAATTAAAACTCCAATTAGCGTCTCAAGGGTTGCGCTTCTTTGTTCACATGGCAGACTTATTCCGTCCTGCAATAGCATTAAACCAGGCTGTGCGAACCGACTGTTAAAAGATATTTTTCTCTAAATGACTTACTTAATACGAGAGGTAATTCATGAATTTTTCAACACTTTTGATCATGGCACTGTATATTATGTGAGATCAATAGATGTTTTAGATAAGTCTACATCGTTTTGGACACTTGAGAGGACACTGGAGTGTTCTGTTGACTATCTCTTGATGCAGGTTCTGCAACTCGTCCTTCACAACAATTCTGAGTTTTGTTTTGCAATGGTAACTGACGCCAGCCCAGACCATGAATCCTTTACGAATATATATAAACACATCGACGTCAATAGCTTCCACCGAGGTAAATCATAGTTTCGTCTATAGTAACAAACTTCTTCCACTTACCACCATTTAAACGTGTCTTTAAAAAAATGGCATGACCGTTGGCGTCTTTTCTGAATCTTGGATACATATAGCTTGTGACCTTTAAATGTTTACGGAGTTTAGCCTGCAGTACGCGTCTAATTATTCTATTTACAGCAACTTTACCAATGACGTCATTTGTTGATTGAAAATCCCATTTTCAAATACAGGATTACGTCGACTGATACTTAACTCTTTATATTGTTGATAAGGAGACATAATTTCCTTGTCTCTCTAGTTCTTTCTAAATGTTTCTGTATGACATTTTCGCCTTCTAAATATGCTCTATTGCACGCTCTAAAGAGCTATCAATTGCAGTTCTATCCATACTGTGAAGTCTATTGTCTGTGCAAGTTGGAAAGTGTTCTAAAATTCATGAACCACCTCTCGTATATACATATGTATTAATTTATTATCATACAATGTAATAAGCATAGTTATTTGGGTCGAAGTATGTGATATTTTCTAAAGGCGAACTTGTATGTAGTAAACTTACATGTATGATTTTCACATTTTGCTCTAAAAAGTGCTTTAAACGTTTCTATATCCTCCTTGTAGAACATGTCCCGATTACTACAGTCTCCTATCGCATCGTGTAGGCATTGTAGATAGCATTCCACGCTTAAATGTTGTAAAGGGATTTAGATTATAAAAGTTGGGTAAATGAACAACAAAAACAATTCATACATTACACGTCAACGTTTCACCGACTTTGAGGCACAGAAGCGACAATGAACATCCTTTAAACATAGAAAAGAATGGCAGTGTTGACCTTTGAAACGTAATTCAAGTTAACAGAGTTCTTACGTAACCAGAAATTCGTAATTCTTTTTATTTTCGCGAGCAGTAAAATTGTTTACATTTTTAAAACTCAGCATTAAATGACGGAAATTATAAATAATTAGTTTTGTTTATTCATTGCATAAAAGTTTAGTAAAACTACTACTAGGATAAACAGCAATAATCCTATAAAAGTAAAGCCTCTAGGAATTACAACACAATTGTAATCAACATTAACATTTTGCTAAAGCATAGGTCTTACTTCAAACATAAGTCATTTAGATTGACAGGATTCCCTCCTGCGTACACATCATTGCATTCCCTCTTGGCTTTCTCAATTTCAACTTCAGAGCAAAAATCCATAGACAGTTCGTGGGCGGTTGTCACCACAAGAACACCTAACAATAGCATGTATTCTATTTCTATCATGTTTGCTAATGTCGCATAATAATATAAAAATTCATATTTGTTAGAAATACAAAATCAAAGTGCTGTTTGTAAGATATTGTTTATTCAATATATAGAATAAATGTTTTAACAAACGTGACTTATTGGCAAGAAATTAAATAAATTTGATATAAATAATAGCATGGCAACATTTGATACAGTGTTAAACGGAAACCTGGTTCATTTTAAAGTAGTTTCAACACAGTCAACTCTCTTAAAATACCTCGTATAGAATGAACATAGCATAATAAGAAACACACTAACAGTATCTGTGTTGAAAGCTGAAATAAGAATATGATTGAAATTGTGTTTGATATACATGTACAACCTCTTAAACAGTGTAACTAATTCAAGCTGTATTCATAGTTTGCAGAAGTTATTACCGAACTGACTGAAACGAAATAGAAATTTGAAACATTTACGCTAGTTGGAGTTTTCGCTAACTGTTCTGAGCTTATTTACATATACAGTAAAACATGAATTTATAACAGTTTTGAAGACATTTGAGCCAATTGTAAACTTCTACCTATTTGCTGACTGACAGTGACTTCTTACCTACGTACCCTAAAAAACCCAGAATTAACACCACCGGAAATAAAATATAATTTCCTTGTCAATTATTTTTAACGTATCAAGGATAAGTGATAAACAAAAACTATCTTCGGCGCTATTTTACGTGTATTAAAGAGATTAGTTGCTAGATTTTATACTAAAAATGTTCTCAAGTTTAATTTTTATGCAGTAAAAATGCGCCAAAAGTAACAGGGTGAGAAGAAATGTTCACCCTAACCAGGACGCGAACCCGCGGCCCTTCGCTGTCAGAGTTGTAAGAGCGCATGCACAATCGACTGAGCTTACTGGACGCTTACAGTGTGATTAAGTCCATACCGTGACATGTGCATCAGGAAAACTAACTTAATCCTTATTTTTCTTATCAAATATGCTTCTTGAAATAGTGACCGTTATTAACTGGTCGAGAAAGTATAGTTACTCTACAATTATAATTAACATAAGTTTGGCGGTAACAACATATTATGTTGATAGATATGAGCTATTTACGTACTAAAATTATAAAGCCACTCAAGAAAGAGCATTTCATTGACCTTTTTCAGTATTATTCAATTAAAAGGTGCCCTACAAAGTAAATTTCTCAATTCAAAAACTGTTATACATTCTACTTGTCATTTCATTGGCGGTTGAAAACTTCCGGTCAAAAGCGAGCTTAATACGACTGTGCCGAAGAATTCTTTAGTTAAATACAGTACTGCTTGAAAGTTAACAACGTCCTCCGGCTGTCTGTACTTACAAAAAATCGATACGTAAAAGGAGTTGATCATATTTGTTGTTCTCTGCACGGTGCTAGTTAGCAAGCCTGTATGAAATAAAATGTGTAAATTCTTATATTTTTATACATGTACATCTTAATTGTACACATGTCAGTATCATGAAAATTTATATCATCTAGCCTTGTCTTGTTCGCCTCCATGGTTGAGTGTCGCTGACTTGAAATCACTGTAACTTCTCATTGATTGAGGGACATTAGATGATATGGCTATCATCTCACCCAGTTTGGTGATGACTGTAAAACTATTTAAACTTGAGAATAGCCCCGCCAACTCCAGGTAATGCGGTTATAAGCCCGGTCTAGAAAAGGCTGTATAATAAAAACAAGCACGGTAACCCTTAAGTTTTCTAAAATGGCAGCTTTTAGTTCCGTAAAGAAATTGTGAAAGTGATATGTTAAAGCAGGTGGATTGTGTACATGTACTTTTTATTGCAACCCTGTCCAAGTTGGATAACATATTTATTTTTATATTCGTATTTCTTTACAAGAAATCATTATGACTTAAATAACTCATTTTATTTTTTCAAGCATATTTATGAATTATGTGAATGTGGAACTTTAGCTATTCTTCAAGCGCCATAGTTAAGAATTTCTTTTAACTTTGATACATGGTGCGTTCAGGTTTATTTTGTTAAAAAAGGGTGAGATAGATTATACCGTTTAGCATTTTTGTGACGGGAGTGATTGGATAATTAACAAAAATGCTTAAAAAATCTAAAATACTTCACTTTTGGCATCAAACAGCCTTAAAACGCACTGTACTTTTGACCCAAATATAAATTTTATGATAAAAAAGATGTCCACAAAGAAAAAGGTTTTCAAAAACAGTAGGTAAAACTGAATGAACTTTTGAACAATTGAAATTATTCAAATGAATATCCTGTTTATGTTTCATATTTACGTCATCATACTTCAGAAATTGAAGCCTTTTTAGAGAAAACACGAAGAAAACAAACATCTTTGTTGAAGTTAAGTAAGTTGAACCGCTGCATTTTGTTTAAAAATATATTTTATTTAAATATTCAGAATGGTCATTCACGCCCAAAACGAAAACATATTTCAGGATGTTTTAAAGACAGTAAAGAAAGTATGAAAAACATGACAATTAACAGCCAACGTTTAACAAATACTTAGGTACCAAACTACGTGAAACTTTCAATAAAGTCTTATAAACGCCAATTTATAAACATAATTACGAACAAAAGAAGAACTCCGCAAAAAGAACTTACTTTTTCTGTAACATTCCCGAAAATTGTAAAAAGTTTCTCTCATCTATAGACTACACCTGAATGAAAATCTAGAACATATATAATTAATTACCCGCTAGATGATGTTCTGAAATGGATATTTTGACACAAAATGTAAGAGTTAAATAAATTAATAATACAAAAAATAAAGTTGTACATATACATCTATTTGCGTTGACCCCCTGTCTTGTTTCGGTGTTAAATAATTGCATTCTTTAATGATTCTGTCATATGTCTCCATTAATAAGTGTCATATATATGTACTACGAGTAAAGACACAACGTTGCTGTTTTAAATGCCCATTAACATATTACTGATGAACATAGATGTTGAATCAGACATAATACATTTTACAGTAAAAATAAATTGTGTTGGTATTAAAGGAACTTACAACAGATATGTCTCTCTTACTTTAAAATATGCACATGTACCAATTTATTCAAATTCAACATTAGATGTCCCTTAGAACACAGGAGGCCCTTACGAAATTAAACAAAAGCAATAAGGTAAGACATTATCATAATACTAAAAAAACTAATTAAAATGAAGGACCATAGCCTAGTGTTCATCTACACAGAAGCAAAAATAACAGTTAATGAATAAATACGAGGTAGATCCATATAAGTTTAATTTTAAGAACGTGCATCGCCAGGTTAGAAATCAGGGAAGAGTTATACAAACTGGCAAATTAAAATATATAAAATTATTTCATAATCAAAGCATCTAAAATCTCACAGAATGTGATATTTAAAAATGTCAGCTAGCAAAATTAATTTTGGAAGACTATAACGAGGTTGTGTTTAAAGACAATTAAGATCTCCTTTAAAAGTGACCCCCCTAAACCCTCTAAATCGTTTCATTGCCCCTTATCGGTTTTAATCCTTTCTGATTAGGTCCAGCAATGTGTCTGTAGACTTGACATGAAGTACAATAGTAGGACCATACATTTTATTTATTTGTACAGATAATTGATTAAGTTATTTCCTGTTGTTTATATAAACAGTTGTATGTACTTATGACATTTTACTTTTATTGCAGGATATGAAAAATACTTTTAAATAACTGAAGTATAACTGTGATTTAAAGTTATATTGCGGATGTTAATATGCTCAAGTTATTACTCTTACAGCAAACCCATGATCACTTTGAATGTCACAGTTGAAGCATAACAGAAATTTATTTTTTTAGATAACTGCACCTTAACTGAAATTTCATAGTTAGATTGAGCAATGTTTTAGTAATGTTTTATATACTCAAGTAAGTACTATAACAGCAAACCTATTATCTCATTTTTTAAACATAATGAAATACTAAGATGTTACAATAGAAACATAAGAGAAAGTATTGGCTTATTTTACAGTTAGAAGAAGCGCTCAGTTGCATTTTTTACAAAGAAATAAATACAGTCAGGAGGATTTTTTATAACATTGCTCAATCTAACTTATTTAAAAGTATGAATTTCTTTTATGTTTCAGTCATAACAGAAAATTTATTCATGATTATCTAAAACTTTTGATATAATAACTGTAAGTGATCATTTGTTTATAGTGAAAGTATTTGCTTGAGTAACCGATTTTATCATTTAATTTGATTGTGAAATTACACACTTAAAAGGTAACTGATTAAATAAAATAATCATATCTTATTAAGGTCTTTAAATTTATGTTTTTCTACATTATCTGCAAATAATGTAAAGGAATTATGCAGTAGCTGAATATGATAAACAGAAGCTAGTCTACCAGTGAACAGTCTTGTTAATTAGCCCTATTGTGAACGGATGCTATTTCATAACTGATAAATGTTTTATTTAAAAATACGATGGACACTTTGAACGGTAATATCACTTTCAAGAGTTATTTTTGATATCAGAAACATGAAATGAAATTATTTTTTACTCAACAGGTACATGTATACTATATTTTTTCCTGGGAAAGCCGAAAATTTTGACTATATTCAATATAAATGAGATGAGCTAATGATGAAGTAAGTTATGCATTTAACAGTGTTACACAGACTTATAATTATTATATAGAAATAGACAAAACTTGACGTTCGTAAATAGATTTTACTAAAAAAGAAGGTAAATATTACAGTTTTAATTTCGCACCTGTTCAGTATCTTCTAAACCTACTGAAGAACTTGAAGCAAATGTTTTCATTGTCGAGAAAGTCCTTTTTTGTCAGTTTTTGCTTCATATCCATTGTCTTCATACATCTATTTCTTTTTTTGTAGTTCTAATAAACTGAATGTCATCAAGCCAAGACGTGTGTTGTTAGTTGTCACTCCCTTTCTTTTGTACAAATTAATGTTCTTAATTATCTCACGATTTAACAGCTGAATATACCAGATTTAGAAGAAAGCACACATCCTTCATACTGTAGTAAACCGCTCGTATAACAAGATAGCTATAATTGTGTATCGTTAAGTGAAGAGTTAAGATATTTGATCATATTTGAACACGCTACCGCTACAGTATGTATTACTAACTGTTTTTATTGTGGGTGATGGATGTGAAAAAATCTGCCTAAAATGGTTTAAGATGTATCAAAGAAGTGAATGTCAAACAGAAATATATTTATTTGAAAACTATATTTAACATTCATTATTGTTTAGCGATCTCCGTGTATGTGTTCTGATTCTAATTGCTACCCTTTCCGAGCATACTTTTAAATAGTTTCGCCATAACAAAACAAATAACACAGGCCTGCAAGGTTTTAAGGATATTTCCAATCATCGACAAAATAACCATTTGGCTAACGTCTCAGGTGATTTTTCTTCTCCGGGGTGAAGATAACCACTTACACACCGCACATATATGTGTTACTTACAAATAATTTTTAATGCATATTCTAACGGTTAAAATCCAAATAGGTACAGTTGTTAGGTAAATGGTTTGCATGTAAAAATTATGATGATAAAACTATATATGACAGTATTAAGCACAACTCTTTATGATAATTCAATTGATAATGCATATGTAACATATCCCGTTGTTGATGAAATGTAACATAATATTAACTAATACATTTTCTAAATAACAAGCAGTTAACTGACATTAAAGGGAGAAAATGCGTAATATATAATATTATACACATGACCTATAACTACTGCCATCATATATATTCCAGCTATTCTCTCACCAACAATCAACATGAAGAACAAGAAATTTGACTTTCATTGCCCGTCTCTATATAATATATACAGAAATCATTAAATGAAATTATTAATATCATACCTCTGCGTTTTACTATTAAACAGACGATGATTTACATGAAATGTTCAAGCGTCAATAAAAACGAACACGCTTAGGTATACTATATACGTAATTAGAAAGCCTCCCATTTAAATAATATAAATATTACATTTAATACATGCAAATGACATATATCAACATATATATTAGTTTTACATACTTCTGGAAATGGTCTAACGAAGAAAAAGAATGCACGGATTAATATATACATTTAAATTTTGTAGGCATTTTGATAAGCGAACTACATGTTTTTGTGACCGCTTACGTCCGTCAACTTTTTTCTTTAAAGCACATCTCTGAAACCCCTTTGCAAACTTTAAAATAAGTTGTTTAATGTACAGTTTTGCAAACACATTATTTAAGCTGGATGACATTGGTTATGACCTTTTGACCTATTTTCGTTTTTGTAAAGCTACAGTCTAGCAAGACACATATATCAGATTATTTCCTTTGAAAATATGACAGACTATAGCCATAGGATGTTTAAATACTGTGTCAAAGATAAGCCAGTTTTGCCGACAATTACCCAAAGACATATTAATTTTGTTTCTAAGATAGGACATGCTATAAATAGACCTAAGGAGACTGGTATGTTTATTCATACCGACTGACACTTTATAGAATCATCGTATCTGGTATATTCTTTGACATCTATGCTATTGACACGTACATTTCGATACACCTAACCCGGTAGGATTGCCTTGAATACTATATATTACCAATGTTATTTCTACTTTAACTATACATCAGAGTAGCCCATAGCAACATTGCGTCCAGGAGTTTACCAGGTGATTGTGATTGGGACATTCACATGGAAATCAAGCACATAATTGCGTAAACATAGAAACAATGTTCAAAGTACTGTAGCTGAAGAAATTAAATGAAAATGTTCATCAGTATAGCTCATTTATTAAGGGTCAATAAGATAAGAGTCCTTCTAACTAAGCCTTAGTAGTATCCATAAAGAATATGCTCAACAGCGATCACTCATTGTAATCGCAGTGAATCGTACTAGTAGTGAACTTATTAAAGAGAACAAAAAGAAATAATCAGTTCAAAATATAATAATCAATGTACATACATGTAATAATTTATTTTAGAATATTCACTGGGAGCTTATATTTGCGAAAAGGAGTACTTCAGGATCGTGCACATCACAATTTCAGAACGCTAAAACGTGGTACGGAGTAATGAAGTGACTAGTGTCATATATGTATTTAGATTTTAGTAAATATGCCTTTGAAAAACCTGTCATATTAATATGACAGAATCTGAAGTACCTTTTTCCGACGGCTAAACGGCAAAGTAATATAAACATAATTTCTTTAAATTTTAAAATGAAAGCATAGTTGTTTCCATTCATGGAATTTTCAGCTTCCTGCTTTCTTGTTTGCATCTATTCTTACCCTGATCTTTGTGATTTCACGGAATAGATTTGGATTCTTGGCTTCGGTCAGAGGAGAGGTGGTTTCCAGAAGACTGATCTTTTACGACGATTGGGGTGATCTCATATTTGTTAGTGTTGTCAAAATCTCTGTACATTACAAGAAAAACCACTAGAACAACAATATTAACAAATCCCATGACAAAGAAAGTTGCACTTGGGTTTATCGAAGCCATGACACCATATAGACTTATGTAAGCTGTTGAACCTATAATCTTTGCGGCAATTTCAACAACAGAATAAACTGAAAATATTTTACCAAACTCCTGTTCTTCTATACATTTACCTAGCACTGAGCGAATACATATCATTAACGAAGAGCCAGACCAGATCACTGTTGAAAGATATATCATCCATGATGCATAACTGAAGCCTGTTAATATGAATCGAGTTATCTTACACATCACAGAGATAATGATAATCTTGAAGTCTGATAATTTCAAAATGTTTGACAAAAAAGGTAAGATCACCAAAAGTGCAAAGCCGTAGCAAATATTTCCAATCGATACAAAATAGGAATACAGAGAACTGGACCAGTTAAATGGACTCCTTGAAACAAAAAGTAGCATAAGGTCATTAACACCATCTCTGTCGCAAGATTGCACAAACGTAAGCATTAGGATTATTAAAATAAATGACTTGCTTCTGTTTGCTCTCTTTTTTGTCAGGACAATGAATATAGTCTTAAGCCCGCCATATGGTTTACAACACAAATCTCTTTGTTTTGTTTTATCGTTTGACATTTTGTCATGATCTTCATCAGACGTGTAAGAAGAAATTCGCTTTTCTGTTTTGCATTTGAAAGGTTCCTTTCCCATTGAAATATCATTTTCCTTTCTATAGTTTTTAGCACGGTCTGTTTCCATTTTGAGATTTCGTGCATTATTGTTTTGTTTTTCTATGCATTTACACGTATCTATGTCCTTCTTGTCTGCTTTGTCTTGGACAAAAATCAGAATTACAAAAACAGATAATGTATTTATTCCAAGAGTTGTTGAATATGCAATCACTGGATTCAACTCTAATAGTCCGGATAGAAAGGCACCAACACATTGACCAAAGAAGTTCATTGAAAATAACAACCCCGTATCCCGAGTAACGTTTTTGTTTTCAGAAACTTCTGCTATTAAACAGTTCACAGCCATGCAGATGACAGCACCTTTTCCAGAAATTCCTTGAAAAAGTGTCCCCGAAAGTAAAATCCAAACAGCCAATGCTCTGTTTGGGACGTACACACAGGATATGTATATTAAAATAGAAAGTATTGTCCCAATGCATGTAAAAACCATTGGTATTCTTCGCCCATGTGTGTCACTCCATGCTCCAAAGTATAAACCTGTAACGATTGCTGGAATATTTGCCGATAAACGATAGATTGCAAAATATTTAGCGGCCTCTTTCTGAACGTCGTTTGCTTGATCTGGATTATTTCGAAAGTTTGAACATGTAGATTCATTTTCTGGAAATTGCTTTTCGCAAACAGTTGTTAACAAATAAGGTCGGACAGTTGTATCCAGCATGGATTCTCCAGATTTGTAAAGGAAAAATATTATTCCAATGAATATCAACTGCATGTCTGATTGAGGTATCAAACACAAGACAGAAAGTGACAAAAGTTAGCTTGAGGTTTTACCTACCTGAGTTTCATTCGGTATTCCAGCTGTCATGAACATATTTAATTAAATTGTTATACAGTGTGATGTTAATATATTTTAATTATTTACACCGCTATTGATTGCCATAACGTTAAAATGTGATATTTATATGTTTTCATACTGAAACTTCTGAAAGGAAATTGATCCTAAAGGACCAAATGTAATAGGGTGAGAAGAAGTATTCACCCGGACCGGGACGCGAACTTCGAGTAAGATTTACCAACTAACCACTATGTAGGCGAAGGAATAAAAAAGTACTTCACTGGGATTCGAACTTACGATTGTAAGATTATAGCTATTATAATTTCTGTCCTGCTTACCGATTGAGCTAACCTGGAAAATGTTTGTTTGTTTAATGTGGTTTTGGTCCCCAACCCTTATTCAAGGTATATTTGGTACGACCTAACACCCAGAAAATACAGCAAAACACGTCTTTTTATACTAAGATTTATGCAGTACACCATTATTTTGCTTAAAGCCAAGGACATCTCAGCTCACTGTAGATTCACAAACTTTTTCTTTAGATTTAATTATGCCCACTCTTCTTTTCGTCATTGACCAAATACATATTTGCTATAATCCATATTCGTTACCCAAGAGCTGAAGCGGGGCTAACGGGGAGGAACATATTAAAATTAATTGTGTGTCTAAATGCAACTCCCCCCCCCCCCCCCAAAAAAGAGAACAATTATGTTGGATGTCATTAATGTATCTGAACATAACGTTTACAGTTATGAATTATACTTGATTTTTCACACGAGTTTGCAACACAACTAAATCACACATTACACGCCATCACAATGGTTTTGATCTGACGAAAAGAATCTAGTTGCCTATTTTGCCAACCTAAAGACTATCATCGCTTGCAACTTATATAAACTAATTTCGATAATTGCTTCCAGGAGTTTTGACCAGTAATCATGTCGAAAGAAGGGATTAAAGTAGTTGTGATCAAATGCCGCTGCCCGGATTCAAACCCACAAACTCTAGGGCAGGAGTCCAACATTACCATAGTGCCTTGCATTACTTTTAAGGAAATTCTTAATATTTGACTTAAGATGCTACTGGAATATAGCTTCTGACCTTAATCGTTCTGTGCATCTCAGTTTCTTAGCGCACTAAGGATATTGTTTTGGTACTTCAGAAACCATGTTTTTCTATCTCAACATACAAAATTTCCAAATTATGTCATATTTGCTACAAAACAACAGCATTTTTCATTGAATGTAATATATTAATATGAGTTTGGTACCAAGTGCATATACACTTGACTAGTAGTTTCTCATTTAAACTGCTTCTTGAAAACGTATAATTTAAATATGAAAAAGATGTTAGCGACATGTAAAAATGCTACTTTTATGATTTATGTTCTTTAACTATTAATCTGCAGTCAGTTATTCCTGTACTACATCAGATGCTGTGTTATTGTCACTACTCTAGAATAAATTTGTATAACTTATGCCACTTACATAGGGAAAATATCAAAAGTTGAATTTAAAACTAGTGTAAGTGACGGAAAACTTTAATCGACGCCGACGAATATTCGAACTTATATAATAATTTGACATTAGATCTCACTATATGACCGTGACCTTTAGCCTTCAGAAAAGTTTATTCATGCCAAAAATACAGCCTGTTATACTTATATCTACACAATGCGTTATTCAGAGAAAGAAATCTAGTTTTTTAACACAGGTGATGTAATTCAAATTTGACCGAAATTTCATCTGGAATGGTGTTTCTAAGTTTTCAATTAAAGCTGACCCATATTCGTCTGCTGTTCCATCAAAACAATTATTATGTCTAAGTTTCATGAAGATAAAATCTAATCGATGCAGAGGTACTAAGAAAGTACTACTTTACTGAACACACAATTTCCCAAAGTAATATTCATAGGATGTTTCATCAAGACAATCACTCTAAGTATCCAGGCCCCGTGTTCACAGAGAATCAAATAGCAAGATCAAAATAAATTAAAATTATCTTCATAATGCTCTCTCCGAGGTTTGAGTTCTGTTTAAAACTTCGTTTAGATTTGTTACAGCATTCAGTGTTATATTTGCAGACTGATTTGGTCTCGCAAAGTAGCCTAAAGATAAAGGTCTCGCAGACGGATCATAAGTCAACCATTGAGACAACATGTGGAGCAATTCACTAGGCACAATTCCTTGGCTCTCAATATGATTCAAACCATTGGGTTTGACCTTTTTAGACATGCATTCAACTACTTGGTCAACAGAGTTATCTTCTCCAGTCATTTCAAAATTCCAAAAAGGCTCTTCAATGTACAGTTCAGTCATGTAAAACATGTAGCTAACAACAACAGTCGAAACATCAATGTGTACTTGGATGTCATGTTTATTGCCTGAAAAAAAGAGATATTAGGTTAAAAGCATCTTAAAAATGACAGCTGTGGCAACAGTTCTTGCATAAGTTTCCTTTAACAGTATAAAACTCATTTCAGGTAGCTAAAGATCAAAAAATAAATGTATAGCGTTGAGAGCCTCATTTAACTTAAATAACACATTAAGAATATGTAAATAAATGAGAGAAAAAGCATAAAGATACCAAGACCGACACACTGAATGGCCACGATGCAAATAGTTTTGTCGATCGTTATGTCGGAGGGAATTGTGACTAATCGCAGAGTACCACGATGAATCGGCACATTACTATGATTTTGGTTAATTTCCATACTTGACAGGGCTCACGTGAGAAAAAGCATTAGAAACAGCTTAAACGGACTTACCTACGTAAATGCAACACACATTGAACAAGAAACTCCGTTATATTTTCATACACTTAACAGATTTAGAAACGCAAAGATTTCCCCGTTGAACATTTTTATTTGAATGACGCTATTGTTTTTATTTCTATTTAAGTCATTTTTTGCGATGAGTTATTGAAACTTTTACAAGAATTCAACTTTACATTGTTTTTGTTGTGTATGAAATTTGAATAAATTTGAAACACGATAACATTGTTAAAATAAATATTTTGCCACTTTTGCGTTTCTAAACCTGTTGAGTGCATATTCTCTGTCATCTTCCACTTTCCTCGAAAAATGGCGCGCCTGCTGATATTTAATTAAGATGTAAGAACTAAATTCTAATTTTGTACTCCCTAAGTTCTAAGTCAAAACGGCCCTAATAGGCTTCCGTAGTAACTGATCAAATAAAATAATCATATCTTATAAAGGTCTTTATATTTATGTAGAAATAACATCTCTTTTCTTCATTATCAGCAAATAATGTAAAGGAGTTATGCAGTAGCTGAATATGATAATCAAAAGCTACTCTACCATTGACCAGTCTTGTTAATTTGCCCGTGATGTGAAAACGCATGGCTGACTGGACCCGTGTGGTGAATATTTCACATTCCTGTTCAATTGTCTTTAAGGGGGTAAAATGTTCGCACTTTTCCGGTGATTAAATTGATTGTTAAAAATGGAACTGTAATACAGATCGTTACTTTTCGGTTATAGCTATGGCAATGTTTATCATCATGGAGTATTAAACACTGATTAATATTTTATTTATAAATATGATGGTCACTTTAAACGGTAATACCACTTTCAAGAGTTATTTCTGTTATTAGAAACATGAAATGAAATTATTCTTTGCTTAACAAGTACATGTATACTATATTTTTTCCTTTGAAAGCTGACAAAATTTTGACTATATTCAGTATAGATAAGATGAACTAATGATGAAGTAAGTTATGCATTTAACAGTGTTACACAGACTCATGATAATTATATAGAAATAGACAAAACTTGACGTTCGTAAATAGATTTTACTACAAAAGAAGGTAAATATTACAGTTTTAATTTCGCACCTGTTCAGTACCTTCTAAACCTACTGAAGAACTTGAAGCAAATGTTTTCATTGTCGAGAAAGTCCTTTTTTGCCAGTTTTTGATTCCATGCCATTGTCTTCATACATCGATTTCTTATTTTTGTAGTTCTAATAAACTGAATGTCATCAAACTAAGACGTGTGTTGTTAGTAGCTGAATATACCAGATTTAGAAGAAAGCACACATCCTTCATACTGTACGCCACACTGAACCGCTCGTGTAACAAGATAGCTATAACTGTGTACCGTTTAGTGAAAAGTAAATATATTTGATCATATTTGAACACGCTACCGCTACAGTATGTACTACTACTGTTTTTTTTTTATTGTGGGTGATGGATGTGAAAAATGTCTGCCTAAAATGGTTTAAGTTGTATCAAAGAAGTGAATGTCAAACAGAAATATCACTGTGGGGAATCACGTGACTTTGTTTTGATAGATTTCACGGATAATGGCGGATGATAAACACCGGTAAGTGCCTGATTTTCGTACTTTTTCGTTCATATTACTATCCACACATATTGATGATGTTCAAGACATATCCTATACCCTGGCCATTAAAATTCCGCGTGTTTTGGTTCCTTTCCCTCCGCTGAAGTATGCATAGATTGTTTGGAATGCATTCAAATGTAATCGTGGAAAAGAATTTTGTTGGGCTGAATTTCACGGACTATCTAGTATTTTTCCAAACAAAGGCATACAAACTTACCATGTGACGTGTTTTTTAGCCAAAATAAATGCTAGATATTATTGTTACATCGTATGGGTGTGAGCAGATTTCATTTCTTGAATTTTAAGGAATTATCACCATTTTGATAAAATGCTAGATTACACGTGATACAATTTTAGGCTAGATTTCACGGCGCTGGTATGATACACTACACGCATGAAATTATGGTGTACCTTTTCCGATATTCTGTGCATAATAATCTTGTGTAACATATGTATTTGTAAGACTCGTGGTTATTTTATGTATTCATTTAATCTAAATTCAATTTTAGATAGACAATTTGTAATTGTTTAGGCAGTTCAACTTCCAGGTAATAATAGATTAAACTGCTGTTTTAATGTTTTTTTCATCTTGGTTGATAGATATCATCTTTTTATGCTCCCGAAGCATATTAAAATCGCACCGTCTGTCTGTCCGTCTGTATATCCTGCCTTACATTTCTTTGTGTCCGGGCTGTAACTTTGTCATTAATTGAAAGCTTTTGAAATAACTTGGCACAAATGTTCAGACGACGTGTCGCGTGCAAGAACTATGTCCCCACCTCAAAGGTCAAGGGTTTGAAGGTAATAGTCCAGGCTGTTGAACTTTTGACCCGGACAAAATTCATACAGAAATTATTTTTTGCATGCAGGCTGGAAATGGCTTGCTTAGGCACGAATCATACAGTTCCCGAAGATTTCAGGTCGGGAAAATGATTGCTGGGGCATTTTCTGCATTTTTTGATAATTTAAATGAGAATTTCTGGAATACCCACATAACTCTGTAACCATTCAATCGATTTTCAAATTATTTTACAGGTATGTCCATCATTATTTGATGAACGCATACGCACATGAACCTGGTAGTTAAATCAAAAGTCAATGTCAAATGAAGAGGTCAAAGGTCAAAAACGAGAACATTTCTACCATGAATTCATCATCTTTCATTTGCTATGTGCGCTCTTCCAACGAATGTGTCTAAGTATTTCACATTTTCTTTGTCCATCAAAACTGGACTGCCATGTTTGTTAAGTAATGGTAATACATATCTTCCATCTGACTGTCTATATGATGTAAGCCTGTAAAGTAGCCTCTTCTACATCTCCAGTTAACCATTGTAGTTTCTTTTATTTGTTTATATTCACTGCTTGTATTTACTGGGATGGATCATGGGGGTGGGGATCCAAACTTCAGGTAACTGTGGCTATGTATTGTTTGTGAAATTAGTTTATTCACACTCTATTGTCATTATTTATATCTCTAAGACCTTTCATAACTCTCTGTGAAAATACCAAGCCATTCACATTCGCGATTTATCGTAATTTTGACTTCTCATAGTATATGATTTGTTTGTCTATGTCATATAATACAATCTGTATGACAATAAATACAACTGCTTTCAGTTTTTAAGAAGACGCTTTTGGGAGCCAGATTGGGCAATGTTACCAGCCTGGTTATGCACTGACCCTAGACGAACAATTTCGAGTACGAAATAAAGTACGGGGATCAGTTATTATGTGTTTGTTGCTTTGAAAGATATCTCTCACAAATAGTTTTTGAACTATATCTCTTGTCTTTTAAAGACGCTCGCTACAGTTTCATCATATTTTTCAAGCAATGAGAACTTTATGAAATTTGGTTTGTTGTTAGGGTAATACCTAATAAGTCAGAAAATAAAATAAAAAAGGTAGTTCACCAGCCTTATTTATAAGTAATGGACACTTTTTTAAGTATACCCCTGAAAGCAGTGAAAATGACCCCTATCTCATGTTTATCAATCATAAAACTCTAAATTTGGAAACTCACCATTGTTTTTTATATAAAATGTTAAGCAATTGATCCTGTTTCACGAAACTACATGAATTGAGATTTCAAAATGTTTTCAAACTGAAATAAAAATATGAAGAGAATTAGTTTCTGAAAAACAAAATGTAAAATTTGTAGTCATTTGTCAAAGTTTATTTTCTTAATGTTCAAGCACTGAGAATTTCTTAATGTTTTGCAGACGAATTGTTCAAACATCACTTTATTGAAAACTAATTTAAAAATGATAGGTCACCAGCCTTTTTATTAAGAAAAATGAGCTGTTGTCTCGGGTGGGAGGGTGGTGTTGGAGGGGAGGCCATGTGTATATTGCCACTGACGTAATACAAATCAAACCGCGATCAGGTAAATCTCTCCTCTTTTCGGCTTCAAAATTCTACTTTTCTAGGCATGAAGGGAGACATGCCGGGGTCTCATCCAAAACATAAGCTAAAAATTTAGCTTTTGGACGGACCTTGATAAAATCTCTTTCAATTCAAATCAAAATATGTCAATCACACTTAGATCTTATTGGTCGCCGTGATTGGCCTACTCTTTGGCAACAATCAAATTCAACCTTGGGCTATACTGGCTGGAAATTGCAGTCAGGTAAATCTCTCCTATTTTGGAAACAGAAAAACACTTTTGATAGGTATAGGCATGATGGGAGACATGCCGAGGTCTCATCCACAAATTCAAGCTAACATATTTGCTCTTATGGACGGACCTTTATAAAATTTGCTTCAAATCAAATCAAAACCGCGATCATCTTTAAGAGATATCTGTTTCAGTTCCAGAGATATCTCTATTGCGTAACAAGATATCTTCCAAGAAATGATATCTCTTCTACTTACAGAGATATTTCTGTCTCTGTATAGGAGATATATGTCTGTGATACAAGGACACCTCTCAACGTGAAAAAGATATCATTATTAAAACGAAAGATATCTCTTTGAAATTAGAGAGATATCTTTTTTCGGAATAAATATTAAAATGGCTTGCGATAAGAAAAACGTCTACGTCTAGCAGGAATGCTTTTGATTTGTTTACATGAACGTGAAAAACGAATAGTGAACAAAATGTATTTTGACATGAATACAAACCTCTAATAGAATTAAATAGCTATTAGTTAACAGCACGAATTGTGTTCAGAAACATAAATATCATCGGATACTGAATGTTATTTTATATAATCGTGAAAAGAGTGAGGAAAAGGAATTGACACTGATGATTCTAGTGCCTGGAGGTTGCTTACCATTGATGTATACTCAGGGGCCCTAAGTCGATAACAAAAACATTCTTACACGTGTATTTAAAAGTCGGGTGGAACAATACACTTCTGTATTCGTACATCAATGAATTTCAAAGTCTGCCAACTTTGAGTCGACTTTAAATAAATGAATTGAATTGAATGTTTGCTTTGATTTGACTGACTGTTCAAAAGCTACTCATTAAGCCACGGATGATATCTTCGTAATCAAACTAACATATTTCTTATAAAATTAAGCAAACACCACACCTGAAGTCGTGATTCAACTTAATCGAAAACTCGGTGAATCATGCAAGTATTATGTTCACTGTGTATTTCACAAACCATAGCATAAAAGCGTGTTTCACTTATGTTTTCAACGTGTTTGTGATGAATCATAAGACTTAAAATAATCAAGCGAATAAGCTTGAGCGGTTTTCAAAAGAAGTGCAGACTATGAATTTACATAACGATGTTAGCAATGACATGCGGAAAAAGAATTATTTTGTTACCTGCCAATTTAGTTGGTGATAACTTTACACTAATAAAAATTATCCGAGCGAATAAAATTCAAATTTGCGTACCAGGATATCTTATTGATACAATCTCATGCATTTGCAAGTAAAAACATTTGCCACATTGAAGACGAATGTGGTTATCCTTATTAATTGGGATATGCATGAAATAAAATGCAATATTTATTTGAAATTTGCAAAAAGCGTACTTTCGCATACATCACCGTCCTAAAATAGTGTGTTATTATTAGTTACTTCAGTCTGCACATTTTCATCTCTGCCCGGGAATTAATCAAAACATTTGACAAAACCAAACAAATGGCTAAAAATTACATATTTTATGAAAAACGACAAAAACAAAGTGTTATATCAAGTTATAGAGAATTAATAAAGTATCATCACGCCTTGAATGCCAAGTCCAAAAACTAGGTTTTAATGAATATTGCCAAGTATATGTATATAATCAGTTCATTTCATAATAAAACGTAACTCCCTGTTAATACATAACATGGAAAATTAGTTTCACGCATTTTTATATAACGTATGTTAAAGAAAATGCGTAGATCACCTATAACATATTCGTAGAGACTATAATATATCCCGTAAGCAAATGTACATTAATTTTGAACAAGAAAACACTTGGAAAATTAAAGTGTTTTTTTTTTCAGAAGAAACAGGCATGAATACAATTAGGACACCATTGTAACGCAACATTTTAAGTTAATTCTTCGTAGACCCGACGGCTGACGAAAATATATTTTGAAAGAAGGGTAGCCTAAGGGAATATTAAAACTCAAACAGTTTTCCAACAAGACGCTGATATCTAGTGTCGAGATTTTGTTACGATGAAGAAAGACCTGCATGCATGCTGAAGACCAAATGTTATTGCTGTCAAAAAAATTACGATATAAGACATTTAGAATATCTAAACACACGAATGAAATTTATATACTTTGTACGCGCCGATTCGACGTAAAAAATGGCTGTGCAAATGATACGCATTCTATAATTTCCCGTGTTTAAGAGTGACACTACGAGCAATTTACTGCAGATGGTATCTGTTTTTGTTTTGTTTTGTTTTTAAATTGAAAGCATAACTGATGAAAATGACGTGGTCGGCGACGTAGAGAAATACCTTCAAATTTTCGGTTGAAATGACGATTTTTTGTCTATTTCCTTGACGTTTTCACGCATGACGTCACACTGTACATGGTCGACGTTTTTGACGTTGTGACGGCACGGTAAATGTTGTAAGGTGTCTATTAATATTTTTTCACCATATATTGGAAATTAAAATTTCTGGCACATTTATATACATAACGGGTCGTGCTCTTTGTAACAAAGGGCAGTCACTCTTTCAATAATTCAGTTTCATATCTAAGACTTATGCACAATCCAATGCAAACTAAAAGCAATCAGACTATTTTAAGTGAATTTTACAATAATTATTTTCTGAAGTTCTATTTACATCTTCAAATGGTTGTTTGTACATAGAGAACCACTCTGGATATTTACGATGGCCTAGACAGTCTATGGATTGACATTGGAAATTTGCTACTTTCCATATATTAAGTAAATCATAATTCAATAGTTTAGTATTAATTATACACACGTTTAGGGACAATGCGATTAAAAGTTATGTGTTGTTTGAATTATTGAACTGCCTGTAACATGTCCCCATCCACCTTGCGCAGTATACCTTCTTGTACAAGTCACTGTTGTTTTAGTAGTTTCAGAACTTTCCGAAACATATCAAAATTTACACATGCAGAATTGGTTAAACAAATGATATCCTTTCACATGCATTTTTGCTATAAATATTTTAAAGAATGGAAACAAAATATAAGTATTTTGCAAAAGAGTCAAAAATAGGTATTTTTAGTACAAATTCCTGATAATTTTACAGAAATGGAAACTATATCAGAACAAGAGATATGCCCATAAATTTTGATATAGCAGTGATAGTTAGCAACATTGATAGAATATGCAATACTTGTAAGCAGTTGCATGTGATAGGGTATTTTTCAAAAGTTTGGCGGCCATCTTGGCGGCCATCTTGGATTGTAGAGTTTCCCAGGCGGGAACTTTTAGGAACTTTGTGTTTATGGATACTACAGATATTGAACTTTCTGAAAACATAAGTTTTATTTCTGTATAAATTGTATCCGGGTTCAGCCTATTTTGAGGCTCAACAGCCTTGACTATAATGGAATCCTGATTATATGCATACATTCCTGTCCGGGCTGTAACTTTGTCATGCACTGAAGGATTGTAGAATAACTTGGCACAAATATCAAGTACATCAGGATGATGTGTCGCGTGCAAGACCCACGTCCCTACTTCAAAGGTCAAGATCACACTGACAGTTTGAAGGTAATGGAATCCTGTATATATGCACACATTCGTATCCGGACTATAACTTTGGCATGCATTGATTAATTTGAAAATAACTTTGCACACATGTTTAGCACATCCAGTTCCGTGTAATCTAGCCTAAAATTGTATCACGTGTAATCTAGCATTTTTATCAAAATGGTGATAATTCCTTAAAATTCAAGAAATGAAATCTGCTCACACCCATACGATGTAAAGAGAATATTTTGCATTAATTTTGGCTAAAAACACACGTCACATGGTAAGTTTGTATGCCTTTGTTTGGAAAAATACTAGATAGTCCGTGAAATTTAGCCCAACAAAATTCTTTTCCACGATTACATTTGAATGCATTCCAAACAATCTATGCATACTTCAGCGGAGGGAAAGGAACCAAAACACGCGTAATTTTAATGGCCAGGGTATAGGATATGTCTTGAATATCATAAATATTTGTGGAAAGTAATATGAACGAAAAAGTACGAAAATCAGGCACTTACCGGTGTTTATCATCCGCCATTGTCCGTGAAATCTATCAAAACAAAGTCACGTGATTCCCCACAGTGAATATATTTATTTGAAAACTATATTTAACATTCATTATTGTTTAGCGATCTCCGTGTATTTATCCTGATTCTAATTGCTACCCTTTCCGTTCATACTTTTAAATAGTTTCGCCATAACAAAACAAATTACACAGACCTGCAAGTTTTTAAAGGATATTTCAAATCATAAAAAGAACCGTTGGCTAACGTTACTTACATATAATTTCAATGTATATTCTAACGGTTAAAATTCAAATTGGTACAGTTGTTAGGTTTACGTTTTGCACGTAAATATTATGATGACAAAACTATCATGACAGTATTAAAGTGACATTATGTGCATCTTACTGCACACAGTGTATTTTTGGTGACAGTTTTATAAAAGCAATTCTTGGTTGTTTTGCATTTAAATGTGTTAAATTAATGATAATGCCGCATTAGTATTTGAAGTTGGTGCATTAGAAATTAAAAAATCGGACTGAAAAAATAATAGTTCCTTTCTTCGCAGTGATCTCCCTTGTGTTGTTGGTAGAGATTTTGGCAGTGGAAGAGAAGCAGCAACTCCTGCATGCAGTTGTTTTTTCTAAAAAGACTCTCCCAGTCAATTTAAAAAAAACAAATATTTTGTAGGCATTTTGATCAGCGAAATACATGGTTTTGTGACCGCTTTCAGTCCGTCACCCGTCCGTCAACTTTTTTCTCTAAAACACATCTCTGAAACCACTTTACAAACATTAAAATAAGTTTTATAATGTACGGTTTTGCAAACACATTATTTAAGCTGGATGACATTGATTATGACATTTTGACCTATTTTCTTTTTTGTAAAGCTGCAGTCTAGCAAGACACATAATACTAGATTTTTTCCTTTGAAAATATGACAGACTGTAGCAATAGGATGTTGAAATACTGTGTCAAAGATAAGCCAGTTTTGCCGAAAATTACCCAAAGACATATTAATTTTGTTTCTAGGATAGGACATGCTATAAATAGCCCTAGGGAGACTTGTACGCTGACACTTTATGGAACCATCATGTCTGGTATATTCTTTGACATCTATACTATTGACAATTACATTTCGATACATTTAACCCGGTATGATGGGCTGAAATACTATATATAATCAATGTAACTTCTACCTTAATTGTACAGCAGATTGGACAAAGTAGCCCATAGCAACATGGCGTCCAGAAGTTTACCTGGTGATTGTGATTGGGACATTCACTTGGAAATCGAGCACATATTTGCGTTAGCTGTACTGTAGCTGAAGAAATAAATGAAAATGATCATCAGAATAGCGAGCGATGAACATGACACAGCTCATTTATTAAGGGTCAATAAGATAAGATTCCTTCTTACTTAGCCTAAGTAGTATCCATAAAGAATATGCTCAACAGCGATCAATTATTGTAATCGCAGTGAATCGTACTAGTAGTGAACTTATTAAAGAGAACAAAAAGAAATAATCAGTTCAAAATTTAATAATCAATGTACATACATGTAATAATTTATTTTAGAATATTCACTGGGAGCTTATAGTTTCGAAAAGAAGCTCTTAAGGATCGTGCACATCACAATCTCAGAACGCTAAAACTTGGTACGGAGTAATGAAGTGACTAGTGCCATATATGTATTTAGATTTTAGTAAATATGCCTTTGAAAAACCCTTCATATTAATATGACAGAATCTGAAGTACCTTTTTCCGACGGCTAAACGGCAAAGTAATATAAACATAATTTCTTTAAACTTTTAATAAATTCGGTGTTTTAAAATGAAAGCATAGTTGTTTCCATTCATGGAATTTTCAGCTTCCTGCTTTCTAGTTTGTATTTATTCTAATCCTAATCTTTGTGATTTCACGGAATAGATTTGGATTCTTGGCTTCGGTCAGAGGAGAGGTGGTTTCCAGAAGACTGATCTTTTACGACGATTGGGGTGATCTCATATTTGTTAGTGTTGTCAAAATCTCTGTACATTACAAGAAAAGCCACCAGAACAACAATATTAACAAATCCCATGACAAAGAAAGTTGCACTTGGGTTTATCGAAGCCATGACACCATATAGACTTATGTAAGCTGTTGAACCTATAAGCTTTGCGGCAATTTCAACAACAGAATAAACTGAAAATATTTTACCAAATTCCTGTTCTTCCATACATTTACTTAGCACTGAGCGAATACATATCATTAACGAGGAGCCAGACCAGATCACTGTTGAAAGATATATCATCCATGATGCATAACTGAAGCCTGTTAATATGAATCGAGTAATCTTACACATCACAGAGATAATGATAATCTTGAAGTCTGATAATTTCAAAATGTTTGACAAAAAAGGTAAAACCACCAAAAGTGCAAAGCCGTAGCAAATATTTCCAATCGATACAAAATAGGAATACAGAGAACTGGACCAGTTAAATGGACTCCTTGAAACAAAAAGTAGCATTAGGTCATTAACACCATCTCTGTCGCAAGATTGCACAAACGTAAGCATTAGGATAATTAGAATAAATGACTTGCTTCTGTTAGCTCTCTTTTTTGTCAGGACATTGAATATAGTCTTAAGCTTGCCATATGGTTTACAACACAAATCTCTTTGTTTTGTTTTATCGTTTGACGTTTTTTCATGATCTTCATCAGACGTGTAAGAAGAAATTCGCTTTTCTTCTTTGCATTTGAAAGGTTCCTTTCCTGTTGAGATACCATTTTCCTTTCTATAGTTTTTTGCACGGTCTGTTTCCATTTTGAGATTTCGTGCATTATTGTTTCGTTTTTCTATGCATTTACACGTATCTGTGTCCTTCTTGTCTGCTTTGTCTTGGACAAAAATCAGAATTACAAAAACAGATAATGTATTTATTCCAAGAGTTGTTGAATATGCAATCACTGGATTCGACTCTAATAGTCCGGATAGAAAGGCACCAACACATTGACCAAAGAAGTTCATTGAAAATAACAACCCCGTATCCCGAGTAACGTTTTTGTTTTCAGAAACTTCTGCTATTATACAGTTCACAGTCATGCCTATGACAGCACCTTTTCCAGAAATTCCTTGAAAAAGTGTCCCCGATAGTAAAATCCAAACAGCCAATGCTCTGTTTGGGACGTACACACAGGATATGTATATTAGAATAGAAAGTATTGTCCCAATGCATGTAAAAACCATTGGTATTCTTCGCCCATGTGTGTCACTCCATGCTCCAAAGTATAAACCTGTAACGATTGCTGGAATATTTGCCGATAAACGATAGATTGCAAAATATCTAGCGGCCTCTTTCTGAACGTCGTTTACTTGATCTGGATTACTTAAGTTTGAACATGTAGATTCATTTCCTGGAAATTGCTTTTCGCAAACAGTTGTTAACAAATAAGGTCGGACAGTTGTATCCAGCATGGATTCTCCAGATTTGTAAAGGAAAAATATTATTCCAATGAATATCAACTGCATGTCTGATTGAGGTAACAAACACAAGACAGAAAGTGACAAAAGTTAGCTTGAGGTTTTACCTACCTGAGTTTCATTCGGTATTCCAGCTGTCATGAACATATTTAATTAAATTGTAATACAGTGTGATGTAAATATATTTTAATTATTTACACCGCCATTGATTGCCATACCGTTCAATCTTATGATATTAAAATTTGTTATTTATATGTTTTCAGACTGAAACTGCTTTAAGTGGGGTCACTGCTAAAATTCAAAATAACAAGAAATTTCATTGACCCTTTTTTTATGGAGACTAACAAATTGCTAGTTCATTTCTGGAAAAATAATGATGGGTCAATGACTTAACTTTTTCGCAATATTAATCTTTATTGATACACTATCAGATCAAGGTGCTTAATGCAGAATAAACTAGAATTGTGGTATTGTAAACGTTTATGTAGGTGGTGTATGTTTCATAATGGGTATCAATTTTGAATCTTTTCTAATGTAGTATATTATACTTTAGAATGAAAAATTGGAGATAGTGGTATTTCTAACATCATCTGGATAAATATTACGCTCCTTGTTGTTACCCCACCCACTTTACTAAAATTCATTTTTTTCAATTTTTGATAAATGAAAATTTTCATGATAAAGGAATAAAAGGTTTTTCAGATATTTTGCCTACAGTTTGATTAAAACCTTTGTTTTAGAATGCAAAAATAAAAAATGGGAGTCAACGTGCATATAAGAAAGGAATTCAGTAAAAACGGACACAAAATGTGTTTTTTAGTTTTCGACGAGCTTTGAGATATGACGGCATGGGTCTTTAACAAAGAACTGTAAAAGGAACTAGTTATTTATGTTTTTTATATCCTAACAATTCTCCTTGTTATAAAGTAAGAATTAAGTGAATATCATAAATGGCTTTTGAGAATTTTTTTACCCCTACCCCCATTTGGCATATGGCAAAATTTGTCAATTTAGTCACAAAATGTGAGGTCAAAATATTTTTTTCTCAAAAATGTTCATTTTTTAAAAACTAAAATGTTCTTTTTGTGCCTAAGTTCACTACTGCATAATTGTTTTTTTTTTCAAGTTAATCCATCATTTTTGAAATATAACAAATGTAAATTTCCGGAAATCCAAAACCTCACCAGTGGCCCCCCTTAAAGAAATTGATCCTAAAGGAGGAAATCCATGCCCATTGAAATATGCCACACAGGGAATGGGACCGATCTACTAACACTTTTCTTCATAAATCTTATCAAAACTTAAACAAAAAATATGTCCATGTATGTTTTTATCTGCCTGTTTTGTACTATCAATCCGGAACTACTAGTTTAGGCACACTTTCTGGACTCAAACAGTGTCGGTCATTTGTCAAACACATTTACTCAACATGTTATCGATCAAACATTTAGAGACTTGAAAATTAAAAAAAATACTGATATAAAAGTGTGGTTCTATTTAGCGGGGGTTCCTAATTCAACGAATGTGCTTTTTACTCCCATTTCATATTAGCATGAACAAAGCAGAATAATTGTATGAAATTATGTTATATTCATAGCAACATTTACATATAGTATGATAAATAATGACTCTTTCGGTATGTGATACCGATTTAAAAGTAAAATACATATGTATTACATAAAATGTATGACAAATTAGTCGTTGTGTTCTCAGTTGAGTCGGGTACTTGGTGGTCACACAAACTGTCAAAAAACTAAAACGAAGAGAAACTATATCTTTAACATTTTTATATTTGTTTTATCGCTTATAATTTGAATAGAAAAAGAAGAGCATGACTTGTGACATGTTGAGGCACGAGCATTTATAGTTAATTGTTTCATATATTAGTTTGTAAAGAATTTTATTGTCGGGATCCAAGGTTGACTTGATAACTCTAGACCTTGTCATTAAGACCATGGCCGTCTTGTACATACATTATTCATGTAGTTCATGTAGCATCGAAGCCAGATATGGAATCCATATAAACAAATCTGTTTTTCTTGGCCCATTTGTTTTGTTTTCCCAGTTTCCAATTTATTCATTGTTTGTGAGGTTCCGGTTCCCTTGTATTTCTCGGTAACATTTTTTCCAGTTTTATTTTTTAGAATATATATATAAATCCACAGAATATTTAAAAACTCAATTGTCTTATTTATTGATACTTGGAACACTTTTTTCAGTACTTCACATTTTCACTCACATAATTCACTGTTTTGTGTATCACTGTTTAGTGTTTTCCAAGTACAATATATAAAAGAATTCTTCATTAATGAAGAAAACAAGTCCATTTATTTTTTTTAAAAACTTATTTAAAACTCTTTTCAACTTCCATTAATGTCTATCTTTTTCTTCCTTCCATAATCTGTTATTCCCCATTTTGTACTTAATTATAACATTTTGCCTCAAATTTATCCCCAACCCAAGCTTTATTTAATCTTGATTTGAATATATTCAGGTTCGGTGCATTTATGACCTCTTGTGGTAGGTTGTTCCAGGTATCCACTACTCTATTACTAAAAGTATTTTTCCTTAGTTCTGATTTTGATCTTACTTTGAAATTTTTTTTACTGTGACCTTTTGTTGTGGAGTTAGTTCTCATTTCGAATAAGTTACTATTTGTTTTATCTATACCAGTAATAATTTTATATACCTGAATTAGATCTGTTCTTACTCTTCTATACTCTAGAGTTGGGATACCTAAATACCTAAGTCTTTGTGAATATGTTTGTTTTGAAATATGTCTCAACATTTTTGTCGCTCTTCTCTGAACATTTTCTATTGCTATCTTATCTTTTTTAAGTCTTGGTGACCATATAGTTGAGGCATATTCTAGATGAGGCCTTACTAATGACTTATATAGAGCAAGAAACATATCTTTTGACATATAGGAAAATGTTTTGATAATTAACCCCAGGTTTCTATTTGCCATTTTGATTTTTGTGTATATATGTTTATCAAATTTTAATTCTTGGTCTATGATTACTCCTAAATCTTTCTCTTGTTCTACTTGTTGTATTTCATCAATTTTATCTTGGTCATCTTTCATGAAATATTCGTTTTTTACTGATTTTCCTAGTGACATTTGCTTGCATTTTTTTGTCTTAAATAGTAATTGCCAATCTTTACTCCATTCACATGCACTAAATATGCTATCTTGTAATATGTTTTCATCTGTTAACGAATTTTTGACCTTGTAAATTTTTGTGTCATCTGCAAACATTTTGATACTACTTTTGATTGTTTCAGGCAGATCATTTATATACATTAAAAATAGCAATGGACCCAGTACACTTCCTTGGGGTACACCACTTGTTACATCAGTCCAGTCTGAATAAACACCTTTTATACAAACTCTCTGTTTCCTGTTAGTCAGGAAATTCTTTAGCCAGTTATAAATTTTACCCCTTATATTAAGTGACCAGATTTTTTTTAATAACCTTTGGTGCGGAACTTTATCAAAGGCCGCTCTGAAATCTAAATATACTATGTCAATTTCTTTATTATTTTCTATTGCATATGTCCATTCCTCTATACATTCCAGTAATTGTGAAGTACATGAGTATCCATTTCTGAACCCATATTGATATTTTGATAGAAGGTTGTTACTCTCTAGGTGTTCCATTATTTTGTTTCGGATTATTTTCTCCATTATTCTGCAGCAAATGGGAGTTAAACTAATTGGCCTATAATTTTCGGGTTTGTTTCTAGGTCCTGCTTTGTAGATAGGGGTAACATTTGAACATTTCCAAATATTTGGTGATTGCCCTTCATCTAAAGATTTCTTAAAAATTCTAACCAGTGGCATTGATATTTCTTCACAGCTTTCTCTTATAATTTTGGGATGCAGATTGTCTGTACCTTGAGATTTTGTGGGGTTTAGTTCTAGAATTAATTTCTTAACCATATTTTCAGTTATTGTTATGTCTTCCACTATTTCATTTATAGCTTTGTGTTGAATTTCTGGAATATTTCCTACATTTTCATTTGTAAATACACTCATGAACTGTCTGTTTAAAGTTTCTGCAATTGTTTTTTCATCTGTACTGTTTTTACCATTTGTTTCAATGCAGTTTACTGATATTGTTGTTTTTGTATTGGACCTTATAAATTTCCAGAACGTTTTATTGTCTTTTTTAACGTTTTCTGCTATTCTCTCATACTCATAACGTGATCTCCTGAGCTCATATGTTACTTTATTTCTTGCTTGTTTGTAGTTCTCAAATGTTAGGTGATTTTTACAGTATTTATACTTTATCCATTTTCTTCTTTTGTCATTTATAGCTATTTTTGCTACACTATCAACATATGGATTCAGGTGTTTTGGGCTATTTTTATATTTTGGAATATTTTTATCACTTATCTTGGTAATTTTCTCTAAAAATAGATTCCAACACTCCTGAGTCCCTATATTACATTGTAGTTTCCAATCTACCATATTTAATTCCTTTTTTATATTTTGATAGTCCCCTTTTTTAAAATTATATTTTTCTGACAAGCCTGAATTTATATTAAGGTAACACACAAAGTCAAATTCTAAAAGCAGGTGATCACTTTTTCCTAACCCTGCTACAGTTTTAAAATTTTCTATCATGTTTACTTCATTAGTACATGTATACTAAATCTAATATTGAAGGTTCATTTCCTTCTCTTATTCTTGTAGGACTTTTGACATGTTGATATAGAAAAAGATCTTTTAGTCCCTCTAGAAATATTGTATCAATGTGATTTTCACTTCTTAGTGACATCTCGTTTTCCCAGTCTATACCTTTACAGTTGAAATCACTGATCATTAAAAAATGAGAGTAATTTTTAGTTAAAATATCCCTTAAAAGTTATTTAATTATGGTTTAGTCTTCAACGCCAAAACAATATCAGTCCGCCTGTGGCGGGGGATAATAAGAAATATTTTCAAAAAGATATACGACGTTTATTCGAGTTACCGTCAAAACGGTTACCCGACACTTGCACCTGCAGTCAGTGATATATTCATAAGCATCGTTCAACGGAGGCGGTTGAATATACAGTCTAAATTTTAGATCGACAGTTACATTATTTATCATTCTAATATGCCTATGGTATATTTCTATAGTCAATTCGAGTGCATTAATATGATTAAAGCACTCGGAAAAGAAGGCGGAGTTTCGGACATGGAAGTAGCTCCTTCCGACTTTTCTAATCTACTCCCGCGCAGAAAATGAAATATAGAAATAGAAATAATATCTGTATAAATACATCAGTTGCATTAAAAAGTTGTGTTTAAGAACCTAATTATTATTTTTGATTGCGTCAAGTAAGCCTTGGAATACCTTCACCTTGTTTTCCTTTAAAAAGGCTAAGAAAATTCAGAATTAACGGTATACAATGTTTTGATTCCGGGAGGCAAAACAATGAATGAAAACGTTGACGTCATCACACTGACGTCATTACTCCACGTTAAAACGTTGTACAGTTCAGATTAACGGTTCGCTTTTAAATCGATTGTCTGCTTTGTTAGGATCAGTCGGGTATTTTTTTATGTTTAATGTATTAGATGATTTAACTAAAATAAGTTTGTATAATATAGTTATGTATGATATCTTGACTGCTTGCCCGAATAGGGGAGTGAATTCCAACAGACACTATTTATGCTATTTTACACATTACCGCCGAACTGAAAAAAGGGCCGTAGTAGTTACGATAGTTTTAATAAATTCGGCTAATAAGAATCGAAATAATCTATGGCTTGGAGTGCTTTATCGAAATTGATGCATTTCCCGTCGGTAAGTTGCCTGTGTAATAATTCACTCGGGCTTCGCCCTCGTGAATTATTCCGCCAGGCACATTGACTCCGGAGAATGCTTCAATTTCGATAAAGCACTCCAAGCTATAGATTATTTCTTAAATAAAACGATCACGTGATCAAGATGGTCGTATTCTGATAATGACATCAGCAGTCAATTTCTGGATGCAGTTTCCCAAGATACTTTTCAAACGAAGCCACCGGACAATTGACATCACCAGGAAGCTCATATATTTTCCCTTCGCCAATAGTTTCATCACAGCTCGACTCGGCACTGAAAAAAAAGTGAAATGTTTTGAGAAAATACAGTTTATTTTTAAATTACCTGAAAATTTGCATAAAGTCAAGTTAATATTCATTTATTGTCGGTAGACAGTATAACATTATGAACATAAGCAATGTAGATATATCTGTAGCTTTTGACTAGTCAAAATAATTCAGATGGTTTCATATTTTTGACTGGCAATCTTAACGTTAAAATTCGAAGGACCAAAATAATGGAAGATAAATCACAGTAGGCAGTCGTGTAAAGTTATTGGTTTTATTTGGCGTGTAAACACACAAAAAGGTTTAAATCGCTACAAAATTCGTAATTTTGGATATTATTTCATAATTTTTACATAGATTAATGAGATTTTGAATCCGGCCTTTCTATACAGGTAAGATTTATTTGAATGTATGGCCAATTTGTGAAATAATCAGCATTTTAACCTATAGCATGCAAAGTGTCAGCACTGAGCAGCGATAAAAATGTCATTAGGGGTGTAACGATACGCTAGTCTCACAATACATATCGTGATACAGATGCAACAATATGTGTATCGGCAGACTAAGGTATCGCGATACTGTGAATTGCAATATATCGTTACACCCTAAACTATTTCGGTCTTTCAAGTGTTTGACGTGAGTGGGGATATTGGCCATTTGCAAAAATATCTCAATATTTCCTAGGAGCGCATCAGATTAGTTGGACTAGCTTTTGACCAGCATATGTCAACTGAATTTTAAAGATTACTGCTAGTGTCACTGTGATTAAATAGTTTTAGCAAATTTCTGTAAATTTGTTTCTTACCCATGATTTTTATCAGCTTCATCCACCATCTGATAGACATATCTCCTACCGGCAGCATTGACAGCAACGGCAAAGGTGTCTTTTTTCATTCCTCTCAAATTTTCCTGCCCTCTCCGGCAAAGAAAATACATAATTTCAAACCAGACCTTTTTCTGTAACCCACATGGTGTGTCAATGTCAAATGCTATATTTTCACTACTGAAAAGTTTTTGAAGATCCTCTGAGGAAATTTCTTCTTTGTGTTCAATAGATCCTTTACCCTTTTTCTTCAGATCTGTCACTTTGCTCTTAAATGTGGTAAGACATGACGAAAATGAATTGTCATTGCACACATCAATTTTACACTCATCTTTCAGATATTTACATATTCCGTACTTAATTGATGTCAGTGATGATTTCTTTAGTTCTGTCTTTCTTATGCTTGCAAAGAATGCTCGAAGAGATTTGTTTAATTCCTCGCTTGAAAATCCTTCAAATTCACAGTTTTCGCCGAGAAATTCACGAAACAGAGACACACTTCTTTTTATTACACGTTTTGTGTTTTTTGAGTCTTTCTGTCCATCAAGAGTGTCTAAATCATCTTCAGAAATACTTGCAAATCTTGACATGTTTACTTGCTGACAGTTCCTGTCGTCTGATGTTTTTTGTGTACACATTCAATAGTGACGTCACTGCTGTATGTGTATAAGGGAGGCAATCACGTCATGATTTAGCTAAAATATTGAAGCAGTTATTTGCCCTTATATGACATTCAAAATGTCAGTGCGGTCACATGACCTGACAGTCAATTTTCGCTTGGTTACGTGTCAAAAAGGTTGAAAATATCTCTTTTTCTGGTAATGGGATTTTACCATTGTAGACAAAAGTGAGGTATAATAAACTAAATTATTATTCAGATATTTTATTTTCTACAATTGCGCTAACTAATCTGGAACGCAATTCGGAACATTGACTTAAAAATAAATATTTATCTTTTTATGTAGTCAATCCTCCTACACGCAATGTTAAAAAATAAAGTAATATTTTCATTTATACTGTAGTACAAGACAATTTTAATCACCAATGCATTTGGAGTAAAAAAACATCTCTAATTATATCTGTAGGCCCTAACTTATTGGATAACCGCTTATGTTTATTTATCGTGTGATAAAAAGTTTTTAAAAAATTTCTGTATGAAGTGAGATGCCCTTTAAGATCAGGATTATGACCTTACTGCAAATCAGATAAAAAAGCCGCGTGTCATCACTTACCAATGTTAAGGCCGGTGCTGGTGAACATGCAGGAAAACATGGCCTTGCTTGTAAAACATGCATAATTGTATATTGCTCAGTTATTGAGCACAAATCCTTAAATTATTTCATACTATTTGAATGTTATTGTTACGGTTCTTCAAAGAGAATATTTGTTGTAGGCAATCTATTCACTGCTATTAGTATGGAACATTCAGGACTTTATCATAAGTTCCTGTGGGAAAACAAAACGAATTTAGATGCAAGTTCAACTTCTACATACATGTTTAAATAATGATTGTGGCCATACGTATAAGACAAATTTGTATAAGTTATGATGTGTTAGCTTAATATATCATATACATATTCCGAATGTAATGACTGATACATTTTATTTTGAATGTTATGATGGAATTTAAATCTAGAGTTAACCTGTATTTATATTTGAATACAATTGTTATCATCCATGTTACAAGTTGAAATATAAGACACAAATTGTTCATCTATCCGACATTATTAATTTCAGACACGATCACTCCCCTTAGAATCTTTATTGGCAATTAGTGCTCAATTCTTAACTTTAAAAAATGCTATATACCTTACCTTTACACTTCTTTATGTCATCCAAATTCAGGGACTGAATTCACTCCATTTTTGTGAGGGGTGTGGAGGCGGGGAGAGGGGTAATGTTAGGCTGTTCATCTCGTCGGAACTTGAGAGCTTTTTATCATGTTTTTTACATGTTCATTGTTTTGACCCGATGTAGCTCCGTACACATTTTCCTTAGCCCAAGCAGTAGCTGTATGCCGAATCTACATTAATTGTTTGTCTACATGTTCCTTCTTGACCTTTCACCAACTGACCGTAATAGGATCATCTACAGGTTGCATGCAACCTTCTTAGCAAGATTCATGAAAGTCGAGAGAAAATTGTGACCTGTAGAGTGTTTTCAAGGAACGCAAACGAGTTTCGTAGTTCAAGTCATTCTGACGTTGAGCTTTCACCAACTAACCCCAAAAACATTTGGAATCATTCTGCATGTCGCATGCAATCTTATGAGCAAGTTTCATGAAAGTCGAGTGATAATTTCTCGAGGAAAAGCTAAATGAGGTCACTGTGACCTTGAACTTTGCGAATTGTGACATGTCATGTGCAGAAAAAGTGTCACAGCCAGGGCCAATACACGCCACAAATTTACTATAGGTTTGTATAGGAGCGCTGTCATTAACTCGCGATAACATTTTAACTAATAAAAGTTATTTTAAAATCACAAACGGGATGATAAAATATAACATTTCCCTTTTAATGAATATTTATTTGTTTTTCTGAGACTTTATTTGTTTGGTCTTTTTTAACTAAAAACTCTACCCGTCGTTTTACTATATAATATATAGTAAAACGCCCAAAATGTCATAATTTTAAGTGAAAATTTTGCAGCTTATCTTCAATTTGTTCAAAAACTATAACACTTATTTTAGAATCACAAACGGGATTGAATAAAACAATCATTCTCCATTTAAGTGATATATTTTATATAAAAATAAAAGAAAAGAAGAGAATGGTCTTTTTTAAAAGGTTTTGTTTAACAGGTATATAATTTCATTTTTACGATCGGAGCTCGGTTGCTTCCGTAATGCTGGCCGAACACTTCCGAATATGATCAACTGCTTCAGGCCATCGATAAGTTTTATGGCCGGACATTACGTAACTTTTACCATGATCTTTAAAACGTTGTATATTGGGTTTTGTTTTACATTAAAAGCAAACTGGGTTATAATCTCAGTTTTTGTTCATAAAAAGGCAAAATCTTTCATTGAAACCGGATTACATGATATCGTCTTTATAGCGAGGATCCATGAAATTTTCAGTATAATTATCAAAATATTATTTAGCTTTTGATGTTAATTTGCAACAAATAAAAGATTCACTATGCATGCATTTTATTTCGAAACACTTGCACGGGTACTTTATATTTTGTTTTACATTTCTCTTTGTCTGGAGTGAAAGGCAAGATCGCTCCCTGAAATTGGTTTCATTTTATAGGTGTCAACATAGAGTTTCTTCCGAGACCAAAGCTACTTTTCATAATACACAGGTCAAAACCAGGTAGTCTTATTACTCGTATGTTTTGTCTTTCATTTCTTCCCGAAGAAATAAGCTGATTATTACATTAACAAAAAGAGAAGAAAAAGGAAACACGCAAGGTTTGATCTGTGTGCGAGTATTAAATGACAAAATCTGTAAAATGTAACAGGTATTATTCTACGGCAGAAATGGAAAAGTTTTTTTCCTACAATAAATTCTTATTTCTTCTAAAATGTTAATTATATTTTCAAGCCATGTGATGAAAATCACATACTTTTTAAGGCATTCAACATCAAGCGTTTACTAGAGTATGTAAAATCTATTTGATACTCTGAAAGGAAACTGTTCTATTTCTCAAATTAAAAGAGCCCACCCGAAATCAAATGTCAGTCTATCAGATCAGGAATAACACTGATTAGGAATTTAAGATCGCAAAAAAAAACAAGTAGACGTACTATTTACCGGGGACATGTAGGTCCATCTATTTACGTTTCTAAAGCACACCACCTTTTTCCAACAGACTTGCCGTGTGCGTCTGTACTTGAAAATAACAGGTCTACAATTTTAAACAATTCTCACGAGCAAACGTTACGCACGTGTAAAGGGGATTAGCCGATTATGAAAAAGTGCACACTAGATTTATTCTCATTATTATGTCAAAATTCACGAATTTTGTAGCTTTTGGATTATTCTGTGACTATTTTTATGACTGATGATGTGACGTATGAAATAGTGCTCACTAGTTAAAACATTACTATTATTATTATTAATGCAAGTAATGTGAATGATAATGCTGAATTTTCTTTATCTTCTGGTAGAAATGATAAAAATAAAACTTAAGATTTTCACCAAGAGTTACGCGTCAAGTTCAAATCTCCCTTGGGCATTTCCAGTACAATCGATAATCAATGATTTATGACCCTGACCGTTATTTACGGATTCTACCGAACCGTAGTTGTTTCCGTAAACTCCTAATCCCCAAAACTTATCGATTGCCTGCTGATATACGCTTGACACTTTTTCTGCCGTATGAGAGTGTTTTCAAGGAAAGGTTTACGGAGGACGGACAGAAAATCATGACATAAGCTCTGCTGGACTTGGTTGATTTCTCCTCATCAATTGCCTCCACCCAAAAGTTAATAACAGAGCCATGTCCTTTGCATACAAAACTACTCCAACACATAAAAGATAATTCACACGTCCAAAAGGAGGAAAACAGGTCAGGTACAGGTCATCTAAATGTATTAAAACGACTTATAAAGGCAACTTATAAAGAGCTTCCCTGTATTTCCCATATATAAAACGCCTGGTAGCATTCGCACGGAAATTCCACACTTCCGATATACATGTATTTCATATACTAAGTTACCATTAATATTATGAAACATCCATGATTATTCCAACAACTTTATCTTATAATTAGATCTTGAGGCCAGAAAATATAATTATAAAAACTGGACTAGTGTGTTGTAGTTTTGCTAGTACAAGGTAAGACTGGTGTGCTCCAACTCAATTCAAACATCTGTTCTAGCACCTTGGCCAGAGTGAGGAGCAACAAAATGACCTCCTTTGTGGTGATGTGTCGTTAACCAAGTCAATAACTCAATTTCGTGGTTAAAAACAAAACAAATCTGATGCAATGAAGTTAATTTCATCATGAACGTCAAATATTTGTGAAAAGGTAAAAGGTACAGAATAAACTTTATTTTGTATTATTGCAGAAGTGATATCACATAGATAATTAAAGCACCAGCCCAAACCACCACTACTTGGATGATTATTAACGAAATTGTTCATGTCAACTAGATACTTTCGTCAGTACCGCAACACCATTTAAATGAAATCGACACTATGACAATCCGAAAAAGGAAGAAATATTGTGAAATCTTGATAGTTGTTAATCAAAATGTCAAGGGCAATTGACGTATGTATATATATACATGCACCTCGACATCAAAATTGTGTGGAAGTTGCATGATTAGAAACTGGTTCGACATTATCCGACTTGAAGTCAGAGACGGTTAATCCATTTTCTAACTGGTAACTGCATTTATCTTCCACAGTGGATATTTCGACAACACCAGCCGTTGGCTTATCGAGACCGTTTAGACTTTTATTAACTTCAATGGCTTCATTTGGAATGACTTTTCCATTTTGTATTTTATCATTTAGATTTCTATCCATCGTTTCGGGCAAGAAAAGAAGTCCAATCACACAGACGATAGATATCGCTCCGCATACATAATACAGCAACCCTGGGACGTAAGTATTCTGTGAAAGTAAAAAGTAAAATAAAAATTCAACCATGGAATAAATACGAGATAGATCTAGCAATGGTTAAAAATATTCACGGGTATCGAATGTAATTATCCAGAAAATTTGCTGACTTCCTTGTGAAGACATTAATGTAAACCGTTGAAAACATGAAAGGGTGGGCGGTCCTAACAAATACTCTTTACGGACTGTTTTATTTGTTTACAAACATCACTTTAATGACGTTTATATTTGGAAGTTTAACAGTTTTATACAAAGAGAATGACTGTAGTCTTAAAAAAAAACAAAAAACAATAATCTCCAAGTAAATGTAAAACGAGTTTTATTTTCAAAATGGTTCGTATTTTGGGGCACGCAATAACGGTTCTGGTTCAGAAAATAATTAGAACGTATTGATTAAGAAAATATATGACGTTTTGTGAAAACGCCAACAAATGAAGAGCAAATAATACGCGATATAGTAAAATAGATTTCTAACGAATTTCGTTGGTTTCTTGTTTTTTTGGTAATAGAATGTCATTTTATTCATATTCAATATGAAAGTATATAATAAAAAGGTTGTTGAATTTGTATTGCGAAATATTACTCTGAACTCGTTGATTTTGTTGAAACAAGCTCGTTGTTCCCGCCGGAACAACTCGTTCTAAATATTATTTCGGCACACAAGTTCAATAACCCATATAATAGTATATTCTTAACGCATGAAATGATTGAGCTTGGCTTTCTGGTCGACGCTATCCCGTTTTTGCCGGAGATAGTTAGAAGAGCAATGCAAACTAAATAGATATTTCAAGAGTTCTCCATTATACTGAGAGCAAACATGAAAAGATAGAACTTGTAATGCTCACTAGATATACAAGCTGTGGACCTAGTATAGCACCAACGCGTCCAGTGACACTCAGAGTACCAAATCCAATATTTCTGCAAATAAACTGTACTGTGAAAACATAACAATTGAATCAAACTACAGGAACAGCGTATTGGAAGATATTTCTAGAGCTGTAATACTCGTCAATTAGCTGTGTGAAGCATGTCCTTTACAGGTCAAGTATTTGACACTTGGTGGTAGGAAAACTCAATGTTCTGAAATGAGGTTTAGTCTGAAACATAATTCAATTTTAAAGTAGTATACATTAGATGGGGAAAGAAAGAAAAAAAAAAAAAAAAAAAAAAAAAAAAAAAAAAAAAAAAAAAAAAAAAAAAAAAAAAAAAAAAAAAAAAAAAAAAAAAAAAAAAAAAAAAAAAAAAAAAAAATATATTGGAAAAAGGGGGAAAAAAGGGGAAAAAAAAAAGGGAAATAAAATAAAAAAATTTTTATTTTTTTTTTTTTTTTTTTTTATTAAAAAAAAAAAAAAAAATTATTTTTTTTAAATATTAATTTTAGGAGGGGTTTTGGGTTTTTTTTTTTTTTTTTTTTTTTTTTATTTTTTTTTTTTATATAAAAAAAAAAAAAAAAAAAAATAAAAAAAAATTTTTTTTTTTTTTTTTTTTTTTTTTTTTTTTTTTTTTTTTTTTTTTTTTGGGTTTAGAGGAGAAAAAAAAAAAAAAAAAGATAGTGGGTTAGAGATGGGTGGGGGGGGGGGGGGGGGGGGGGAGAAAAAAAAAAAAGAAAAAAATTTTTTTTTTTTTTTTTTTTTTTTTTTGGTATTTTATTTTTTTTTTTTTTTTTAATTTAAAAATTTTTTTTTTTTTTTTTTTTTTTTTTTTTTTTTTTTTTTTTTTTTAAATAATAATATTATAATTAATTAATTATTTTTTTTTTTTTTTTTTTTTTTTTTTTTGTGGTGGTTGGTGCTCCTCCTTTTTCTTTGGGCCACAACCCCCCCCCCCCCCCAAAAAAAAAGACCAATAAAAAAATTTGATTAATAACATATAATATTGATTAGTAAATATTATATGTGTTTTTGTTTTATTTGGCTATGTGTAATATGGCATTTTTTTTTTTTTTTTTTGGCAATCAAAATTCTCCCAATTGTTTACTCGAGCAGCGTACATATGTGATGCATATACTCCAAGCCTTGCTCATCAACAACGACCGTTGCAATAGATCTAGAAAACAACAAACATAATGGTGGTTCGCTTGAATAAGTAAAGATTACTCTAAATTAAGCAATTTTACGATAATTTTTTTATTGATTTCCGTTTCACGAATAAACTACCAAGAAGGACTGCTCAAGATACAAAATGAAATCATAAACCCCATGATCATCACAGAAACAACAAAATGACGTCACGAATGTTACTGATGATGTGTTGCAGTTCCGTAAAAACATTCAACCACCTTGGTAAAGTTGTTTGGTGAATAGCTATTTAGTACAGAATTTGTGCTAGAATTTGTGTTTCCTGAATTGTCTGCCCTGAAAACAGCATTTTAATTCAAGATAAAGTGCGGTGACCTATGATTTTTATTTCAGAATTAAATACTTTCATATTAAAGGGGAGTAATAACAACATTTGATAAAAGTTAATAAAATGTAAAATTCTAATAGGGATCTAATTTTATGTAATGGGTCTTGTTGTTCCTTAATAAATCTCTAACAGGATATACAAAAAGTAAAACTTGTCATCAAATGTTGCTTAAATGTGATTGACCACCTATTAACTTGATTCTCAGTGAAAATGCCAAGTTTGAAGAAATTCCATGTAAGGGGAAATGTTGGCCCTATACACATAAAGGAAACTATAGCAAATGTCCTCAAAACATTTCTATCAAAAAAGCTTCAAATTGTTAAAATTTAATTAATATAACAATGTATGGCAGTGCTGTCGCGTTTTCGCATGGCGGGGCGAAAATGTGAACGTGACAATGCGACATTTTTGCCGCATCTTCGCATCCTCATGGGACGGGGTGTAGTGTACAAGAACCATAACTCTTATCTCGTCACAAATTTGAATACTGTCTGCCAAAGCGGAGAGATACGCTTTTGGTGTCGTCAAGCCTTTTGGAGCATTTACATACACATTGTACAAAGGAAACTAAGTGAAATTTATTCTAAAAGAAATGTGGTCCTTCATTTTTCGGCTTGAATGCATCAGCAATAGTATAGTTATTGCCCTTTGACTATTTTATTTACAAATCCACTTTATAAACTTAAAAAAATACTTGTTCAATAAAACCAGCTGTCAAAATAGTACTCTGATACCACATTTACAGTTTTGTCGCACCTTTGCTTCTTCAGGAAAAATCTGTGCTGTGGATTTGATAGCATTTCGGTTATGTGACTAAAGCTATTGAAAGGCATTATGCTATTAAGAACGCTTGTAGCCAAATGCTGTTTTGTAAATTATATGTTGGCAAGTGTGTGTGATTGTTCCAAACTTGTAATATTAAATAAGCTTAGCACTGAAATAAGCTAAGCATCGCCGATAGTGTAAATACACGATGACTTTTTATACATGTCAAAGATAATATTAATGAGACAACAATTTATTACATTAATGCAATAGCCGTGTCGTAAAAGCTTTTGTCGTACAACCTGTAAGGCGTAATTAATATGGCGAATAAATAGACATATACTACCTTATAACAGTTGGATAAAGCTCAATGGTCATAGTTTGGACTGGTCCCCATGCCATAGATATCCCCATATTCGCAATCATAGCAAACCCATTCGTCAGTTCGTCTTTATGTGGTACGCCTGCATTATAATAAGAGATTACTTTATCAGCAACGAAGTCTGGTTAACGCAATTCTCTAGAACACTGGAGTCCAAATTCCGCCTATGACACGACTACAACTCGCCTTATAAGTTACCAGTTCCGGTTATTCGCCGGAAACAGTGCTTCGAATAACTATGTGGCATTAAATAATTTTGTAAATAAATGTTAACAAACATAACTCTATATCTTTTCAATATTTTTTTATCCTTTACACTCTTTTGTGCAATACGCAGTCTATAATGCAATCATTCAATTTTTGACGCATTTAATTATGCTCACATACATGACATTAACATGTTAACTGAGATCATAAATTAGGACACTGGTAAATGAATGTATTTACCGAATGTCTGCACGACACCAACGACCAGTCCGCTGATAGCCACTATAACAAAACATATGATTGCGCATGCTCGTCGTCCAAATCTGTTGGAGAATAAAGAAATTCAGTAACTGGTGTTTGCGGAGTAAACCAATGTAAATAAAATAAATAACACTGGTTTTATTAACGTCTTAAAACAGTCGCAATGGCAAAGGATCTGCCATCTCATGTAAGAGCGATGGTGTTGGAGTAGAGCTTCGAACTCCTAATCCGGATATCGCTCCACAGTTCCTTCTATCGGCGCGAGTACTGGTCAGAACTCCAGGGAGCAGTCATCGAGAGTAGTTAATATAAATTGCAAGAACTTGTCCTACAATCGATGTAAAATAAATAAGTTTAAACTAACCATAAGTTGTGAGATTTTAGTGTGTAACTGACTTACCGATTCTGCAACCAAAGAGCCACAGACTTGCTTGGTATGCCGATGAGACTAAACAAGAAAACGTTCAGATAAATACTGCCGGAGAGTGACTGAATCCCAAATGATATACCATATGAAACAACTCCCAATGCAATCCTGAAACAAACATTCGTGCAAATTTTTTTTGTAGGTTCGGCATTGCATGGGATAATCGGATACACTCGGTAAACTGATTTCACTGCTAAGAAAAACACACTCAGATAAACTAATTATCTTAAAGGGGCACTCCCTACATCTAGCAGATTATATTCTCGAAACATAGATTATGTGTTCAATGAACGTAAAATGATACCTTAACACATTTCAAAGTAGAACATATGGCGAAAACTGAAACCTAATTTTACCACAATTAATCAATATAAAGGTTTTCTGTAATAAATCGCATCCACCCATTAAAGGGACACTCCCTTCTTCTAGCAGATTAAATTCTCAAAACATGGATTATGTGTTCAATGAACGTAAAATGATACATCAATACAAGAAGAACATATGGCGAAAATGTCTCATTTTACCACAATTAGGCTTTCTGTAATAAATCGCATTAATTGTACAACAACAACTCTGCATAGATTATTGAATGGTTTACGGTACTGCAGTATATTTTAAACCGCTGATTTTATCGATAATGACTGGGAATGCATAGCTGAAACTTTCAGGTTAAGTTATAATACTTCTTAAGATTCTATTTTTTTATGTTTTGGAGGTTATTTAGTTTGACATCAGTTATAGGGTATGTCCCTTTAAGCTACATTTATTCCGGCAATCTATGTAGAGTTGTTGTTGTACAATTAATGGGTGGATGTGATTTATTACAGAAAGCCTCTATATTGATCAATTGTGGTAAAATGAGCGATATTTTGCCATATGTTCTTCTTTAGAATAGTATTCATGTATCATTTTACATTCATTAAACACATAATTTATGTTTCGAGAATATAATCTGCTAGATGTAGGGTACTGTTCCTTTAATTCAGAGAGCGGTTAAGTCATAAATGAGCTATACTTACCAGCTAAGCGCTAACAGCAACGTCACTTTCACCAGATATCTTGATTTGAATAAGTGCAAGATCGTGTATTTTTGGTCGTCTGTTTTCTCAGGTCTTTGTAACGCCTTGTCAATATCGAATGCCTCGTGCTTGTTGAATTTTGCGATATTTGTGATAATTTGTTCAGCCTTTTCTGGTTTATCATGAGCAATATACCAGCGAAAACTCTCTGGTAAAGCACTTTAAAACGAGAAAATATTAGTTTGTACAGAGTTGATGACATGAAGTAATTATTTCGAGTACAATCGGATGACTGAAATAGAGCTTTTAAAAACATATTGTTTTTTGTTTTGTTTTGTTTTGTTTTGTTTTTAGTAACTGTTTAGTCTAGAAGACAGTTATGGCTATCATTTTATACCCTACTTAATGTGAAAAGGTCAATTTAGGAACACAGATGAAAAATGAGAAAGACGTAATTAAGTCCAATATTCAATCTCAAACATCTAAATGTAATTGTGGTGAATTTTCAATATGTGAAGCTGGATGACTCTGTTACAAACATTGACAAAATATGAAAATATATCTGTTAGTCACGTATATTCACAAAATGAAAAATAGCTCTACCAATATCCAAATTACGGATGACCGTCTTAACTAGATGTACTTTAATTTTTTCATTGCCGTCAGGAATGCGTTCATAATTATATATGAATTCAGGTGCATAAACTTTCTAGATAACCTGGCATGCGGTTTGTATAACAAAATGTATAGTAATTTAGTTGAACACTTACAACCATGCAAGCAAGCAAGGTACAGCACAAAGAGCGGTCACCAGCTGAATATATCTCCAGTCGTGCAGGAGCCATGATATGAGAGCAAGAACACAAGCCTGTATTGGCCAAGACGGAAAGCCCACAATCCAAACACGCCAACGTGCTAGTGAAAATTCGGACAAAAAACAGTACTGAGTGGTGAGAAAAAAGCCACCTCCCATACCAAGGAAGAATCTTGCAACAGCAAACATTTGCCAGCTTGTAGAGAAACAACCAACAAGATTGAACGTCATGATTATGAAAATGGATGTAAAGAATGGAGGCTTTCGTCCTATTAAGTCTGCAATTTGTCCTGAAGCTACGTTGCCTACCAGCGTACCAGCAATTTGAATAGAAGTTATTGTACTCGGAATAAAGTCACGCCCGCAAACTAAGTTGAACTGAAATCAGGATAGAATGTTCATAATTTACAAAGACTGAAAGGAAGCACAGGTGAGTGTAGCGTACCAGGGACCCAAACAGTGAATGTTAGATAAAAATAGCCTAATGACTATATATCAATAAGAAGGTTAACAACACAGTTCGCACATAGACAGAGTTTCAGCTTCAATTATACTTCATACAGAATAGTGCATATTTATCAAAACCTATTGCATATATAGCCTACGTAATTATATTTTCCGTAAACGTTTACTTCAAGGTCCAAATGCAAACCGTTTTGTAACAGCGACTGATAGTTTCCGAAATTTTTACCATTTTTCGCCAACTCGAATAAATCTCACACATTTCGGGTACGTCTATTTTCCAATGCGCAACCGTCACTGTGGACATACACAAGAACGGCACAACTCTGCTACTTGAGCTCAGTATTCCATAGCCATATATTAGTGATGTGTAACCTAGACTTGGTAAGACCTGGCCGATCGATACGGTTTGGAAACTAGTTTTTCCCATTACCAGTATGGCTGCATGTATATGTTTACAAAATATATCAACGAAATAAAATGAATACTGTATTAACGGATCGTATTAAAACTGGAAAGCTTGTGGAAATATTTATCAAATCAATTTCTACGAGCGTCGGTTGTGTAATATCTGGATGACACAAGGCAAAATTGTTTAAAAGCTTGTTAAAAGGGAAGAATTCAGTGTTAGAAATGTGTGAAATTTATTCGGGTTGACGAAAAATGTAAAAAAATCGGAAATTATCAGTCGCTATTTCAAAACGGTTTGCTTTTGGGCCTTGAAGTAAACTTTTACAGAAATGATAAACACTTATGCTATAGATCTATATGCAATAGGTTTTAATAAATATGCATTACTCTAGATGAAGTAATTAAGGCTGAAAGTGGGTCGGTGTGTAAACGGTGTCGTTTACCTTCTTATTGATATATATTAACTAGGGTATTTTGAACTAAAAATCACTGTATGGGTCCCTGGTACGCTACACTCACCTGTGCTGTTTATCTGAAATGTGCTATGCAAAGGATCGGGGTAAAACTTACTAAAATCCGCCAATATTTCTCTATATATAGACTGATAACCTACAAAAAACTATCAGAAAATGAATCTATTCTCGTCAGTACCTTTAAGTGCTTATAGTCTTGCATGAAAGAGTTTTGTATGGGTCCCTGGTACGCTACACTCACCTTGCTGTTTATCTGAAATGTAGGCTATGCAAAGGATCGGGGTAAAACTGTACTAAAATCCGCCAATATTTCTCTATATATAGACTGATAACCTTCAAAAAAACTATCAGAAAATGAATCTATATCTCGTCAGTACCTTTAAGTGCTTATAGTCTTGCATGAAAGAGTTTTAGCCATTTTTTTTGTTAGAAGTGCACACGAAGCAACATAAAGTGTACATTGATATCTTACTGACCTCGCTGACAATTGTCGTCAAGCTGTTATCGTAACTGAATGATTTGCACGCAGTTTCGTTCATGTAACAGGTTTTCTTTTGACAAAAGTCTACGGTAGTTCCATTCTGATACACCAGACATGACGTCAAATTCTTGGCAATGACGTCATCCTGGCACCACCAACTTGGAGTTGCTGATATGATAATCATTCCAGTGAATGTGAAGCATACGATCGTTTTGATGAGGTGAACAACGACACTCATGCGCACTTGAAAGCGTCCACATCCTCCTATATCTTCGATTATTTGGTCAGGGCTTATCACATCAGTTCCTTCTTCCCTCGAAGGCGCTATCATCATTAACGTATACGTCAGATAGATCTATAGATCTATATAAGTGATAAATATGTTTCATCCGTAGAATCTAGTAAAAAGGTAATATAATTTTATACATCTGCATAAATAACTAAAGTTTAACTTTATACATTTGCAGTGTAAGATAAATCTATATCCAAGAAAATGTAGGCTACTTGAAGCATACTAAACAGTCATTTCTTAAAAAGTCACGGGTTCAGACAGATCACTGCATTTTCTGCATTCAATATTCGAATTATCTACGAGTATGTACAGTGTTTTCGTTGAGTCTCTTGGTAGTATAGCTGCTGTGGGAACCTGCTGCCGGCCGTCATTGCTATTGACCCGCCCTAGAATACCGATGATTGGCTCACTGCAGCTGATGTATCTTCAACCCCAATGGACTATTCTTTTGCGTGTGTTTTGGTTCCGACAAAAATTACCGAAATTTCAAATTGACTTTAGAAAGTGTATGTGATTAAGAGGTCCAGACACGGTTGCGGCATGTCTGTCGTCGGCACTGGCCCGCCTGCGTCGTATTGGCCTTCATCGTAAAAGATAATTTAAGCTCTCGGGAAAATAACAACTAGGGCGGACCATTACGCTATCGGGGATAGGCCCACCTCAGCCGTGTATTAATCATTGCAAGGCTAAAATCGAACGTGTCTTTCTTCATTCAGGCTCCAAACCTATCATACATAAATCTAAATCTAATCCCATATACGTTTACATGTGTAGTAATTCGGATCCCAGTTTAGATTACAAAATGGATAACAAAAGTGTTACTATTTTTTTTCTGAATTTTACTCTTGTGCATGGGTGATATATTCAGTATTTTGTAATTATTTCAAAATAAGTTTATTTCATTCAATAAAAGTATTACACTATTGTAAAACGCATCATTTTTAGATTTTATTTTCAATAATTGTACTCAATAAATTGGAACGCAATTCGGAACATTCACTTATATAAAAATATACTTATCTTTTCATATGTAGTCAATCTTTCCAGAGACACAGTTCAAACGCCATGTGATACTTACGTTTTTATACTGTAGTATACAAGACAAATTTAATCACCAATGCATTTGAAAAAAGCATCTTTAATTAAATTTGTAATTTATTGGATAACTGCTCATGTTTATTTATCGTGTAATTTAAAGTTTATTTAAATTTCTTAATGAAATGACATTCCCTTTTAGAGGGGGGGGGGGGGGGGGGGGGGGGGGGGGGGGGGGGGGGGGGGGGGGGGGGGGGGGGGGGGGGGGGGGGGGGGGGGGGGGGGGGGGGGGGGGGGGGGGGGGGGGGGGGGGGGGGGGGGGGGGGGGGGGGGGGGGGGGGGGGGGGGGGGGGGGGGGGGGGGGGGGGGGGGGGGGGGGGGGGGGGGGGGGGGGGGGGGGGGGGGGGGGGGGGGGGGGGGGGGGGGGGGGGGGGGGGGGGGGGGGGGGGGGGGGGGGGGGGGGGGGGGGGGGGGGGGGGGGGGGGGGGGGGGGGGGGGGGGGGGGGGGGGGGGGGGGGGGGGGGGGGGGGGGGGGGGGGGGGGGGGGGGGGGGGGGGGGGGGGGGGGGGGGGGGGGGGGGGGGGGGGGGGGGGGGGGGGGGGGGGGGGGGGGGGGGGGGGGGGGGGGGGGGGGGGGGGGGGGGGGGGGGGGGGGGGGGGGGGGGGGGGGGCCAAGGGGGGGGGGGGGGGGGGGGGGGGGGGGGGGGGGGGGGGGGGGGGGGGGGGGGGGGGGGGGGGGGGGGGGGGGGGGGGGGGGGGGGGGGGGGGGGGGGGGGGGGGGGGGGGGGGGGGGGGGGGGGGGGGGGGGGGAGGGAAAAAGGAAGGGGGGGGGGGGCGGCACCAGGGAGGAGAGGGGAGGGGAGGGGGGGGGAGAGAAGGGGAAGGGGGGGGGGGGGGGACACAAAACAAAAAAAACAAAAAAAACAAAAAAAAAAACCTCCCGAGAGGGGGGAGGAGGAGGGGGGGGGGGGGGGGGGGGAGGGGGGGGGGGGGGGGGGGGGGGGGGGGGGGGGAAGGGGGGGGGGGGGGGAGGGGGGGGGGAAAGAAAAAAAAAAAAAAGAGAAGAGAGAAAGAAAGAAAAAAAAAAAAAAAAAAAAAAAAAAAAAAAAAAAAAAAAAAAAGGGAGGGGGGGGGGGGGGGGGTTAGGACGCTGACCTCATTGAAAATCACGTAAGATAAGCCGGGTGTCATCACTTATCAATGTAAAGGCACACAGGCAAACATGGCCATACATGTATATGGTATATGACACAATTATTGTGCACATATCTCACGACGATATTTTACTTTTCCAGTTCATTTGAGTCTTTGTTTTGAGAGTTCGTTGCAACTTTCAAAATAGAAATACGTTTACTGCTCCTTTAACAATAAAAAACATAGAAGCTGAACAACGAATGTAAACGTTCAAAATGACCAGAAAAGTTACGGTCAAGAAAAGTTCTAAAAGCAGAGTGATGCAAACTACCGCTGGATGTTATCTTGGTTCCCATGGAAACCTCGACGGAAGCAGTATGGATGTTTTCAACTGTACCAATACTGCTTGTAGTAGAGTTGTAATGGAGTGACCGTACCATACCGTGTTGTGTTACTGCCGTTGCTCATATATATCATCCTTGATAGAACTGCGAGCCGGTCACAGCATACTAATTACCTACCTCGAGTGTTCCACTTTCCAACTCCAATGCCGAGATAATATCTTGAGGTGGCGTGCTAGACTGGCTAGCAGTCAATAAAGCGCTATGTAACACCAGATACAGCTCCTTTCGAATAAGTGAGCTGTATTCGGTGCAAATTAACGAGTACGAGGCGCTTCAACGAATACAGCTCCCCTGATCAAATGGGAGCTGTATTCGGGGTTCTTAAAATTGTACCTTTTTTTCGAATAGAGCACCCCAGTGACCCGATGCAACAAAGACGTATCATTCGTTTATACAAATACGCGGCAAAGAATTTATTGTAGAATAACAAATCCATACCGCTATTTAGGATGCAGTACTTAGCCCTGGGATGTCTGTTATTTTGTCCGCATGTGTTGTCGGACAGTTGAATGAAAAATTGAAGTTCAATTACTTGAATGATATTGAAAAATTATTTTCTTCCAATAAACCATCATTGTTTTCATATGACGAAAGCATAAATGGCAAAAAAATATTGACAGAATGAATGTGGGACAAATAGACGGACGGAATAGAAGTAACATACATATATATTAAATATATGTTCGATGTTTTTAGGCGATTAAGGTTCCTAATTTCTATTTGTGGACATTTTTAACAAAGGGATCATGGTTCTTTATATATTCTAATAGAGCAAACATAAGGAGCTTTACTCGAATTTGTACATGCTTTGCTTCGAATACACCTCCGCTATACCAAGTGAGCTGTATTCGTTTATGTGCACCGAACACTGCGCCCCGGGGAGCTGTATTCGAAAGAAGCTGTATCCGGTGTTACAGCGCTACACATTCCAAAATCAAGAGCTTTGGTTAGTAAGGAAAGCGCTAGAGTTGTTGAATTCAATAAGCTGGACACGGAATAAGGATTATGTTCATTATGACATAGGAAGCGACAAGTTTTAGACAGGACCATTTATCAAAATCGCTCATGTTGAACCACCATACAACTTCTGACCAACTTTGAAAAAATGGCAATTATAAACTGGAAAGAAAGCAATCACGGTCTTCATACCATGTGATCTAGTTACATGTACCTATTTCTTTTTACTATTTCAGTCAGCAACCATAATACATGTACTTGTTTGGGCTAAAACAGACTTCTAAAACTGAAAAAAAAATGGTTTTCAGTTCATTCTTCTGATGATTCCTGTTCTAAAACTGGACAATTTCATCAGAGCAATTTCAAACAGATCTGGCCTGAATATTGGCTTAACTAACGGACTTACATTCTTAACAAACAACACTGCATTCAAGTCTTCATTAAAATACAACTTCTTAAGTCAAATGGGATTTTTTTAAACAAAATCGATTGAAAACTCATAGATAGGTAAATGTAGTTTTACATTTTGGAAAATCTCTCTTCTTGCTACTGACCAAAAAAGGTCAACTTCTTGAAAAGAATGTTATTCTGTTATACGAGTTTCCCACTTTGTACTTTTTACCAAGCCCGCTTCAAAAGTAGGCACTGATACATAGATGTCTGATATTTGCATTTCAAGATGTATGTGACAGTTTTTATTGTATAGTTCTGCAAGAAAAATCCCAAAGAACCGAATAAAACTCGGCATCGTTGTCCCTTAAATCAAAGAACTGCTTGTTGTTTTGCACTATATACACAGCAGTTATATCTAACTGATATAAAAGTGTTGTTAGAACTAGTGGTTTGGGGTCGGCTTCTTTCTCTTGTGTCATCGTTTCGGTGTTACCATTTGTTTCGATATAATCACCGGTTATCGGCAGTTAACTGGTCAGTAAGCCACCTTCTATTGGTAGTAGCACACCATGAAGCATTGTAGCTTTATCACTCAACAAAAACATGATAGAATCCACAATTTCTGATACCTCTGAAAATATAATTTAGAGAACGTTATTTAGCTCTACCAACAAAACTTATAAAACATAATATTTTCATTCATGAAACGGTCTTGTATAAAAATGAATTTCATTTTTTTCATCCAGGCATTGTCTCACAGTATGATGTAACTGATAAAAGCAACTTGTTTCAAAGACCGTGTGAATCAAGATAACCAAACAGTGTGGTCCCAAATAGCAGTGAAGTGTGGATCAAGATAAGCTTACAGTTTGGATCAAGTTACCCGTAAAGTGTGGATCAAGATAAGCTTACAGTTTGGATCAAGTTAACCGTAAAGTGTAGATCAAGATAAGCTTTTATAACCTGGATCAAGATAAAAAAGGTTTGCACCGACTTTCCTGGATCCATACCAATGACAAAGCTCAAAGGTGTTTTGCTATTGCTGAGCACATGACCTAGTACATATAATGGCATAAACAATTAACATGACGCCAGGTGTCAATCAAGTGATTTCAATACCAATCAAAAACCGTCAGCTACGTACACGTGTTATAGGACGGCGTGCAATAAAGCATTAAGCCGGCAGCTACTAGAGCGAAACAAACAAATTTAGATCAAATTCAGTGGATAATAAAGGATGAGCCCAATGAGTCAGTGTTGCTAATTCGGCCATCTCCGTAAGAATACGTGAGAATTTTGGCACAGAAACATTGATGACGTCAGAATCATCAAAAGCGTTACTGTAGGAAAATATTTGTATTACTAGCCATAAAATCTTTACAGTCTCCAACTGACACATAAATGGTAATTAAGAAACAGTCCTAAAAGCTTCTCACCTATAAATCTTCCCATTGGAATTCTTGCTAACATAGGGTCTGCTTTTGCTGGGTCACTCCACGCCATTTTGCCTAGTTCTGTAAGCGCCACGGTTGGATTGATAGCGTTTACACGAATCTTAAAATACAATTAAGTATTTACTTAGTTTTACTGTGTTCAATACCTTTACAAAATATCAACATGTTTTGGTGTCAAATGTTAAAAATTTTGAATTCAGTCTCGAAACAATTTGGCTTGAAATATATAATAAATTTCGAAACAAAGTGGTCCACAACATATCAACAACTTCTTTCAAAGTCTGTCTCCAAAGGTTGTAAAATACTGATGTACATTGTACATGTATAATTAAGTTATATTTAAAATCAAGGGTTCTGGTCAGTAAGACTGTGCGTTAAATTCATAATCACGTAACTGTACACCTGACAGATAGATCAGACATCAGGATCTCGCTGCCTCGGTAGTGAATGTTGTCACTTTAAATAGTTAATTGGCTTGCCATAATTTTAATTGACTGGTACCCAGAAGTAAATGGTACAGATAACCAGGTAAATGAAGTCACGGTGAAAACAATACCTGCATAAATACTCAATGTATTTACACAATAAAAATGTTTTCTACTCCGCTGCGTCACTGTAAAATTATCATAAATGAACTGTAAGTTTCTCGATTAAATCAACGACTTCATTAACGGTTTTTAACAGTAAATCAGTTGGCTGCAGTATCGGCTTGCTGTCGTAAGCTGTCAAAATGATCAATTAGTGTATTAACAGTTCAGTAAATTCTACAGAATTTATGATTAATGACTGGATGTAACAGATTGCAGACAATACACGCACATAACGGAGATTGAAGTAACAGCTGAAGTGCGCAAAGAAATGCAAATATATCGTGAAAATGTTTTCCAGATGAACGTAAGCTTATTGGTTACTTTGTGCTGTCTGAATGGTTTGTTTAAAGGAACTTTGTGTAGATAAATGAATACCTGTGAAAAACTTAAATACAGGACGTCTTGCATTACTTGGCAGCTGAAGGTCTTAAAGCAAGACCAGCTACAAGACTGATACATGCACCAATTGGTCCAAATATCGAAATTTTGTGATACTTATGTTGGAAAAATGATAATGAAAATTATTTTAAATAATTTGAGTGACAGTAAAATATTGACATTCCAAAAAATATGTATGTTGTCGGTAGGGTCTCATCGTAGTGTACTGTTGCAGTTCATGTATATGTAACGAGCAGTCATCAGTACAGGTTATAGTCTATATTGCAGGAATAAGATAATTCATTGAAAGTGAGCACTTACGAACCGCAGCAATAAATATGCTTATTACTGTAACATGGACTGTAACCGGCTTAGAGTTGGTTCCACATACAGACAAATTTTGCATTGAAACACATAGAGAAGATTAGCGCTATTGTACCATAGTGCTATACTTACTGGAAAAATAAGTAAAATAATTTTCATATTGCAGATATTGAGTCATAATGGAAAATGAATATTGCTTTTTTACTGAAATATGAGGGAAAGAAAGACAAGTTGTAAAACATTTATCCGAACAAATCACTATCACTGCCAAGCTCTGGCCTCTGGTAAATACTGTTGTATAACATGTTCATCCCAGTGCAAATATTTCAAACAAAATTATCTTTTTCATTGTCGTTACTTTCATGTGATATTTTTCACTTACTGACAAAATGGTGCGGGAAATCCAGAGCAAGAGATCAGTTTGGTGCGGCCTAATCTTTCCAAAGTGTCTGCCAGACAGTTTTCAACAGATATATTAGACACTATATCTCTCACGATCGTTTCAAGTCACTCTTTTGTTTACCTATCTTTTACATTAAATCAGAATAACAGGATTTTCGCATTTTATCAGAACGTACTTTGTCAATACTAGATTGCGTTTTGCGATCTTGAACTGTATGGTCATTGCGAATATTAATATTAACATTCAATGCAACCAAACGTTTTACATAAACCGCTGACTGCTCCCTATTTCATTTTCAAAATGTTCTCGGGTCTCTGACCGTATGGTACCTGGGCACTGGTATTGCATATATTGTACAGTAACGTGGTACAAATGAATGATAGCGATTGGATAAGTCAGGCAAGAAAAGAGTTATAATACTTTTTTTGATATCGTGCATGTTCCTCTAAAATCAAAAGCTGCAAAAACTTTGATCAAGATAACACTGCATAAAACTGTACAGCATTATCTCGTTTCGAACTGCTGACTATAAGCAGAACGGTTCGGGTATCAATAGTAGACATGATCTTGATGACTGTATAGTCATTTCTTAATATCAACATGTATGTATAAGAGCTGAAACAGGATGCCAGTCACATTACCTAACCATACCAAAAAAATATAGTAGACCGTTTATGTACATGAAACATTCAGGGGCTCCCGGCGTGGAACTGCGAGATTAACATATGCCGACACCCTTTCCCTTTAATTAATTCTTCATTTATGAATCATATCCAGTATAATTACATAACTACCATTTGAGTTTAACAATTGAATCAAACATCATACAATCCCAGCTGTGCATGTGAACGTAATCGCATGCTGAGAAAATAAGAAGCCTGATGGCAGATCGAAATACGGTGCATGCCGGTTGGTTACCGCACAGTTTCTATCTCCCGGTATGGAGCTTCAAAACAGAGGCTTTCGTTACAAATAATTAAAACTTTGTTAATTTGTTACTGTTATTCATGCGTGCTTATTGATAAAAATGGATTACCTTCTTTTTGGAACGAGTGTTTTTTTTAATTAAATATTAAGATTATGTGTGCTCAAAGCATATCACTGGGTTTCATCGAGATCGGTTTCAACAACTGAATTTTCGATTCAGTCTTTGCCTGATCACCTCGGCAGTTTGTCTGCATGGAAGTCTTATACATTTAGTTAGACTGATGTTTTATATAACATGTAAAAACAGAACTGTTTTGGTACACGGCTGCAGTATTTCTATGTGGTAATTAAGTCTATAAAACATTTTCAAGAAAATTAGGACAATCTTAACTAGTCGATATATTAATTTGCAGTCTATCTTCCACCGTCTGGTTTTCTTCGAAAACTCTACATAGATCTGTCCTATCGGTAAGACCATTAGGCAATGTTTTAATTCCCGTCTGCTACTTGTGATAGCGATGACAGCTATATGGAATACGCTGAGTTCCAAAGAGGCTTTTAGATCTGAATAGCAATTACTGTAAGTGTAGAATTATTTGCCAGCTTCTAATTTTCGCGATAACTGTGGTAATCCTACATCCGCGAAAGCGTGTTTAAAGCGATTATTTGTACATATAGGTGTAAGCTACACTTCCTGAATGTTTTTGTATATCCGCGGGAATTTATAATCATGGAAATGTAATATCTACTACTCACAAAAATGAATCGTTGCTCGAAAATTTGTCACCGCTGCTTTCAATACAAATACAGTAGTGGACGATGGCGTATTAATGATCATTTCAAGAATGATAATATTTATGAATGTATCATGCAGACGTCTTACTTAATTCACCATTCCATTGAAGTTTTTATTTTTTCCTCGTCTGCTGCGGTTTCATGAAAATGAATTATTACCGACATCTGGTGATGCCGATGCCAAAATGATTCTCTGTTTTCTACCTATGCTGCATAGAATTATTTATCATTAAAATTCAAACATTTCTCTGGATGTATTAACTGAAGATATAAACGATAAGAAGCTATTAATGCTATTATTACATGTGCAATTTATATGTTCATGGTATTCATACGCGGTAATATGATTATAAAGTGTTTAAACAAAGTGTGCGATAATTTAACAAGAACATGTTTAAAATGGAAAGTACTATGAAAATGCTTTTTTGGAAAAAGAAATTTCTTCGAATTCTTCTATTAATGATTGGTGAGTATTTTTAAAATGATAAACTTTTTAAAGAAGGGTTATTAATTGTATTATGGGTAAAATGTTCACGGGCATTAATGACAGTTTCAAGCCTTTAAAATGTAATAGACTGTGTCGTGTTTTTTTGTGTGTGAAAGTGCATGGTAGATGTTCTCGTGAGTGATTATTAATAACTACCCGAGTCAGATCGAACTACTTATAATAGAGTTAATACAAAAAAGTCATATTTAATCTGGCGTGCCATTTGGTCAAAGTTTGGCATCTTTTACATTAAAATTTTTAAATATATCTTGATTCGAGAAATAGTGCGTGCAATATCTGCCCAATGCATGTTCTTGATTCTAATTCAGCTAAACTTCCAGAACGATTTGTCTATCCTCTTAAGGGCGCTCTAAGAAGAGTACTAACTGAATAGAAATCAACAGTGTAGGTCATGATCAGACGGCATAGGTAGCAAGTGGTCAGGCTGAGTTGCACGTTAAACCGTAGTTCACAAACATATTCATTTTATTATCAATTTGAAATAAAAAAAAAAAAGAGTTAATATATTCAACTGTGTGTGTAATATATTCTCAATTGGTCTGTTGGGAAAATAGAGATCTTACTTTTATTCTAACGAAATATGAAGCATAATTTTGCTTCTCTCTGAAATGAAACTTTGTATGGTAAAGCGACTGCTTCAAGTTCCTTTACCGCTAGAATATTGCAAAACCGACCAGCACGCTTCTATGTCTGGCTTTGGAGGTGTAAAGTCGTTCAGTTACCCGCACAAGCACTGGTAAACGCTTATTGGTCCTTTAATAAGCATATTTATATCAAAACATGCCATTTTCCATCTAAGTTACATTATTCTATTGAGAGAAAAAACTTTTATGTTAAGCTCAAATTTTAACACATATAAATAGCAAAAACACACGATTTGGAAAAAAGTCATGAAATACAAATATAGGACAAACAGAGCTGGACCAGTAATCTCGAGAAGTTTTTAATTCACTTCCCGAAAAATATGACACTATTCCGTGAATCACACTGCACGCATTGCGTTTGACTTGCACCAATGAAATATTGCTGAATCAGCATAAAAGACAACTAAACGGGAAAAAACGCAAATATCTGACTGATTTCTTACTCTATTCTATAATTTACAAGCTCATACATCCAACAACTCAAACTTTTGATTATCGGGTAAGATTTCCCTACAAAATGCTATAAAGAATACCACGAAGAAAATGGGGAATCAAGTGCGTTGAAACACTTGATGTAGTTGAAATGATGAATGTTTTATGTTTCAGGTGTTTTGGTGATCCTTATCTTCCTGGAACAAAATTTGCTCCAAATCTTCGTCGCAAATCAAAGTTTTATCCGAATTCATAACATTTCTGAGACTCGGATACAAGACACAACGTCATGTCTAAATACACGGACGGATCCGCCATTTCTTATCTGCACTTACGATTCCAGCCAGGATGTCTTCGTTTCCGAATCATTACAATCGAGCGGTCTATGGGAACCAAAGATGACGAAACTGTTTAAGGAAATTCTAAAACAAACCGAAAGTGTAACAGTTATAGACGTTGGCGCCAATATCGGATATTTCAGTCTATATGCGGCTGCACTCGGACATTATGCTGTGGCTATTGAACCAGTTGAAAGAAATGTACAGAAGTTTGCACAGGCGATACATTTAAACAATTTTCAAGGACAAATAACAATTCTTAAAAATGCCCTGTCGAATGAGCGTAGAGAGGTGCACATGAGCTTGCCTAGTGACAAAAACCAGGGAGCAGCGAGAGTCCTGACTGATGACGAAATGTTTTACAGCACAAAGACCCTTACATCTGCAAGTATCGTGTTAGATGATCTTACTGCTTTCATCAACACCGGAGATATCATTATCAAATTAGACATAGGTACATGCATACTATTTTGGTTTGTTTCATATGAATGCTAGCATTTCCAGGAAGTTATTATTGCATATTTGTTGAGGTCGCTTCCTTTATGATACTAACTTGCAAGAGCAACAAATTTATCACTTAAATCAATTAAGTCGAGAGGCGCGGCGGTGTAACGGCAGAGCGTCGGATCCTAACCGTCCGCGGGATTTGGTTGAGACCTCAACATCCCCTTAGTTTAGATATTCACCGAAATCATGAGTGAGTGTGTGGTTTATTGTATGACCAATGATGGCATCGCTATTCAGTGAAATAAATATAAAACTGTAATTAAGCAATTTAATTTACAATGAAACTAATATACCAATGTATACATATGACGAAAGCGTAAAACTAATATTGACAATTTTACTCAAAACGATGGTTATAAAGAAACCAAAGTATTTTGCCTGCGACAGTAATCACGTAATCGAAACGCGTTGCTTAAGTCATATGCTTTTGTTTACAAGAATTTTCTCTGATTTAAGTGATATACCAGATCATGTGACTAATGACTGACCTATCAGATTGCATGAATATAGCGAGTCATAAAATAAATTTCAATAGTTTACTGTTGCATATTTACAACAAAAAAAGTGTTTTAAGATTTGCATAAAGGCAAGCTGACAACAGTTTGAAGTACTAGTGAATACTTCAAACATAAGCTTAATTATAAGTGATATTCAGAGTAAAGTATTTGTTTACAACTTCGTATATTCGATAATTACTAGAATTTTCCCCGTTTCAGAAATATAGTGTGACGCCTGGAACAAGACATTTTTATTACCAGTACCTTTTAAAATGTCAGGATATGCTTAACATAAAAACGAACCTTTGTTTGTCCTTTGTTGCCTTTTTCGAGACAAAAATAAAAATCTATTTGCGAAGTCAAGGGTTTTTAGAGTATAACTATATGTGTCATAAATAACAGAATATTTTGGAGGGTTCTGAAATTTCTCTCGAAAGTATTTGTATCTGATATGCAAGACCCAATAATCTATAGAAAAGATTTCCCTTTACTGAAACTCGTTACAGAGTTCTTCTTTGCAATGTTACAACGAGTTTTGAGTTACTGAATTTGCATATCGTGCAGAAATTATAGCGTAAATTTTGCAGTCCTTCACGGTTATTTATTCAATTTCATGAATTTGAACAGTTTAGGTTAGTGCTTAAATCCATATATAAGTGTGTTGTTGACATTCCAATTTAGGTAAGACGGTCCCTTTTCCAATGATTGCAACTGACATGATAAGTATCTTATTGGGTTCTGACAACTAGAAATGCAACTGTTTCATTAATCTCTAGCTTTGCATACTTACCGGTAAGCTCAAGGCATCTACCTTAAGCCAACAGGATGCCCGCAATACCTCAATCCTTAATCTAGAGTATGCAGTAAGTTTACTTCGACTTTTTGGGGTGTTAGTATCATAACCTTCATAAGTTACGTGATAGTGAATTTAGGACTACCGGAAGCGCCAGGCCCTCGTACCGGTTTAGTAACTACATACTTAAAAATCCACAAAAAGACTTGCACCTGGAGTTGGAATGCATTTCACGCAACTTGCACGAGTAGTTGGAATGCATTTTACCCTACAGTGAAGTTATCTGAAAAGGATATGAGATAATACCGAATATTTCTAAGTAAATTGTTTTAGCTATAAAATATTCATAACATAATGTTTCCAAAACACAGAAAAAACTTTCCTTGTTACAGACAACAATGTAAGATTAATTTTATTTTGTCAGAATTTTAGTGTGGAAGTGGATTGCACATTTTGTTAATTATGTGCTTGTTGTAAACCGAAGTAAATAATTATAGTTTGGTGAATATATTTACATTACATCTTAAGACGTTCTGTAATTACCGAAAGAAAATTCACATATCAAGTACCTCCTATTTCCATGGTAACACCATTTTTTGCCATTACCAACATAGTTTCTTGTTCACTTGCACGTGTATTAGACTTTCAATTATCATTCCTCTCCTTTCCACATACGTTATAACGCAGGTTTCATTTTAAGAGTAAAGCTCAACATTATTCCTACTAAGTCGGCTACAATACTTCAGATAGCTGAAACGGCCACCAAGTTACGGCGTTCTTTCCACCGACCTCATGACCTGCCTTTGACCAAAATCACACTAGTTCAGTCCTCAATGCAGTAAGTCAGTACCAGTAATAAAATGCTGGCTCTCTTATAGGTATACGCGTTATCTCGAAAGCAATTGGTCTAAAGCCTTGCAATACAGATAAAACAAAATAATGGCTTAAACTGATCCAAACGGACTGAACAGAACCACAGAATCTTGCACATAGCTACCGAGAAACCGTTTTCTCTTCTCTTTTGTGTTTGTCTCTTACTGTTTTCAATACACCTAAACTTTTCTCTTTACTTTTGTTTCAGAAGGACATGAATGCAGGGCTCTTGAAAAATCCGAATTTATATTCAATACATTCCGGGTTTCATACGTTATAACGGAATGGAGTAAAATGACATCAGTAAAACATCGTTATGGCGTCGCGTGTCCACCGGAGCGTATAAAACGGATGTCTATGATGTTGGCAAAACGTGGTTTTGTTCCGTATGGGATATCTCACAACACGCATCTAGATCCGGAAATCAGCGACAGATGGAGACACGGCGATGTTTACTGGAAACATGAGATTAAGAAAAGATGACAGCTGCCGTGAAATACGTCTCGCATCACGTCATGAAATATAGATGGAGATATAGATGTAGCTGCAGCATACACCACGACGAGTAAAGAAAGGTTGAAGCATTGTGTGGAATACAACTGATTTCTGACTTAATCCAAGCGGTGGAGAAACAGCTCAAAGCTAAAATGTGCTTACTAAAGCTAAAACTGTGCCTCTAAGAACGCCATTCGAGGATGAAAGAAAACATTGCGAGTGATTTGAAGAATATTATACATGTCATATACTGTTCATAGCAGTAAGACAAATATGCATAGAAATAACACTTGCGTCATACTGACCGAACTACATGAAAGACACGATCTCTTATTGCAGATAGAACATAGCAAACTAGCACAGGTTGAAAATAAAAAAAAGATCGATCTGAAAATGTTTTCGAAAAGCAGATTTCAATCCGGATATGCATATGTGTAAATTCTGGAAACTGATGTAGCTATTTGTGAAACATTCATAATGACTATATAATGACATACTCAAGAGAAAAAGTGGACAGAGCAAAATCACAGATAACCCGGAGATGGAAATTTACGATAAACTGCTCTGAGGACATTTAGCACCCTTGAACATGAATCAGGAGGATGTGTCATGATAAAAGGTGTAGCCGCTTAAAATGTGTGTTTATAACTCCAAAAGTAAACGATTTTCAACCATTTAATACCGCATACTGTGTATACCTTTTAAGAAATCAAATTCATCCAACAATATACATATGAAGCTTAACAAATTACATATCCAGTACTTATGTCCACGAGTAATCTACACTGGACTCCTCTAGTGGCGCGTGTGGCCACCTTCTGCTCTAATACCAGCCAATTAACGCAATGTAATGTCGAATAAATTTAAGTTTTGCTGATGTTATTAGACATTATTGTTGAATATGTTATTTGTTAAGTTGTTTTGGTTTCATGACTTTGTACAACAATAATGTCCAATAACAACCAGTAAAACGTCGATCTTACATTGTGTCAATGCGCAGTAGATGTTTAGATAAACACACCGTTGTGAATTTCAGTTTGTATGGTCATGTCACAGAATCAACCGCAGAACAAAAAGTTTAGTATCCAAATTGTTTTAAAGTTTGCAATCTTTTTATGACATAATATCTTTGATATGTGCCAAATTTCAGAACGATAAGTGTTCGATTCGTTGACTTACTGCACAATATATACTAGGGGCGTTTCTATTAATACACTTTCGATGTAATGCAAGAAGACTCCATTCAAGCCTATGTGGTTACAAAACAAGGTCACAGACTAATGTCCTGCAAGTCTTGTCTATATCTCAACAAAAATATTTATAGAAGTACAGTGTACAGCTATTGTAACAGTTACACTAACAAAATTCAGCCCGAGATATCTTGGATACAATGCGCTTTTTAAACGTTTGCAAAAAACGCTATCTACTGCTCATGTCCAACCTACCTACACAGTTCGAGGATACTATGCCAAAACGTTCTCTGGTTACTGATCAGATAAGCTGTCACTTTGACATGCTGACCTCAAAATTAATAGGGGTCATCTATTTGTCATGACCAACCAACCTACCTGGAATCTAAGGCCAAATCACTCTTTAGTTCTTGATCGGACAAGGGTTGGTCTGACGGACCGACCAACATGTGCAAACCAATATACCTCTCGATCCCCAATAGGTGCATAATTAAGATAACTGAACTTGGCCTAGGCACTGTTTCATTATATACTCTGAGTAAATTTAAAACGCACCAGGTGACAAAATCTCAGACTCTTGGTTTCATCAGCAATGTTCTTCAAAGGCCTTACAAATGAATATGAAAATGCAGAGCCAACGGAAGGACGTACTTCCCTTCTGTCTGAGGGAGATGACAGCAGCTGTAATGACCTATTCATACTTATCTACAGTCATTAAAGTCAGTTACCTTGTGTTTGCCCAGTTCAAGAGCCATAACCTTTGTTAATTTGTCAACGGCAGCTTTTGTTGAACAATAAACTGCATGGTAATCGAGTCCCTGAAGAGATGCTGCGCTTGAAACATTCACAATAGCTCCGCCTTGTTTCCTTTCTACCATTGATTTTGCAATAACCTGAAAGGAAAACAGGTATGTCGTTATTATGTTGAACAGCTTTCAGAACACTGTTTTCAAGTGTTTTGTAGTAATTTAAATTCCATTCAGTTAGCAATATTTAATTATTTATTCCTTAATATTTTAAAACGTTTGCAGTTGTCAAGCAGCAGAAAACACTCGTATCATATAACAACGGCGTGTGCTCAAAAGGGCAGTCGAACCTGCAGACAGAATGCTGTATCCAAGTCGACCTCAGCCGCAGATAGAAATTGTATCCAAGCCGACCACAGCTGCAGACAGAATACTGTATCCAAGTCGACCACAGCTGCAGACAGAATACTGTATCGAAGTCAATCAATATCGTTCTACAGACCTGAGCTATCAAACTACTGACTTCTGGATTTCTGTTAAACAGCCAGATATTTACACAAGTAAACCTTTAGCAACAATGGGTAATGAATACACTTCCCGACGTTTTCGCCGGAAACTTGCTAAACTTGTGACTGGATTGTCTTGGAGTTTTACTCTATTATAAAAGAAAGCTGATCTTTTTCTTACAACGGTTAAAAACTACATGTAATTCATTCCAGGAGAAAAAAATTAATTAACTTCTTATTGTTGAGAAAGCAGTAATATAGTGAAGGTAAGTTGTGCATTTAACGCAGTAGCACACAAGCAAAACAAAGCCTTAAGGTAAAGTTTAAACAGAAACACAAAAACAAACCTGTCCAACATTGAATACTGCTTTGAAATTTACATCTACAATCCTGAAATAAGAGGCAATTCATACATAAAACAATCATGCATACGAAGTCGTGCTTACAAAATACTGTATAGTTTAAGTCGTTTAATAAAACAACTGACAACTACAAGGTCTGAATTTTAATAAAAGTCATCTATGACTGCACCAAACCAAGATCCCTGACCGAACAAAAGGTTGGCAGGACAGGTGATCAGATGCTGTCGATCTATCGAGTCACTATTTGAATGTTATATTAAGTCAAATGCAGGACTGGACCGTATATCAATCTTTCATGGTATCATCAAGTGTTTCATAGTGTATACATCATGGTATTTAACATTATTACCCTTGCAAGAAATTTCCAATCGTTTTATTGGCCAATGATGATATCAACGGGTCAGGCAGATAATCGGGTAATATACATTTAAAATACCCTTTTTTGTACCCTACGTCAAATGTTTACGTTGAATATGAATAGTCCAGGGTAATATATGATATCATAATTATATCCATAATGTATGATACCGCTTTGATTTTTTTTCTAAAATTACAAAATCTTTACCGATTTGCCAATTTGATATACATTTACCATAAAAGTTAGGAGATATTAAAGTTTTTAAGATGTCCAAAAGATGATAAACAAGCTAAACGCGCTGTACTTTTGAATAGATTTACCAGTAAACACACTAAATCAGTTGACGACCGCCGGCATGAAAGTAATTGAAAATTGTACTACCAATTGTACTACCATTGGACACCATGACGGTATTTAAATGCGCACTTACAGACAGTTAAAGTAAAAAAAATTGAATATTTCTGTTTAAGACAAGGAAAGATAATACAAATTTTGTTCGGTTTTGACGTGGTTTATTTGGATATTACCCACCTCGATATAAATATCACCTTCGTCTAACGCTTCGGGTAATATTAATCTAAGCGGGTAATATAGCTACATGTACCACGTCAAAAAAACAATTAACATATACATTTATTATATTTTGTCAAATTTATACCAGTCTAAATCTTCTTTCGCTACATCCAGAAAGCGATCTAGTGTGTTGACCCCTGCATTGTTGACAAGAAGGTCAATATCCCCAAAGGGTTGTAAAGCTTCCCTGGTTTTGTCCCAGTCTCTGAGATCACACTGAACAGTTGTAATAGAAGGTAACTGTAATAAAAAATGAGCAAATATTTACTTTTATCAGGATATTCGCTACGCGGATCTCATTAGATGCAAACGCGACGACGTTTGGTGTTAGTTGTTCTTTCAAAAGTACCGCGTATAAAAATGTTAAAGGGATATGGGAAGCATCACCAAAAAACCTGGTTTTAACAAGGACACTATTTTAAAAAAAGACTTGCCTAAGTTTTAGAAGCTGTTGTGTGTAACAGATACTTGAGAACATTATACACTTGAGTATTAGCAACGACATGAGCATTTAAAAGAAGTATTTCATTCTGAATATCGGGGAAATTGTTTCCCAAAAGAATAGCACAGTGAACTGTATATAATAAGTAGCTATGGCAAGGCAAATAAAAGTCTGAGATGTAGTTTTTATACTATTGATTGTGGCCAAAGCTCAAGTAATATTCATGTCACTTCATATGTCAACAAAAGTGTGGATATTCAAAAGCGAAAGTCATTACTCACTTCAGATTTTAAGCTGTCCAAGTCAGACTGAGTCCTGCTTAAAGCAATAGTTTTGGCCCCAAGTTCTACCAGTTTTTTTGCAACTTCTCTTCCAATCCCTGTATAACAAGAGATTGATAATAAAACATAAGCAGTATAAGACTTGAAAGAATTGGAATCGATCTTTTCATCAAGTTTGTCTCACAAAAAGGCGTATATAAGTGGTCGACATGGTGAAAATAATGGGGCTGCAGCAATTAGAGGTCCATCTTACAGTACTGGTGTGGGATCGGCATAGAACATGTAGCACTTTTCATCAGTTATGCGCACTTTTATGATGTCAGTGCATGTGCCGGTGGTCTTAAATTCGGTGATTTTTTCAGGCCGATTTGTTGCCTAATTTCGGCCCCATTCCCCTCCAAAATAAATAAATATATTTTTCCCCATTTTTTTTTATAAGAATCCAGTAGTTGAGGAGGAATAAAAACGCCAAACTAGTACAATTTAATGTGGCCCAACAAACCCGTCGAAATCCTTCGGTACTTTCAGTGCTTTGAACATGTCTGTCGAAAACGTATAAAATATGTACAATGAAAACTCTTTTTGTTTATATGTTCAAGTAGAAGCAAGAAAAGCATGTACACATCTCATCTCTTTTTGTTGACAAAGGCGAACCTCAGTGCCCTAGATAGGTCCCAAAATGTGCACCTCTACGCAAATGGGTTCATTTGTGACTTTTTATATGACTTTGGTAACTCTGGTCACTTCTGGTCACCACCAGTAACCTTAACCAAAGGTGACCAAGAATAACCAAAAGTTACCAAAGACTATGAAGAGGTCACAAATGGATAGGGTTGTGCAGATGTGCACATTTTGGGCCATATATGCAGTGCCCAGCTATAGGTCAAAGGTCATAAAATAGATCATACAGGTCCGCTGGCCCGTTGTGCGATTTCTATGTCAGATATCTCTTTTGCGAATATCAACAGAACACAAATATTGCAATCGTATTTGTACGAACCCTTTCCAGCACCTGTCACGAGTGCTGTCTTTCCATCAAATCTAATATCCATTCTCACTGATTTTTTCGATTGTGTCCCTTGAAATGAAACTCCGTTTCGTTTCTTTTTGGTGATAAGAGTTAGATCAATCATAACCGCTAGAAATTTTAGAGTTTCTGAATTCAAAATCGTACTGGATAAAGTTTGAATTCCACATCGTACGTACAGTAGGGATGTAAAGTTTTATAATGCTGGGGAAATTGTCACATGTTTAATTTTAATTTGATCTCTCTCCTCTTTCCGTAGAAAATGTGTTCGTTCGCTTCATAAAGGAGTGAAGTCCCTTTATTAATCTCCTGTTACAACTGTAACACAACATTTGATTAGCTGAAAGTATGACAGCTTTATCGAAAAGTCCAATGAAGATAAGCCATACAACTCTCGGTTGGAATTTGTCGAGAAGGACAGGAATCAACAAAACTTTAGAAACCATGCACTGTTGCTTCTTGTTTTCGGCGTGTATTGTAACTTAGCAAGCAATGCTTAGAACATTTAAAACAGGTGAATATTCTTTTACTGGTGCCCTTTTACTATTGGCCATATTTTTTGTCAGTGTTTCGAGAACCAAGTTCATCTGTCCATGACCACAAGAAACATGAGAAAAACTGTCAAAAGTCTGAAAAGCCAAAAAGGCATGTCAATACAGTGTCAGTGAATCTCACTCGTAATACAAGTACAAATTAAACAGTTCTCAGCTTCACACGTCCAGTTACTGATAATATAACTATAGGTGCTACCTATCAATTGGAAAACCCAAATACATTTATTATATATCCTAGCATTACCAGTTCCCGTCAATTTAACAAACAAAATACAAACAACAACATCACTTAGGTAACAATTGATACACTTACATTTTCTTCCAAGTAGTTAAAAACATTTTATTTAAAAATAAGTCTGTCAAAACCTTGTACAAATCAAGTTTAAGACCTGTAGACCATGAGTTGTAAATGCATGTATATCATCAGTTAACAAAATGGTGTCACCTGTTCCCGTACTATTTATAGACCTGTAAAATGCTATACCATACGGTACCGGAAATGCAAATTATGTTCCGGTACAAGGACACTATTTAACCGCGAAATGTTTGATGAATGAAAATTGTATATTTGTAACATACATTTCATGCGGTATTACTGATTACCGAAAACAACTTTTTACCGGAAACAACCAAAAACAAATGAGATTACCGGAAACAAGTCATAATTTAATAGTATTTATGTTAAATACACTTTTTATTATTCTAAATTATATAAATTGATGTATTTGTTGAATATGTGTAATTTTAGAATGATACGTTAGATTTTAAGCGAATTAGTTCTATGTAACTTAGTGTGTACTTTATGTTGTAACGATTACCTCCCTCAGACGGTATTGAAACTCAAAATCATTGAAATGAAAGATCTTTATTAGAAAAAAAGTATTACTTGTCTTTTTTATTTATTAAAATTAAATATTGACGTTAATAGTGATTTTTTCATACCACTGTTCCCTGAAAATAATGTATGTTCTGTATCATACCGTTGTTAATTATGTTATATGTTTTTATTCAACCTTGTAATGATATATGCAAATAAAGAATTTTTAAATGTTTTTCTAGTTTCTGTTTTTATTTTCATTCACTAATGGGAATTTTCGTAACTGGAAATGCAGATAAGCCGTAAAACTGTCAAGGAGCTTGAACAAAATATTAACGCTAAAATTTATCGAACTACCGAAGTTTTAGTAAATATAAATATCATGCGTGAATCAGAAGAATGCATGAAATATGTTTAAAAACATTTTCATAATATATAATAGAAAATTTAATCAGGTACTAATCATTTAATTGTTCATACATAAGAGGCCTTTGCCAGCGCATATTTCACCGCGCGGGATGATAATCTCCGACATAATTGTCAGTTTACAGTCTTTAAAAACTGTCAATTGATAATTACACTCGTGCGCCCCCTTTAATCTGTGAACGTTCCGTTTGAGTACGCAATGTCAAAATTAATTATATCAAACAATAATACTTTATTCATAAATTAATTAATGCCCCCGTCCTTGAATCTCACGACATGTTAAAATGTTTGAGGTGTATGCAACAACTTTTACATAGTTTGATTTTCTATTGTTTCGAACGTATATATCTTAAGTATAAAATTGCGAATGAATTCCTGTAACGCTCGGTCATATGACACGTTGAAATATCATAGTTATGTATGCATAAATCTTGATAAAATAAATAATACTATATAGATTCATGCTTTTCAGATCTTACATGAAATGCATATATATTTTTTCTTGATATGCTACCAATATGTGCATTATGTCAATACCCACATTTTATCTACATTTTTAAGTATAACAAAGAAAAAAATCACGAATAATTCATAATTATTCACAATTTAAAATTATGCTTGATTTAAAAGCGATGACAGTGATTCATATATGTATTCATATTTGTAAAGGGGAGTAACTCAAATTACAATGAAAACTGGAAGGCAATGACAAAAATACGTATAAGTCTCTTAAATGGTAATACATATGATCAAAATTAAACATATTATATTATACAAACATATCATCTTCTATCTAAATTACTTAATAAATCGTTGAAAATCCACTCATGGCTAGAAATATCATTTGTTTTCGGTAATCTCATTTGTTTTTGGTTGTTTCCGGTAAAAAGTTGTTTTCGGTAATCAGTAATACCCATTTCATGTATATTTTACATGTAACATTTTCATTAAAATCAGGGCGTCCGGTAGGCTTTGAAACTCAAGGGTCATTTTTAGCTCGACTTTTCTATGAAAAGGGGAGCTATCCTACTCGCCCCGGCGTCGGCGTCAGCGTTGGCGTCACACCTTGGTTAAGTTTTTCGTACCACCCCACTTTATTTCAAAAGTATTAGAGGTATGGCTTTGAAACTAACCATATTTGTTCACCATCATAACCTCCATCTACAGACAAGAGTACATAACTCTGTCAAGATTTTTGACAGAATTATGGCCCTTTTTTGACTTAGAAAGTGTATTGAGCTTGGTTAAGTTTTTCGTACCACCTCACTTTATTTCAAAACCATTGGAGGTATTGCTTTGAAACTAACCATACTTGTTAACCATAATGACCTTCATCAACAGACAAGAGTACATAACTCTGTCAAGATTTTTGACAGAATTATGCCCCTTTTTTTACTTAGAAAATACATTGAATATAGGTAAAATCCACATATTGCCTTAACCCTTTGAGATATTGCTTTGAAACTTTGAATGCTTGTTTACATCATTACCCCCATCTGTAGGCAAGAGAAGGTAACTCTGTCAGGGATTTGTTTTAAAAATTAAGGCCCTTTATCGACTTAGAATCTTGGTTAAGTTTTTCGTACCAGTCCACTTTTTGACTAAACTGTTCGAGATATTACTTTGAAAGTTGGAATACTTGTTTACCATCATGATCCCAAAACAAGGGCAGGAGAAGGTAATTCTGTCGAGGATTTTATATGAATTATGGCCCTTTTTGACTTAGAAACTCAGTTAAAATTTTCATTCTTGTCCACTTGTTGACTTAACCATTTGAGATATTACTTTGAAAGTTGGAGTACTTATGAACCATCATGAGACCTATCTGTAAGCAAGAGAAGATAACTCTGTGAAAATGTTTCTTGATTTGTACTTAGAAATTCTTAGTTAAAGTAGTTAAAGTCTTGTGTGCCCTTAACTGTCAAAGTTTTGTTTTATTGGCAAGCACTAAAAAAGTCGAGCGCGCTGTCCTACTGACAGCTCTTGTTAAATTCTGTTGTGTTTTTCATTGGCTCTATCCAGACTTGACAGTTTCAACTGAAACTATGTTGCCAACTCTATAACATAAGGTTGTAGTTGGAACATCATGCAATTAAGGAGCCGTATACCCTGAAACACCCTTCTCTTTCATCATTGTATATGCATTTGTCATGCTTGTGGGAGAATACTGACGTAAGATTGCATTTTCACAAGTAGGCTGAAGCTGAAAACTAAATTGAAATGTGCCAAAATAAATACACTTGATAAGGGATAGTACCCAACAGAACACCCGTTTATGACAAGAAACAGTGCGGTAAGGTAGTGGTTTTTACTTGATAGGAAGAAGTCATAATTTAGGTCATCACTGATGCAGACAGACTAGATAATACCTTGAAATTCATAAAATACTGGCATGTTATCTAATGGAATGAATAGTTGTTAGTAAAAATAGGTAATTTAACATCAGTTTTTAGCTCGACTTTTCTATGAAAAGGGGAGCTATCCTACTCGCCCCGGCGTCGGCGTTGGCGTCACACCTTGGTTAAGTTTTTCGTACCACCCCACTTTATTTCAGAGTATTAGAGGTATGGCTTTGAAACTTACCATACTTGTTTACCATCATAACCTCCATCTACAGACAAGAGTACATAACTCTGTCAAGGTTTTTGACAGAATTATGGCCCTTTTTTTACTTAAAAAGTGTATTGAGCTTGGTTAAGTTTTTTGTACCACCTCACTTTATTTCAAAACCATTGGAGGTATTGCTTTGAAACTAACCATACTTGTTTACCATCACGACCTTCATCAACAGACAAGAGGACATAACTCTGTCAAGGTTTTTGACAGAATTATGCCCCTTTTTTACTTAGAAAATACATTGAATATGGGTAAAATCCACTTATTGCCTTAACCCTTTGAGATATTGCTTTGAAACTTTTAATGCTATTTCACATCATTACCCCCATCTGTACGCAAGAGAAGGTAACTCTGTCAGGGATTTGTTTTAAAAATTAAGGCCTTTTATCGACTTAGAATCTTGGTTAAGTTTTTCGTACCAGTCCACTTTTTGACTGAACTGTTTGAGATATTAATTTGAAAGTTGGAATACTTGTTTACTATCATGAAACAAAAACATGGGCAGGAGAAGGTAATTCTGTCAAGGATTTTATTTGAATTATGGCCCTTTTTGACTTAGAATTTCAGTTAAAATTTTCATTCTTGTCCACTTGTTGACTTAACCATTTGAGATATTACTTTGGAAGTTGGAGTTCTTATGTGCCATCATGAGACCTATCTGTAAGCAAGAGAAGATAACTCTGTGAAAATGTTTCTTGATTTGTACTTAGAAATTCCTAGTTAAAGTCTTGTGTGCCCTTAACTGTCAAAGTTTTGTTTTATAGGCAAGCACTAAAAAAGTCGAGCGCGCTGTCCTTCTGACAGCTCTTGTTGTATTTCTTATAATAAATTTAGATTGATGTGCAACATACCTGTCAGTTTCTTACGAGTGCAAGGCCAAGTTTTGTTTACTACGGAAGCGGGCTTTCTTGATTGGAAAACGCGTCAGAGCCTCGTTATAGTGCAAAACAAACTAGCTCGGGTATAGGTGACGCTCGAAAACAGGGGACGCGAGGATAGTAGTTTCTGCTCATATAGCGGGCTAACTGGTATCGCGGTTACCTCCTTTCTAATTTTCCTTTCTGATCGTAACGAGGCTGACACTGCAGTGACACCTATACGTCGACATGAAATCTAATAGGTCACATGGCATTTAATAATGTAATATTTCATTGTAAATGGGAAGATAAAGTAACCTTTCATGCAATCACCCAATTTCATACAAATATATACCGCGATACCAGTTAACCCGTGATATGAGCAGAAACTACTATAGTAGGCTTCCTCACACAGTTAAGTGTGGTCTTAATGTAAACATGCTAAAAAAAGTTGCAAAATCATTTTTCAGTTAGTTACTTGATTAAATTTAGTAAATTGTCAATTCAACAATATTGTGAAACCATCATGACATCTGAAAATTCGATGCCGTGTGCGCTATTTGGCCCCAAAATAACATGTATAGAAACAAGGTGGAAGGTCATTTTTGTACCAGTAACCTGTGCATCAATAAAATCTCCTTGAGACAAATTTCTGTGGGACTAAATGGTATTGGGTGATTTTTACCCTAACGCCTGTCTTAATTTCGATAAGCAGAAGACAAATTTGAGAATTCCAATATGAAAGAGAGTCAAATCAAATCAAATTTTATTTCATGTCAGTATATCAGTATAATAAACATTTAATCTATATATATCTATTGACCGACTATTTTTATTAACCAGGTTTTCCGAAGGAAAAATCCTGGTTATTAGATTGGGGTATGTCGGCGGGAGGGCGGGCGGGTGGGCGTAAACAATTTCTTCTGTGCGCAACTCCTCCTACATTTCTCAACGGATTTCAACCAAACTTTCACAGAAGTATTGTCATGAAGTGCCCTGGCGCATATTGTCGGGGTTTTGTGATTTGGTCATTTTTGACAGAGTTATGGCCCTTTGTTTTTTTTCACATGTAATTCTTCTGTGCGCAACTCCTCCTACATTTCTCAACGGATTTCAACCAAACTTTCACAGAAGTATTGTCATGAAGTGCCCTGGCGCATATATTCCGGGTTTTGTGATTTGATCATTTTTGACAGAGTTATGGCCCTTTGTTTTTTTCCACATAATGTAATTCTGTGCGCAACTCCTCCTACATTTCTCAACGGATTTCAACCAAACTTTCACAGAAGTATTGTCATGAAGTGCCCTGGCGCATATTGTCGGGGTTTTGTGATTTGATCATTTTTGACAGAATTATGGGCCTTTGTTTTTTTCCACATAATGTAATATATATAGAGAAATACTCTTCTGTGTGCAACTCCTACATTTCTCAAGGGATTTCAACCAAACTTTCACAGAACTATAATTGTGAACTAAAGAATTTTGAATATATAATGTTCTGCCCCTGGTCGTCCGTCCGTCCGTCCGTTAGCAATTTAGTGTCTCCTTATTTAGGTATATATAAAAGGGAGAATACTCTGTTATTACTGTCTATTTTTAGAATAGATTACCAGTCCTGTATACTTTGGAGTATTCTGTTACAGTAAGATGACAAAATTTCTCATGAGACCAGCGGTTCAAACCCCACACAGAGCAAGTTTTTTTTTTTTTTTTTTTTTTTTTTTTTTTTTTTTTTAATTTTTGCCTGAATTATGGCCCTTTGCTTTTTTTCCACATATGTTATATATAGAAGAATACATTTGCGCTCGGCCAGCAGACTGGAAAATGAAAACCTGGTTTTGTGACAATTTCCTGTCACTTGTTTTATGTTTATCGATGGTTTATCGAAATATAATGGTGAATTATATTCTGATAAACTCACTGTCCACACAGTGAAAAGTATAAAAATATGTTACCCAGATTAACGTCAAAAAGTATACCGAGCGTAAAGAATGCCGGAAACTATATGACGATGACGTCGTTAAAATGACGTCATACTTGCGATGCTTTCTGGTGAAGTTTGTCGCGATTTTCGACATTGTGTTGAATTAAAATCAACAAAAGTAGCGTTTTAGACATAAAATAAACAGGAAAATTGTTGGTATCGATGTCATATCACGATAATTTCACTCGAACACCAAAAGTAGTTATTTTCACTCGTGGCTTCGCCACTCGTGAAAATATCACTTTTGGTGCCCACTCAGTGAAATTATATCGTGATCTTACATTGAAACCAACAATTATCCTCTATAACAATAACAGATATAACATACAAACAATACATGGAAGTAATATTACATGTACAGAAACCTGTTAAGAAATTAAACATTAATTTATCATATCACAATAATTGAGCATGAAAAAAGTATGTACTTTAAAAAAGATTGAACAAATATCACATAGTAGCATAAATATGTGAAGTAAAAATAAGAGTTAATAAAAGGTGACTAAGAAATGACAATATAAGTATAAATTTAGATAATTAAAATCGTTTCTTAGCCTACTTTAAATACTTCAAATTGTAATTTAAATTCACATTCAGTTGGAAATGATAGACATCCATAACATTCCTTGTTTATCCCCCCGCCAAAGGCGAAGGGGATATTAGAAATGGTCTCCGTCCGTCCGTCCCAATTTTGTCCGGAGCATAACTCCAAAAGTACTTGAGCATTTTTCTTCAAACTTAATACACTGACAGAGCACATTAGGAGGAAGTGCAGTGTGTAAGAACAACTCTACCTTGCTTACTTTTAGAGTTATTCCCCTTTATCAGATTTACTTGAAAAACTTTGTCCGAAGCATAACTCCAAAAGTACTTGAGGGATTTTCTTCAAACTTAATACACTGACATAGCACATTGGTAGGAAGTGCAGTGTGCAAGAACAATAACTCTACCTTGCCTACTTTTAGAGTTATTCCCCTTTATCAGATTTACTTTAAAAGTTTTGTCCAGAGCATAACTCCAAAAGTACTTGAGGGATTTACTTCAAACTTAATACACTGACATAGCACATTGGTAGGAAGTGCAGTGTGCAAGAACAATAACTCTACCTTGGCTTCTTTTAGAGTTATTCCCCTTTATCAGATTTACTTGAAAAAAAAATTCCGGAGCATAACTCCAAAAGTTCTTGTGGGATTTTCTTCAAACTTAATACACTGACATAGCACATTGGTAGGAAGTGCAGTGTGCAAGAACAATAACTCTACCTTGCCTACTTTTAGTCAAATAGAAAAATATCATACCTATACTGATAATGAACATTAATATAATTTTGCAAACCTTCTCTTCATTGCCTTATTCTTTTTCCACTTACTTGAAAACTGTACTCAGCATGACCATAACTATACGGCTTTTTAAGGATTTCCTCTCACCAAGTAAAATGTACGAAAGTACAACCTTCAGGTAACTTCTTCCCGGCGGGGGGATTAACCATGTGTAACATGGCTCTTGTTTAATATAGAATTTTTTGTATCATGGCTACTGCATATTTGTATAGGAAAACACTGTACTGTATTTGTGATAATTTGCATTGTGCAAGGGGGCGGAGCTTAGACTGTACTCTATCTACAATAGAGCACATGATCTATTTGCAATAGAGAACACTTTTCAGATTTTTTTTCAAAAACAAAAACAAGCAACAATTGCCAAAGAAAGACGTAGCTCTGTAAAATTGACTTAAACTTAAATGTTTAAGAGGAATGGACGGGTGGACATACATATACACGAACTCGAAACACGAGTCTCCTTAGCAGTTTATATCATGCAGTTTTCATTTGTGAAAGCATGATGTCGTCGGCATATGATCTAAAGGAACTTGTGAAAGAATGATATCGTCTAATTCTTCTAATTGACTGAACTCAAGTTCATTAGCCATCTGTAACAAAACATTATCCTGCAATTCTAAAATATCCATAATGCAGTGTTCATCTATCCTTCTTAGCGTTCTTTTTTTAAGGGAACTGACAAAGATCAGAGTGACTAAACAATATTAACGTGATCCCACCCACTTTGTTACGTCACACGATGTTTCGGGGCCTGTGAGCTGTCAATCAAAATGTACATGATGGTGTACGTGCCATTATCAACGTGCCATAATACAAATCAGATAGAGTGACTGTTTGCTCAAATAATTACGTCATTTCTCGGGGGCTACGCCCCTCGAAATAACATAATTATTCTCGCAAACAGTACTCTATCTAATACATACAGTATTTGGTTTTTTTCTTAAAAACGCTCGTTGCATAATCACTGCATAAAATGTTTATGAATTTTACAAATTGCAAGAGATTTTGACAGCATAGTGTGAAAAGTCCAGTATGCAAATGAAATGACGTCATCAATATTTGGGATTAACGAGTTACACGGGTTACTGGTATACACCGTTTACTGAGTCAGGAAGAATATAGTAGTTTCCGCTCATAGTGCGGGTTAACTGGTATCGCAGTAATCTCCCTTTCCTATTTTCTTTGCCGATTGTATTAACGAGACTGACACTGCAGTGGCACCTATGAAAAGTCTGGTATGCAAATGAAATGACGTCATCAATATTTGGGATTAACGAGTTACACGGGTTACTGGTATACACCGTTTACTGAGTCAGGAAGAATATAGTAGTTTCCGCTCATGCTGCGGGTTAACTGGTATCGCAGTAATCTCCCTTTCCTATTTTCTTTGCCGATTGTATTAACGAGACTGACACTGCAGTGGCACCTATACGTCAATAAAAAGTTATTAGGTCACCTGGCATTAAATAATGTAATATTTCATAATAAATGGGAAGATAAAGTAACCTTCCATGCAATCACCTCATTTCATACAAATATGTTTCTCCACGTCATCCCCCTCATTAAAATTTATTTGATTCGAAATTTATTTCTTAAGGCAAAATTTTTATTTCAGGCCACAAGTAATTTTTTAATGCTTCTTTTTTTAAGGCTCCCTTTTTAAGGCCAATTTTTTTTTTAAAGCCAAAAATTGTATTCTTTTGTGAGGTAAAAAAAAAAGTTTTTCAGGCCTCATGACTTTTTTTCATTTTCAGGTTATTTTGTCTTATGCGAATTTCACAGTGACTTTTGCGTAGTTAGACTTTTGCATCAAGGGGGGCATATGTGTTTTTCAAACAGCTCTTGTTATATAATTGTTTGAAAAAGAATTGAGCTTGTTTTTATCAGAACCTAAAGAATCTATCAACTTCAACGTAGATCTAAAATATTTATTTTTGTTAAAATCCGCTGTATTTCATCAATGTTTATTCTTCACTATTTATTTGTCACTTGCAATAGGTGTGAAAAATTTGTGAATGCGAAAAGAAATTTCTCACTATAAAACAGTTAAAAAGTTCCAACTGTTCCGTATTCAAAACATAACGTTCTGTTTTTAAGAAAATATTGTGCGCAGTGTGTCTTTTTTAACTTCTTTAAATCATATAGATAAAGCCGCAGGTATCATGAATTCAAAGAAAATTGCTTATGCTGTGATTTTTGTTTGATCTTACTGAAGCAAGTAGCATTAAAGAGACCAAGATATTTTGAGAGTTTATGACATGTACAAGTAGCTCTAAACAATAGTGTGATAATTTTGGATTACAAAAATACTAGTTTGGATTAGATAATGTTATAAGTATGTTTTATTTTTGGTGATACTATATATTGAACATGCAATACAAAACATACGTTGGTGGGCAAAATTTATTATTGAGTTAAATATTTATACAGCACAAAAACAAATCATGTGTATACAAATTTCTAGCAAATATAATTAATTTAAACTTAATGTCCTGTAAACCCTTTCATTTACCTGTAAAACCACTCAAAGTGCTGCGATATTTCTCCGCACTAGTAGTCACTTCAGACACTCCAACCTCACTCAAAGTTGTGTTATTTTTCTCTGAGTTACTCCCATGAATTAAATGTGGAGTGAAAAACTATATTTCACGTTTTTTGCATAATCCTCAAGAGCTGAACTGTACCTCACAATTGTTACCCAAAAGTAGTTTGAGGTGTTTCAGTACTTGTTTCAGTTAAGGTAGTGGCTAGTCCGGTAACCGGATAACTGGAATGAAAGGTATTAATGGACTAATGAGACCTTGTCTGTGCCGTAAATTCCTCATGCATTGAAGGATTTTGAATTCACTTGGCACAACGTGTCAGGCAAGTACAAGATCAAACTTTAAAAGATTAATGGCCAAAAATGGACTTGTGAGACCTTAACTCGGCTTTAACTTCCTCATGCATGGAAGAATTTGAATTGACCTGGGACAATTGTTTACCACGATGGGTTTTTTATGTGCCAAAGCCATGTCTGTACTCTAGCTGTAGCGCAGTTTTGGAGGGCGGTTCGATATGTAACACAAGGGTAAATGAACCTTAAGTTTTAAAGAACAAATAGAATCCAGTTCTAAGAGTGAAGTCAATGCGGTAAGCGACATTCCGTCACCTTCGCCTTAATAACATAATGTTGATTTAACTAAACAATCCATTTGCAGAATATTAAATATTAAATTAAGAGCGCAAAGTGCTCTGAAAGGGAGGGAGTTACTGTGACTGCCAGGTGTTCATTGTCGTCTGTCCTCTTTCAACAAGGGGCCTTAAGTCTGGAAGCATTAATCCAATCAAGATCTAGGGCTAAAATAAGTCACTAGTTGGTGAATAATTTGATCAATGTTTCTATGGTGACAGATCCAGACCCATGATTTAAGCATTTGCACTGGAATTTTGGTTTATAGCAGTAAATACATGTAACTAACAAAGGACTAGTTTCATATTGATGATTCATTTATACCTAGATATAATTATATTCTTCCAATTTACTCAGATAATTTTATCAAAGTCATGAATGCTTTTTTCAAAATTCAAGATTTTTAAAAATATTATATTACATAATGTACATCTGTTTAGTTGTCTTATCTATAGGAAGTCATTCTTAACTTATTGCATTCACGCCTTTTGCCTTTCTTCTCAGTGAGAATGAACTTGTTCTGCTTGCAGGTGTTTCTCATGTGCAAGGTGACCAGGATATAAAGAAGGAAAGCTCACTGTTTCACCAGAGTCTTCTGTTCCTGTTTAAACTGGCATACAATTTCAAGATAACCCTGCTCTTCTCTGCTGCAATGACAACTATCAAATTCAACACAAGATTAGATATTCAACAGAACTAGATATTCATTAAAGATAAAGCGGTTTTACTAATATAAATTTGTAAAATCAGTAAGCTATTTAAATGCATAACATGTCACATTACTTCTAATTGTGACTGATAGGTGGTAACAGTACTTGACAATAGCTGTAATAATGGATTACAATTGACACTGACCCAATGAGTAATATTTCTAGAGGGCTCTTGTCTAGTGTACATCCAAATTTTTATGATGGAGTGAAAAACTCGTTAATATTTTTCTTCAAACTGGCATGGAATTCTCGTATTAATTTGCCATATTTGCTGTCTTCAATGTTATTGGTTTTTGACATCCGTGTTCGTTTACAAATTCAAATAAATTTGTTCTAAATATATAGAGATGTAACTTGCTAATGGTTTGAATATATATGTAATCCATTCTGTGCTAGATAATTGAAGCAAGCAAAGATAACTTACATTGAACCATGTAGCACACGTTTATGAAGCATTCCTTATCAGTTTTATCCGTCCAATCTGTATGAGATGTTGTTATATGAAATCTTTCGATGCTTGTAAGTCAGCTAGTGGTTGAAAGAACCTTGAAATAGATAAACAATGAGTAGAGGACCCAGAGATTTACGTGATTTGATCTGTGTTTCGAGGTTAACTTTTCGTGTGAGTGATGATGAGAACTTTAGTGAGGATGAAAATATTAGAGGAGACTGGGATGAAATTTCATTGGGTAGTTCAGGGTCATGTGATAGCCGCCAGGGTTCTGCAACACAGCATCATTCAAAGGGACAATCACCTGATTCAGGTTGTGTTACAAATGGTGGATCACCATTAGATTCGAACACTAGTCAAAACAAATTGGAACAAGACTTAAAACTAGATTTTTCAACTCTGAATCAGAAAAAGAAGATAAAGAGGAAAAAGAAAAAGAAAGTGTTAGAGCCAGAAGCTCCTAAATTTCCATTCCCAAAGCCCCCTCCTCTGCCACCACTCGGAAGGTCGGTGTCAACTGATCAGGAAGATGATGGCTCAACCAAGTCACTGGTTAACACACAAATTGGCACCACAACTGCTAAATATGTAGGTAGTAAAAGTGCTACATTTAAAGGTAGTAAAACAAAAGATGGAAAACTTGATCAAAAGGAGAGAAAGTTTGTGAATTTTTCGGATGACATTGATGAAGAATCAGTGCCTGTAAGACCCAAGTCTGCTGGAGGATCAACTTATCGTGTCACTGCTGCTAGTCATGCAGAGAGTGGTGACTATGATAATATGATGTGTTACATGGATGCGACAGTAGTATCTGGGTGGTTAACTCGTTCAAATAAAAATGTTTGTGATGTAGCAAATTACATCAATGCTAATGATAATTTTGTTCAGTTTGCTCACTTTTGGCTCTCAGACTTTCAAGACAGTCAAAAAAGGGAGATTTTCGAGCTAGAGATAGAAATTTTACGAGAAGAACTTGGCTTTGCTTTTGCATCTGGTAGAGATGAAGGCAAAGTCTCGCATCGTGACATTTCAAATTTGATTGGTGCTATATTTAGAGAATATCCAGTGAAACTGATTAGTTCAAGGGGAAGTATCCTGTTTCTTGATTATCTTGACATTTTGACCTCAACTAAAAGTGAGAAATACAAAACACTCCTGTCTGATGTGAAATGCTCAACTAAAAACCGTCAGTACGCTCAGTGGTTACTTGCCACCAGATCATTTGCCTTAGTAAGTATGTGGTGTGCAATTGTAAACTTTTATCGTAACCTGTTAGGGAGGCATGGCAATACCGAGGGCAAAACTGTCCCACAGGTGCCTTCAGCATTTAAAACATTGTATGAAAGGAGACTATTTCAGGCATTAAGACGTGGTTTTACAGATGTGGTGCATTATTTACATATCGGAGAGTACATAGATGTACGAATGATTGACCATCATGAGAGAACCTTGATCTTCACAGCAGTCATGCATAACCAGCCAAAACTGTTACAGTATTTGGTTTCCAGGGTAAGTTCTTTTAAATAGCTGTAAGATAAGCTCATTTTTCAGCAGTTGACATTGTGATTTCTGTAGTGGAACTTGTTTGCCATTTCAATTTCACATGTGTTACAATCTGACCCTTGTTCTTTACTGGCTTCCTTTTTAAATTAATAAGACTATAATATCTGTTGGTTTCTATCATGAAATATCTCTCAGAGTAATGTTACCAAAGAAAAACAACCACTGGGATCACCAAGAGTAGCAATAACTGTGTTTCAGTTAAGGAATCCATTCACTGTTAAATTGATATGAAAAATATACTGTGATGTCCTGGTTGTTGACACTTCTAGTCGCTGTGATCATGACAGTGGACATAGTGGTCAGTCATTAAAATCTAAGTGTCATTCACAGAACAGTATCTGATAACATGCAATGTACTCTGAATATCTGATACTAGATTGCCATACTGTACAAGAACTAACTACATGTATGAAAGTGTAATGGTGTTTGTAACTCCTCTCAAAGTTTGTGATTTTGCTTGATAATTTGAGCAAAATGACTCATTTTGCAAATTTTTACCAATTGTATTTACCTTACAACTGGTACTTACATTAATTTATTAGTCATGCACAATAGAAAACCCTTTAGATTTTTACCTCACCTGGCAGTGCCAGGGTGAGTTTTTAGGATGGATGATTGTCCGTCGTCTGTCAACATTTTGCTTCAAAGACATCTCTGAAACCACTGGGCCAATATTGATGAAACTTGGCAGGGATGTTCCTTGCATGAAGCTCTAACAAAGTTGTTCAAAGAAATCTCTGGTTGCTTTTGCAACAAGTAGGAAAAACTTAAGAAATCTTCTCTGAAACCACAAGGCCTAGAGCTTAGCTATTTAGTATAATTTTTTTATGGCATTGCCTAGTGGACCTCTACCAAGATTGTTATAATTATGATCCCCGGGTCAAAATTGACGCCTCCAGGGGGTCACTTGATTTTACTTAGAATTTTAAAAAATCTTCTCTGAAACCGCTAGGCCTTAAGCTTAGATATTTGGCATGTAGCATTACCTAGTGGACCTCTACCAAAATTGCTCAAATCATGACCTCTGGGTTAAAATTGACCCCTCCTGGGGGTGTCACTTGATTTTACATAGGTTTCTATATAATAAACTTTAAATATCCTCTTCTCCAAAACAACAAGGCCTAGAGCTAAGATATTTAGATTATAGCATTGTCTAGTAGGCCTCTACCAAGTTTGTTCAAATCATGCCCCTGGGGTCAATATTGACCTAGGGGATCATTTGTTTTACATAGACATAATATATAGGAAAACTTTTAAAAATCGTGCAAAACAACAAGGTTTAGAGCCTTGAAATTTAGTGTGTAACAGTGTCTAATGGAACTCTTCAAAGTGTGTTCAAATCATGCCCCCAGGGTCAAAATTTAACCTGCCAAGGGGTCGTTTGGTATAGAAAAAGCTTTACAAATCTTCTTTTCTAAAACTACAAGGCCTAGAGCTTAGATATTTGGTATGTGACATTGTCTAGTGGTCTTCCACCTATTTTATACGAATCATACCTCTAGGGTCACACCAGGCAAGTGCACTTGTGCTCAGGTGAGTGATATAGGGCCATCATGGCCCTCTTGTTATAGATTGATCTTAACCAGTAGGAAGCCTTTATTGCTATGTGAATACATGTAGTATATCAAGTTCACTTATGATAGTCAAATGGCTTTGAACTCCATTCAATACATTTTCATTGCTAGGTATTTATCAGTTTATACTGATATAATCTCATCCTCTAGTACCACATGCACATATTTGTAGTTTCAGCATTATCAAATGCATTTGTAATGATTTGTAGGTCAAAACAACCATCAACATTAACCATGTATCAGATACTGGCAATACAGCATTACACGCTGCAGTAAACAGTGGTAGTACCCAGCTTGTTTCTATCTTGCTGAAGAGTCCAGACATAGATATAAACTGTGTGAATACCCAATGTGAAAATGCTGCTCCATTACACCTGGCTGTAATGCATGGTAAGTGGGTGGAGTATGGTAAATAAATTTTGTCTAATTAGATGAACATTTTAAGGTTTTTCATCAGTTTTACTTCCCAAGCTCTTGTACTTGTCTAAAATGTATTTAGTTTTGCAAAATCACCAAAAATTTTCAGTTTTGATAATAACATTACTGGAAAGTGAATAGTGCGGATCATCAAACTGAGAGCCAGATAAGAGCACACTGCATATGTTTAATAGAATTTTATTTTACTCTTATATTTTTCCTTCAATGTACTTTGAACACATAGTATGGGTAATATTAATTGATGTACTTTTATATATATATTGTAAATTATTTTGTAGACAGTTGAAATATTGGCCATTTATTTTTGTCATCGAGTGTCATTATGGTTTAGACTCGAATATTTTTTTAGCAGGGATAAAAATGCTTGAACAACCAAAAAAACGTGAGAAAAATAAAAATATTGAAGAAACGGTGATGGCTTGTGATCGAGGGTAGAATAAAGACATGGATTTGGCCATGATTGGCCGGCCTGGACAGATTAAGATTTCAAAATTTCCTGAGCCCAGGGTGGATAAATACGTAAAAGAATTAGGACTAAGTAACAATATCAAAATGTACTGCTGACTTACTATTTCTTTTTTGCATATTTTATTACACTATGATACTTATTTTCTCAACAGGTCATAAAGATGTAGTGCAGTTGTTGCTGAAGGCTGGTGCTGATACTTCAATTAAAATGGGAGACCTGTCGCCAATAGATATTGCACGAGATTTCGACCATCCAGACATTCTGGACCTGTTTCCATCTCGGTGAATGACTTGTATAAGCCAGCAAACACATACTTACAGAGATACCAGAAGACAATACACTGGACATACAGACATTATTAACCTTACTGAATAATAGTTACTTGAGAGAAAAAACAAATGCAGAGCCAATGTTAAAATAGTTAGAACCTTTATATATTTTACTGCACAGAAATATCCTTTTTATTTCAAAACCCTAGTTGACTCACCATAGCAACTGTGACTCAAAACAGTTTTTCAGTATTCTCCACAAAGAGGGATGCTTATTTTGTGTTTTCAGTGAAATAAAAGTGATAATCTACAGTTTTGAAACAGTGGATTACCATTTTTATTTTTACTACAATTAATGCTGGAGACCATGCGACGATGACGTCGTTAAAATGACGTAATTTGTGCTATGTTTCTGATGACGTTTCCCGCGCTTTTTGATGTTTTATAGAAACAAACACAATAAAAGTAGAGTTTTAACCATAAAATAAACAGAAAAATTGTTGGTATCGGTGTAATATCACTTTAATTTCACTCGTTAACACTAAAAGTAGTTATTTTCAGGAGTGGCACAGCCACTCGTGAAAATATCACTTTTGATGCCCACTCAGTGAAATTATAACGTGATATTACACGAAAACCAACAACTATCCTCTATATATTTTCACCAACAAGCATTTTAATCAGGGAGCATTCATCACTATTTCCAATACTCTTGTATGAGCATATAACATAAAGATGGCCTCAACATAGCTTCCAATATTGATATAAATTATCAAATAAAATATCTACAATGTACTTGAAAAAGCTGAACATATCAACTTACTACCAAAAGAAATTGATGTGTGTTTGGACATCAAATTTCAGTATGCTGCTTCATTTCCTAAGAGTTATCAATGGCACTTAAGATGTCTGATGCATGTACTTAGTATATTTCAATTTTGTATCACACTTGCAGACAAAGCTGAAATTTTCAGATACATGCCATTCTTTTGAGGGCTAATTTGAACTTTCAATTATGCAAAAATTACTTCTTTACATTGAATGATAAACATATTGAACACATTTGATTTCAGGCTGTGATTATGTACAGAGATATTTAAAATTATTTCTTAAGTTGATTTCAAAGGCATTGATATTAAATTTAAAAATAGACTTGAAGACAGTTGTTGCAAGATTCCTTTTCAATGTAAGGAGTAGATTATACAGAATTTATTGTTATGCAATATGAACAGAATTTTATGTTTCAGATGGAATCTCTCTTGAGTATAGAAGGTAATGTGTTCTTGAAATTGTTTTTGTACTACAAAAAATGTATATTATGAATGATTTATTTTAGATGTTTTAATTATTTGCTTGGTGTGCATGAAAACATCTTGTTGGTGTTTGTATCTGTTCAACAGTACACAACATCCCAGATACAAAATGTACATGTAATATGGTATCTGTCTAGTAGGTAGTTGTGAAATGAATTTGACAAGTCATACCAGTACACTAACTGTACCTATTTAGATTTAAATAGATCTTTTGGAGACTTAAGTGCTGCAAAACCTTAAAATGTTGATTGCTTTGTGTTATTAAGATGAGTATTTTTATATATTATACACTGCTTTTGAAGGTTGTTTTGTGATTATTATAGGGTTAACTGTTTGGTAATTTTAGACGCAAACAGTTTTAACGGCTCAGGCTAACGCCATCGCCGTTCAAAAAGGTTCCAACCATTAAAAAACATATACCGCTGCAAATGTCAAAATTACTAAACAGTGTACCCTATTATGCACAATGCTCTAAAATGCAAACATTACTGATTGTTTGATTTTTACGACTATATTTATATTATGTAAAAGTCGCAAATTAAATGACATAACCAATCAGAAACAAGGCTACATCGGTACTGCGTTAGGAAATAGAATGAATGGTAAACATCACCTTAGCTTTACTGTTTTCAGCCAAAGTTTCATTTTCTTTAAGGAGTTCTTGTATGACTAAATCTATGTTTTTCTAGAAAAAATGTATTTTTTGAAGATAGATGACTGGTTAATGTAAATGATTTTCAGAGGTTCGATTTGATTAAGTTCTGTACAAATTGTAAGGGCATGAATTTGCCAGAAACTTTACCATAAGGTAATTGTACCCTTCAAAATGAATGAACATATGAACAGATTTGATATGGGTACTTTCACTCTATCTCCAGAATGGCTGCTTAACAAGCGTTCAAATGTCATACAAAGTAAGACATCAGGATTCAGGGAGCGGGACTTGAGGGAAAATGTCATTTTCTATTTATAAGTAAAACTATTTTCTGGTCTTCAGAAAAGGAATGTTAATAGCTATACTCTGCTAAAAAGAGTTACTTTGTTAAGGAGACAGTATTTTCCTTTTCCGTATGGCTGTTAATAGTTGCTTTGACATCCTGTTGAAAAGTTTCCTTTCTGCAAGGCTCTTTTTCCATTTATTTCTGTGATACAACATTTGATTTGTCAAATCTTGTTGATGTGTTATGTGTACTGTGTATTTTGCATTAAAAAGAAGTTCAAAAACAGCTGTGTTAAAGTGTTCATTGGCTCACTTAAGCCGAAGTGTCAAAGTAAGGTATTTGGACCAATGAACGTCCAAAACCCATAATTTCGAAATTATGCGTACACTCTAGCATCCAACATTTCTTAATCAGTTTTAATCAAAGTTTTAAAACAATGTCTCTTACAAAAACATACTGGACCAGCTAGATTTGACCAATAGTCTTGTGTATTTGAGCTTATATACTCCCCAGATGCCCAGTTTCTTTAGCAGTCTTGCCAAATCTTTAATAATAATTATGTTGCTTTTTTAGAATTGAGCACTTTCATTTATCCAAATTATGATTCGATATGTATGTAGTTACGTCCCTTGATTTAGATATGCTGTACAAAACAAATGTATTTCAATATTTTTACATTCTAGTACCTTCATAGCTCAGTCAGTCTTAATCGTATTTACATAGAATTTTGAATGCCAATAAGTGGTGTTGTTAAATCTTGTGAATTTTAAAATAACTTGCTATAAACCCCCCCCCCCCGCCAGCCATGATGAAACCACCCAAATCTGTATGTCAAAGGTCTTTATCACAACTTTTATTTAAGTCGGCTTAAGTCTGAAATTAGAGTCTTGATGTCACTATGCTATGCTGCTCACTCTGGTAACATTGTTCTAAATGACAACGTCCAGTTTAATGAAAATCAGATAAACTTTGAATGAATCAACTAGAAGTTTTGCTAGAATCTGATGTAGTGTCCTAGGTTTTCCTCCACATATGAACCAAATTGCTATAAAGTTAAGGATTTTTTCATGTTAAATACAGTTATCAAGTTTCATGAAAATCAAATGCAAAATGTGACTTGTGAAGTGAAGTGTTTTGTCTACAATTGGTTGTAGCGTCGAAGGCTCAATTTTATGGACATAGGAAACAATATCTTTTTTTACATAACTATAAAACTTTTGTCAAAAATACGGCCTTTATTCAACTATCAAATACGGCATAGAACAGAAATTGTATTGTATTGTATATACGTGCAATACGACAGTGTCGTTATTTGCAAGAGTGCATTTAATTAAGAAATAATCTAGATTTGACCAATATATAAGCATTTCCCGTCGGTAATGTGCCTGCGTAATAATTCACTCGGGCTTCGCCCTCGTGAATTATTCCGCCAGGCACATCACCTCCGGGGAATGCTTCAATTTCGATAAAGCACTCCAAGACATAGATTATTTCGATTCTTAGAAGCCGATTTTTTAAAACTACTACGGACCTTTTTTCAGTTCGGCGGTAATGTGTAAAACAGCATAAATAGTAGCTGTTGGAATTCACTCCCCTATTCGGGCAACCATTCAAGATATCAAATATAACTATATTATACAAACTTATTTTAGTTTAATCATCTAATACATAAAATATAAAAAGAAATACCTGACTGACATTATGCAGAAGACGTCAGATTCTGAACCTTACAAATCAGCCAATCGATTTAAATGCGTACCGTTAATTTGAACTGTACAACGTTTTAACGTGGAGTAATGACGTCAGTGTGATGACGTAAACGTTTTCATTCATAGTTTTGTCTCCCGGAATCAAAACATTGTATGACTGTTAATCCTGAATTTCTTGTCCTTTTTTAAGGAAACGAGGTGAGGGTATTCCAAAGGCTTATTTGACGCAATCAAAAATAATATTTAGGTTCTTAAACAAATCTTTTTCATGCGACTGATGTATTTATACTGATATTATTTCCATTTCTATATTTTATTTTTGCGCGGGAGTAAATTAGAAAAGTCGGAAGGAGCTACTTCCATGTCCGAAACTCCGCCTACTTTTCCGAGTGCTTTAATCATATTAATGCACTCGAATTGACTATAGAAATATACCATTGGCATATTAGAATTGGCCCTAAAATACACATGACGTTAAAAACGTCGCTTTTGACTCGGTCATTACTACTAGTTTATGCGATGACGTCAATAAAATGACGTCGCATATTTCGCGCTAAAAAGGGTTTTTCTTCAATTTTATGCTTAGAATTGTCATTTTGATTTAGTTTTTTTCGCGCAGAAAAGTGTCAAAAGGTATATGATAAAAGGGTTATTAGTATAGTAATGTGATCCATAAGCCGGATTGGCTCTCGTCGATGTAGGATCTTACTCGTGCATCTCACTCGTATGATCCGACGCACGACTCGAGCAAATCCGGCATTCTGGTTCACGTTACTACACTAATAACCCTATTATACCAAATCAATCAAATTAGGAATGTTTACCATGTTTCACTACAAGTTGATGTAGTGTTTAAAACTTTCAACCCTTCTTGACCAATTTTCTGAACAGATATTTTATAAAATTAAAAAAGGAAGTATGACATTTATTGTTTTAAAATACTGCTATAACTTATAAGTGTAGTTTCACCTGGCATATGCAAAATATGACCGTTTTCTAAGGAGGTTGAAATATTCAGCCGTAAGGTGTGGAACTACCTTAAATCCAGGTTTGGATTATGATTGTTTAAGTAAAAGTCAGCTTCCAAGACAGTTTCAGATATAACAGGTTTTTGCCCATCATGGCCCAATTGCAATTCTGATTGAGCCCATAATCAAAGAGAGTAAGCAAGGCCAAATACAGCAGGTTTTTCCATTTCATGACCCAATATTTAGTCAAATGGGGCCCACAATCGAAATTGGCTGAAAACCTGCGGCCATGCAGCTTCTTCAAACATCAATCATGATATCTAAAAAATGGATTAGATAGATAGATACATTTATTTTAGTATATCACAGATGTACAAACATAATTAAAACAAACATAATGCATACACATACATATAATTAGATGTATACACAAGTTTATAAACCATGATATGCACATCAATACCAAGGATAACACAAAAAAGGGAAAGGTGATTCTCCCTTATTTCAATTGTGGTCCTTGACATTGATGGCATACCACGGAAAGGTACGATTATTTACTTCAAATAAATCAATGGTTTCACATTTGTATAATATCACAGACCTAGGTTATTAAAACTTCATTTTGTGCATGAGGTCAAAGTACTGTGTGACAAAACATTTCAGTTATATGATCGTCAATCAGTTTTATGACAATGAAATCACTGACTAGATTACAAGTAATATACCAAGTTTACCTATCCAAGCATTACACTAAAATGCAAAGAGATCATTAAGAATGATAAGACACTAAAACAAAAATGCATAGAGATCATTAAGAATGATAAGACACAATGTTAAAACAAGGACAACAAATGATGTTTGAAGGCTTCCTTAAATGCTTAAATACTGTAATATTACGTATCAGCTGTGGCAAGTTATTCAAAAGGATACATCCCTGATAAACTAAAGACTTTTTACCAAATCCCTTCACCTTGGGAATACAAAAACAACCACTGTCATTGAAATTGAACCTGCCTGAAAATCAGGATTGGGACAAGAAGTTACCATTAACTTGTACAATGAGTGTGTAATGAGTGTGCAGGATTAAAATGTTCTCCCAGATAATCTGGAGCTATGCCTGACTTAATTTTGAAAACATGACGCAAAATAATTTGGTTAACCTGTTTTTCTAGTGGTAACCACTTTAAATACCTAAACTGGCCTGGACCAACATGAGACACAGAATCCATATTCAAGACGAATCTCACTAAATTAAATTTGTTTTGGGTTGTTTGAAGTCTACATTTCAACAAATGTGTCAGACTCTGGTACGAAAAAGAACAGGAATAATCAAAGTAGCACAGGATGAGGGATATAACCAATAGCTTTCTGGTATTTTGCGTTAGAAAATTACGTTTTCTATACAGGAACTTTTACCTAGCTTTGGCTTTACTTATTACTGACCTTGCAATAGGCTCACCAGACAGGCTTTGGTCAAAAGTAGCACCAAGATATTCAACTGAACGGACAACATCAATAATCTTCCCACTACATGATATTTCCATACCGGATTGAGACCTTATTTAAGGTTTTGAGCTAAACAAAATGGACTCTGTTTTGCCTAAATGCAAAGATAACTTGTTACAAATAAGCCATTCACTGACTGTTTCCAGTTCACTGGTTAACACAGTTAAAATCTGCTTTTTACTTTGACCTGTAACCAATATGCCATAATCATCAGCATATAAAAGTATTTTTTTTACCACTGCTGGCATATGTCATTAACGTAGACTAAAAATAAAAGAGGTCCAAGTATGGACCCTTGAGGGACACCACATGTGATACTAGAGAGAAAAGATGATGTACCAGATACAGCAACCAGTTGATGTCTATCACATTAACCATTGACCTTAACCATCTGACGGCATCTTCACTTAGCCCAGGGCTTTAAGTTTCATCAATAGAATACTGTGATTACAGAGTGTAAAAAAGCCCAACCGTAGTCACAGCCCTGAATGGTATTATCACTGGCACCAGAGTACTAGACTGCCCTGTAATTTTAACAAAAAAAAACCCCAAAAATATACCTAAATAACACCTTATCATAAAAAAAACCCCATAAATAATGGTAAAAAGTCATATTCTGACAAACCCCCGTATACACTGTTCTATATTATTCACAATATAGAACAGTGTAAACGGGGGTTTGTCAGAAATGACTTTTTACCATTTTTTTCCATGACAAGGTGTTACTTAGGTATGTTTTTGGGTAATTTTTGTTAAAATTACAGGGCAGTCTAGTACTCTGGTGCCAGTGGGTATTATCTGAATGAGCCAGTAATTTATTATCCCTCGCCAAAGGCGAAAGGATATTGTTTTGGCGATGCCTGTCTGTCCTGAGTCATAACTCGAGAACCAATGGTTTGAATCATGAAACTTAAAATAAGTGTACAATAGCATAATGCCGTGGCGCACACACATCTTCCGACAAGATCGGATTAGTATCTCCAGAGTTATTGCCCTTTAAACGTTATTTTCTTCTATTCAATATAAAAACATTAAAATTCTATTTTTCTAAAACTGGCTATCAAAATAAATTGTAATTGGTTCAAATAATTTAATGATCACGCTTTTTGATACACACCCCCTACACTCCCTGACTGTTTTTAGAAATGAGGCACCTTAATTTTAATGGGGTGTAGTGCTTTTTTGAAATACTCTATATAGAAACTTAGAAATTTTTGTTTTCTGAAACTGAAAGTACTGATTTAAATAAAATGATAAGAATTGAATTCTGTATCACTGTGAGATGCTGAAAAAAGAATTACCCCTCAGGGATGAGGCCCCAGTGGGGTGGTGAAATTTTAAAAATGCTTATTTTCTGAAAAAGGCTTTAATTGTCAGAATATTATTTTGTTTGGCACAAATCATCAACTTTGTATTCTCTAACAACAGAACGTTTAGAAACTAGATTTTATTTTAAAGAAAAGAGACCCTTAAGGGGATGTATTTCTTTCTTATATAATTATAGTATATAGAAACTTAACAATTCTTGCTGCCTGAAGTAGTAGTACTGATTTAATTTAATTACAACAATTAAGTTCTTTATGACTGTAACTTGAAGAAATAAAATATCACCTTTGAGATGAAGTCCCGATTGGGTGGTGTAATTTTAAAAATGCTTTTTTCTGAAACAGGCATACCAATACACTTTCCATTTGTTCTTTTTCAGCTATATACTTAATTTGGCGGGGGATATAAATTCACTGAATTTGCTTGTTTTATCAGAGATCTTGTGGACGTCCGTCTTGGTTTGGTTATGATTGCTTAAAATATTGCTATCCGGAGTGTAAACAAGTGTAGATATATTGTGGCCTTGGTTTGCTTATGATAGATAAATGTGCCTGCCAGAGCGCAAACAAACTAAAAAAATAGCGGTTTCTCCCATTGCGTGATCCAATTACTGTTCTGATTTGGCTCATACTGAAAGTTTGGCCGTCATTCACACTATGTCGTAAACGATGGTGATTTGTATTGTTGCAGAAATTAAGGTTTTGAAGTGTTAACAATCTATTTGGGTTTTGTCTTACTCATTAATCATTCATCGCGTTTAAGAGATCAACGTGAGCCTTCAACTGAAGTGAGCTGTTTTGTTGCTTTTTATACAGATTTTTATTTCTGGCTTTAAACATTATAGAAGTGTATATCCCTTCACCACGTAGGTAAGCCTGTCTGTAAAGTCCCATTCACTATTTAGATTTTCACAAAAAGCGTATCAGTGTCTAGTGGTTAACGCACTAGACTTGTTATCTAGGTATCCCCGCCCCTCCACTAACATAACTAATGGGCTTGTGGATTAGACCTGAAACCGAGGTCCGTTGTAATAGTGCTGTACACCGGGCATGCTAAAAACAATCCCCCGAAACCTAGAAATAACTAAACTCTTATGGGATTGTTGGTCATATAGATTATCCGGTCCCAACGATAAAACTCTAAAATACATATATAAAAACAAAAATAATATCAAACAGGGAATGCCACATACCAAAAACGCAGCCTCCCCAAAACGAGCCCCATAGCACCCAGAAGTGCACACCACCAACACACACACACACAACACACACGCACACACAATCATGTACACACACTAGCATACAAAACAAACACACGAGGACAAAACGAACAATTAAAGGAACACAGTGGGGCACCGCCTTGGAACGGTCAGTGGCAAAAACACCACTGGGGAGCTTAAACCGGTTTAGTCTGTCGTTCGTGCTGAAGCCTGGATCCAAGAAAATTCTAGGTAAACCGTATAATACAGAATGCGCATATCTCTCAAAACGGACATGTCATAAGAACAGCTTCAACGGACGGTGTCCGCTAAAGCCTTCTGCGATTTTTGCTCACCTGAGCACGTTGGTGAGCTTTTAGCGTCGTTGGATGTCAGTCGTACGTCCGTCAACTTTTGCTTCAAAGGACATCTCCTTAGCCACTTGTTCACCCTCTGTCAAATTCCTTCAAACAATTTTATTCGTCAAAACTCATGGCTAGTACGGGGCGAGACTAGTTTTTCATCCATGGCTATTTAAAAAAGTTTCTTTTAAGCACTGGTTTGATTTCAAAAATATTTAACAGAAATATTATTGTGTGACTTCCTGCAAATGATTTTGATTCGTCAAAAGAAAATGGCCGCCTTTGGCAGGGCTAATTTTCCTTATATGGCTGTAAGAAAAAAAAACTGAAACTCTGAGACCACAGGTCGGATTTCACAACTATTTAACAGAAATCATCAGTCATCTCTATGTCCATGTGATAACCCCCCTATATTAACAAGAGAACCTTGATAGCACTATGTTGCTCACTGAATACCTTTGCTCAAAACAACACGGTTTAATTTGATGACAATCAGATACAAATTAATCTTGTTAACAAAATGTTTTGCTATAATCTGATGTAGTGTCCTAGGTATTTGACCACACATGATCAAAATTGTTGTACAGATAAGGATTTGTACACATTAAATACTGTTTCATCAAAATCAAATGCAAATTGTGACTTGTGTTAAGTGTTAAGTATGTTTTTTCTACAATCGGTTGTAGTGTTGTGCACACATTACACAATATTTTATGTCAAATCAATCAAATTATGAATGTTAACAAGTTTTACTACAATTTGGTGTAGTGTTATGAACAGATCATTTTTATCCTCTGACATATCTATATTTAATTAAAATTGGAAATGTGACATTTATTGTGTTAAAAAGTCTTTGCTATAACTTGTTAATTGTTGTGAGGTTTCACCTTGCATGGTCCAATTTTTGGTGTTTTTGGTTTTTGAACCAAAGAAAATCCCTTGTGGCGAGATCGTGGTGCTAGTTTTCCCATATAGGCTATTATTTGAAAGAATTGTTCTTTACGTGACTTTATCTAAATTCTTAAAACAAAATTGATTCATAAAAAACATGGCTGCCATGAGGAAGGGACGGGTGAGGCTTGTGTGACATATTTGGGCAATAAAGAAACCTTAAAATAAATTGAAACCATTGCTTTTATTTTAAACCTTTCTTCTCAGAACTGTTACTTTAGTGAACCTTTACAAAATTTCTTCAAATATTTTGATTTATCAAAAAGTATGGCTGCCAGTTTCCTTTTAACTACCCTTTCGCTTTTCTTGCTAGAGAAATGAAATTAAGACCATGTGTATAGTTTTGCATTTCAATTTCAAAACTGACCACGACTGAATCATGACATTTTGACGTACTGTTTTGTTTTCTCAAACTAGATCAAATGAATGCACTATGGATCATATGCACGATATTGTGAACAAAATGCCCCTTAAATATAACATTTTAACCTAAATTTACATATTTAAAACAAACTTAGGTACATAGCAATATGTGAGTTCGTATGGAATGCTTGACTCTGTGCATTTGGCATGGACTGCAATGTGTTTCGATGAGCAATACAGGGTTATCATGGGCCTCTTTTTGAATTAGTACTGTTTGTCCCATACTTGAGTTCGCTCATCCTAATCGCTACTAAACCTATTATTTCACGTCCAAGTTTGACAACCAACCGGCAGTATACGATTTGAAAGAGAAATCATTTTACTAAACTAACAGTACTGTGCGTTGTGTATGTCTAGCACGAAATTCATTATCAAAATAAAAGCGCTGTTGGCGCTGAAGGCCTGTTGGCTATAGATGGCTTGGTGAAAATTAACTCCGTATCATCTTTTGAATGAATTGTATTTCAATGTCTTTATTGTGGGACATCCCTGTCGGGGAGCTACGTAAATTACAAATTTATTCAAAGAATTGTTTTAGGTGAATTTAGATGTAATCGTTCGTAAATAAGGTTTTCAGTGAAATTAAAGCATAAGTTTGAGATCAAATTGAAAACTTATATATCGAGCTGCGTACGTTTCGTAAATATCCGCACTTTTCCGTGAAATGAATATGACAATCTTCCGTAATCAGCGTAAATTGACATTAAGGCAGTTCGTTTTTGTTCAAATGTTCCAGAAAATACTGCAGGCAATGTAGAATTACAAAACCTGTATTAAACGTGTACGAGATTACACACTGTTGTGAACGCGCACTGGTACGGTGTTTCCGTAGACCGGTACAGTCAACCAAAAGACCCAATAAGTGAAAGTCTTTGTAACTTTAGACCAATCACGCTCAGAAGTGTATCTTTGACATTTGCAAGCATGGAAAGAGTTATTTTTCTTGTTGCACATACTCTTACCCTAACAACTACTAAATTTATATTGCAAAGTTTAGTCAAATTGACCATTTGTATACCGATGGAATTTGAATCGAGACTTGATGTTGCTTTTGCATGAATACTAACAAGATAATGAAAAATTCAGCCTGGTTTAAACAGAGACCAGTCATGAATGTACTTTCCATCATGAAACTGGCTAAATATCAGCTTTGATTTACCACTGGTCACTAAATTCTTGCACTTTCTCTTTCAACAACATACCGGCACGGTCAGCACGCACCGGTATCACTTTTCCGTAAAAAGTCACCGGTACGGTCGGAAAAACGCACCGGTACAGTTATCGCTCTCAATTGTAAACGGTACGGTCACCTTTGATGTAACGCTTTTCACGTTTCCTTTTTCTTTTCAGATACAATGGATGTGTCTTTTCATTTTACGTGCCGTTTTTCAAAGCATGTTTTAAACATATGTAAAAGTGCAGGCTTTCAACTGTCGCACTCACAAAAACAATTTATTGGCTAGAAACACAAACAAAATGAGCACAGAATGCAAATTCCACAGCAAGTCATCGGTTTACAAATGACCCATTCGACTGAAATTTGAAGTGTAAATTTAGCATTTGGTCCGATAGGAGTATATGCAACAAGAATAATAACCCTTTCCACGCAAGTACTTGTCATAGATTCACTTCTGAGCGTGACTGGACTACAAGTTACAAGGAATACCTCTGGCATATACCTAGTTTGGTCGTTTTCTTCCGCCATCTTGGTTGACTGTACCGGTCAACGGAAACACCGTACCGGTGCGCGTTCACGACAGTGTTACAAGGGTAACAAAAATATGCAATTATGCCCCCCAAAAATAGGGAATACAATTTATCTAATTTTGTAGCGAAAGAAATTCGGAGTAGAGGCATCACTACTGATTATAGAACTTATATTTGTAATAATAAGAACTGCAATATATGAAAAAATGAGAACGTTTAACTATAATTTTTTTGAGATATTGAACTTTTAAAAATGAACGTGGTCAACTTAATTTATGTTTTTAAGTTATCGTACAGCATGGTAAAATTAAGAAATATTAAGATACAGTTCTCATATCTGGCAAAATGACATATTTTTATGAATTTAATATACTAAACAAAACAAACATGTATGGTTACCATGGGTATTGAACACAGGACCTCTTGATCTCCAAGCGGAAGCTCTACCACTGCGCCACGGTACAAAATGTGCACAACTATGAATCCAAAGTATTCCAAATGGTCATAAAACAGGAAGTACTATACCTTAACGGCGCAGTAAGACAATACGTGAAGTTACTGTATAATTGAGCCTGTAAGGATATAATTATTCTGCAATCGTTTGAAGCTGTCTGTATGTTGTTTTTTTTGTAATATTGTCTTATCGTACACTACATTCAATCAGTAGCTTGACCTAGTCTATCTTACACTACTTTCGTACTGCGCAGTTTCACAGTTGTTATCAGCACATTTTACAGTTAAATTGTCTACGGCATTTGAAATAAAGCATGCTTATTATGGTATTGGGGCTTACACCCCCAGGCCAACAAGGTTTCGGTGTGTGTATGTTGGGATGCCAGCCATGCAACCCACGTTATCTGAGAGGGCCACTGGAGACGGAGGTAACGCAGAATATGTTCATTGAGAGCTGCGAAAGGAGTTAGTTTATCATCTTATTACAAATATCAGTTCTGTACTTTCCTGGGATATAATACACAACAACAACTACCAGCTATGTTCACGTCAAACAAAAATGAATTGACGAATAAACTTATATTGTTATCTTTTATTTTCATAACAATGATGCCAAGCCTTTACAAAACTCTCATTGTAGATAATATGTAAACAGTGACACGAATAACAGTAGAAAATAAGCAACTTCCAATGTAATCTGCTTTTAATATCGCTCTTGTCTGTGGAAATAATTAAAGTTATATTATACCCTTCAAACTAGTCATATAATTATATCTTTAAAATAGTCATATATACCACATATATGTCTGTAATGTTAATTAGCTTGTTCATACAATGTATACAGGAAAGTAAAGAAAAACCGACAAGTTTATCTAACATGAAGGTACATTAACTTTAAATATGTATAGGAGTTATAACCTCCCCTGAATCCCTAATATAGTATAATGAATTTAAAAAAGTACTGCAAGCTAGTCAAACGTGACTGAAGTGAAACTAGGCTCTGAAACAATGAAATGACGTCATGTCATATATTAAACGTGCATACCTAAGCAAGCTGTCGCATGAAGAAGAGTAATATTAAAGCAACAATCACCTTTAAAGTATTCGAGCAATATTATTTTGTATTAGATAAATTATCAGGTCACCTTGCAAAATACAGAAAAGATTGCGCTGCGCATATAAACACGGAAACACTGCACTGTTCAACAAAGTTACGGTTGTTTACTATGGGAATCAAGAATTCGGCTGTCGGCCGTATCTTGAATTCATTATCCTCGCACAGTCTGTATCAAAGACAAAATGTTGTCCACTTTGACAAATGTATGGTCTGAACGTTCCTCCTAGTCTTGTGCAGCGACCACCTAGCCGGCGCCTCTAAAATAGTGAAATCATTAAAATTTAGATAAATCGCTCGTAGAATATTATATTTTTTTTTTTACAAAATATATTCATACTGGTAAACTTTTCAACGGACATACGGACATAAGCACAAACTTCTTTGTTTATTTTTTGTTGATATCGAAACATATTTTTACAAAAATTTCTTTGATTTCAAAATATAAATGAAAATTTTTTGTTTTTTTAAAACTATGTCAGTATAATATTATATTACATTTGCTAGTAAGTGCCAAGAATGACATTCGCGAATGTAGAAAGCTACTAGCACACATTTAGACAAAATTTGGTTTAAATTGTGTTTTAATACACATCAGAACACTGAAGCGAAATCTCCCGTAGCCAATTATTTTCTGGTACCAACCTGTGTGACTTCCAACATACACTCAACTTCATTCGATGCCGGTGTACTAGGCGCCAAGTCTTCCCAACTTGGGTTTCTCTCTCTTACGCTTTCGTATTCTTGCTCTCCTTCATCTTCCGACTGTGTTGGTGTATTATGACCGTCTACTGCATTCAAGTACGCCTCTTGTAGATCTGTAGGCAATCCCTATTCAATATCAAAAGAAGATGGTCAGTTTTCTGGGTGCATGTATTGCTGATTCAATACCGGATACAGGTCTGGTGGTAACCTGTAGTCAGAATGTCTCAATATCTGATACAGGTCTGGTGGTAACCTGTAGTCAGAATGTCTCAATACCTGATACAGGTCTGGTGGTAACCTGTAGTCAGAATGTCTCAATACCCGATACAGGTCTGGTGGTAACCTGTAGTCAGAATGTCTCAATACCCGATACAGGTCTGGTGGTAACCTGTAGTCAGAATGTCTCAATACCCGATACAGGTCTGGTGGTAACCTGTGGTCAGAATGTCTCAATACCTGATACAGGTCTGGTGGTAACCTGTAGTCAGAATGTCTCAATACCTGATACAGGTCTGGTGGTAACCTGTAGTCAGAATGTCTCAATATCTAACAATAGACACTCAGCTTCTTTTAGCATAAGTTTTGTCTGACTACCTGAAATCAACACTGATATACTGAGCATAGTTAGACGGACCGGAGATCTTCTGATAACTGTATTCTGAACGATAGATAGAATTGGTGTCATCAAAAATCCCAAGAATGATACTTTATAATTAAAATAGTCCAAGGGTATCGAACATTATTTCTGACTGTTTGCGCTTTATAGTTTATTGGTACAAGACTAAATCCCTAGAAAAACATGTAAGGTTTCATTTTTACTGATTTTGAATAAATATTTTTTCGGTGCTCGACAGATACACTTAACGATATTATATACTAAGATGGTTATCATAGAAAGTTGTCCCAGTATTATATACGTTAAAAGCAAAATAGGTCACTGTCTGAATGCGTCAAATGCTGGACAAAGACGCAACAGAATACATAAATTATTTAATAATTCCTTTTTACATAAATCACATAATAATTCCTATGTTCTAATTCCTGTGTACAATGTACTTAATTCCTATGTACATAAATTATATAATAATTCATATGTACTTAATTCCTATATACATAAATCATATTATAATTCGTATGTGCTAACTCCTTGATACTTAATTCCTATGTACATAAATAATATAATGTTTACTATGTAATTAATTTCAGTGTACTTAATCAAAATTACCATTGGTTTTATATGAGCAGTCTTTTGAAGATTTTAACATAGATGCATTTAGTGAAAACCATCTCGGAGTCCGCTCTCTTGCAGCCTTGTTTTTGACGAATTAACGTAGCCTGAACAATATTAGTATAGAGTCACTCTATAGGGACATTCTGTGAATTATTTTGAAAACCGGTCAATGGTTTTCTGGCTAGAAAATTTATCATGAATTTGTTATCAGCGGACAGGGTCAACTTTAATCCAGGGATTTCATTAAAATAAATGGTAGAGGACCACTAGACAATGTTACATTAATATATCTTATATGTATGTGAAACTATTTTCAAAGTTAATTGGACTAATCTATGTAAACAAGTGACCCCTATCAAGGCCAATTTTCAACTAAAAACATCATTAATCAAACTGGGTAGAAGATCATGTCCATGACCATTATATTAAAGTTTTCCTAATTTAGTCTCTGAAAAAAATTATCCCAGGCTAAACTAATTTTGACCAAATGGACAAGATTTGAACAAACACAGTATAGCATATTTATACTTCACATCAAAATATTTAAGTTTTATGCCTGTAGTTAGAGGGGGTTGTCATCACAACCAAACTTAGGCATTGAATGGTACCCTTTTAAAGATTTTCATAGAGGACCACCAAATGACCATTCTCAGTGGAAATAGCCAAGTGGGATTGCGGTAAGACATAAGCAAAATGTTGACGACGAGCGCATGGTGACCACGGTGTTTTACCATTAGCACATTGTCATCAAGTCAGTTGAAACAAGTGCATTTAGATATGATAGATATACATCTCAAGTGAAATCTAACTAAGGTTATTGTTGAAGGAGGTGTATGTAACTTCAGAAACAAATAAGTACATTGGTTATTAGCAGGAACATGCGTTTCGACGTAAGATCTAAATGTACAAAAGATATAAAAAAAAATCCTCCACTGATGAAAGTATCAAATTAATGTATCAAATTCATAGATTTCGATCTTTCTCCGAAACAAACAAATTTCCTTTTCATTTCATATATTTTCACGATTTTCAATGAATGAGACGACAACATGATGACAGCAGGATATCATTTCATTTAAGCAGGACAATACAACGGTTCGGCAACACCTTGAGTGTTGTAATGCTGCTACTGGTACACTCATCCTGCCGTCGTTAGAGGTTTTCTAAACCGGCACCACTGTTAAACACAATTTAAAACATATATACATATACATGTACTTCTAAATATTCATAAAATGACTACACATATTGTTGTTGTTGTAACTCAACTCACTAATTGGCTCATCAAAAGCAGTTAAAGTTAACGACGCGTGTTTAAAACATTTAGAACAGATAAAACTTTTGTTTGTGTTGACATATTTGGCATGCTTATGAAACTGTGACAAAACATGTTTCGGTTCAGCCGTATTAGGCTCTCTTTTGACCGGAATTTTGTAGCTTTTCAAATGCCAATGAATGACAAGTAAAATGTAATTGTGAAACTTTTATTTGGATAATACTCATAAAGGTGAATAAAATACTCGACCAGTGAATAACGGTCAATATTTCGAGTAACATATTTGATAAGAAAAACAAGGATTAAGTTTGTTTTCCTGATGCATATGTCATGGTACGGATTTAATCACAACTGGGGATTAAATAGGCAAGTGCCTGGTTAGCTCAATCGGGAGAGCGTTCGCCCCTAGAACCCAAAGATACTTTTCTGACTGAATAAAGATTAATACATGACACGATTTTATACAACAAAATCTAACTTCAAAATTGCGCCGACCATCTTTTTGAAAGATAGATTTTGTTTCTAATGTTGTTATTTTCGTATTAAATATGTTGTTGTTCTTCCTTTCGATATAAAGAATACGTGTTATGTTATAGATGCCGTGCTCACATAAATTCAGAATAGCATGCTGTTATATAAATTTGGAATTTGAACACCGTAAATTAGCTGTAAGCAGTCGCTGTTATTTCATTTGTTAATATTATCAACATTCCATATTTTAATTATGAATTGAAAGTATGTAAACCTATACATATTGGAGAGCTCTTTTAACTATCCAGTGGTGTTTTTTCCACTACAAAAAATACCTCTAAATATCATAAAATATTTTACTGATCATGAATTTTCGAACAAGAGGCAACCTAAAATACTAAGAAAAAAAATCCATTTTATATACTGTTGGAGTATTTCCAGAAGAGAAAAGTCTTTTACTAAAAAACAGGCGTGCTTTAATATTTGAACAGTTTGGGTGGTAAAAACCTCTGTCGCGGCACATATGAGCATGAAAAGTATTTGGACTGAAATGTTCAAAATACAACGAGAGGTTACCCATAGATACAGGTTTTGTTAAAATTGGTCATTTGTTAGATATTTATTGCATTTAGTGGCCTATATCATTTTGAGCTCACAAGCAATATATTTTGTATAGTTTTAATTACTTATAGCTTTAAAAAGACAATACAATATATATAGCTTTACATTTTTTGTAAACAATATCAAAACATTTAAACCTTTCAAAAACAAAAAAAGAAGGTAATGGTCACGCTATCAGCTAGTTAGTTTAGGTTAGTTCTTGTAGCGGTTGGTAATTCAGAGCGCAAAATAAACCTAAAAACAATTACTCTTATCATTACTTTTATTAGTGTTGTTGTTATTATTATTATTATTAAATACGTCAGGCGTATTTAATGTCTCTAGAATTAATGGAATATAAAGTAATCTGGTGCGCCACAAGATAAATAGCGAGAATGCAAATAATATGCAAATCTGCCAAACTTATACCGATCCAGCCAAATACTATGATTATAAACAAATCGAGGTCTGATGTGACGTTTTCTACCGATGAGTTCAAAAGCCGATAGTCAATTGTTTGTGTAGTTTTGCTGTGCTTTTAACGAAGACAACTTTTTTTAAACATTAAGTATTTCTGTCAAAAACATATCAATAGAAAAGACAAAAGAGCGATCAGTTTATTGATGGATTTCGATTTAAGTTTAAAAACAGTTCTTTGTCGTAATAAAAAAAATGAATGTCAAATAAAACAATGATTCAATTTTGAAATTATTCTTAAGATAAGAGAATATGGTGATAGAGAATTTAGAACGTTTTTGAATTATAAAACTCTTTTAAATAGCAAGAAAATTAAGATTATTAGTAATAGTATAAAATTCCTAACTGTAAACAATAGTGGTATTGTCAACTATGTATCGTGTTTACTTCACCGTGTGACGTCATGACGATTTCTCCTATTGTAACACATATAAGAATAATTGACAAGAGGAAAATGGGTAATCTGCTAAAATTGAAAACAAAGTTCCAAATAATGGAGTAACATATCAGGTTTAGTATAGCATTTTATCAAGACAAATCAGTAAACTCATTCTCATGCAGCAAAAATGTTCAATATAAATAATACTCACTTCCCCTCTGCGTGGTGTGTTTCTATTTCTCTGTCTGCGCCTTGGATTGTTTTGTCCACAGCATTCGTCCCACAGTAAAGCACATGCTAGCACAAAAGTCAGAATGGAAACCGTGCGAAAGCTTGACATCTTTTCACCGACAGTGCTTAGCCTAAATCTGGTTTTATATCTCAAGGTTTTTGTCAACAAAATTCTTAAAATGTCTGCTCGGAGTGTTCTAATATCCGAATGCATAAAAGTTCTTCGCAATTCTTACAAGTGCACCTTTTATTTGAGAGAAAAAACAATTATTGCACAAAGTGAACACATGTAACATTGCAGATATCTGCGCTATAGCTGCAGATTGAAAATGCAGTAGGATTCAAGTTATCTAATACTCGGGCTAAAACTTCAAAAACAAATTTATCAGAGGTCAAACAAAAAATCGTTCCATCTATCTTTGTTACACAAATATCTCAAGAATAATTGTATTGAATAAATTGCCTTATCTTTGACATGTAGTTAGTAACCCGACCGAATGAAAAATTGTTAAACCTTGTTCTCAGCGTTTCTTTTCCATAAAATAACCAATAATAAAGGGAAAACAACGTCAGATTTCTTGCAATGATTGATTTTAAATGTCTAATATGATTTGTGGGATGTTTTTCAGGATAGATTTATCAATGTTTTGTCCCAGTCTAGACATATTATTTCCATTATTGGGTCGGGTGGCACTTACAGTTACATATTTAAGATTTTTTTGGCATCGACCAAAAGCTCTGATTCATCGTGGGGTCTAAGGAAACGCGAAACTTATTCTTTGTTTATTGACAGTTTTCGTATTATTTATGCAGTTGCACAAGACCTAGCTCGACAGCGGACAAAATACGCACACAGAGTATTAATAGTTTTAGATCTGAGTTCAGTAACTAAAGTTAATTTCTTATTACCTTTGGAAAACTTCATAACGTACTCGCACCTCTTTTGTCTAACACGAAAAGTTTAGCACATACTAGTACACCTTATGTACTGTTAGCGTTTATTTAAACACAGATCACTGTTTTTTCCTAGGAAGAAATTATTATGGTATATAAAGATGCCAAACAGTATCTCAGAGGATAGAGGAGACACCAGTCTTTGCGAAGAAGTAGGAAATGAATTCATCAGGCAATATGCGAAGTAGATGTCCGTTATAAATTGTAGAAATAAAAATATCTAGGACAATTGCATTGTATTTTGTACAATTGACTGGAGCAAAATGACAAAATTACGTTACCTTACAAATAGCTAAATATCTCCTGTCCAATAAGGCATCCCATACATCTAAATTAAAGATGAGGGGGGACAAAATGAGTTACTGGTCATTTTATCTATTTATGGTTACATGTTTACACCGCAATTTAAATTAACTATCTAAAGTTTTATATCCCACGTCTCCCCTTCGCCCCCTTCCTCCCCGCCCCCACCCCTTAAAAAATTCAGGGGTATATTGCTTTGCAGCTGTAAGCCGGTCGGGTCAATCGATTGGTAGGTCGGTCGGCAGCCCTTCGGTTTCCGCTGAAAAAGGAATGTTTTGGTCCAAACTTGACAAGGACAGTTGTCATGGACAGTAGATAAACTCTTTTCTAGGGTTAATCCCTAACAGGTTGGGCATTTCGAGTTCTGGTCTGTCTCTGCAACATTTGAAATAAACAACAGCACATATCTGAAACTGCAACCACCATTATCATTTACATGTATATACAGATGCATCCGGAACATCTACGCTAGAATCATCAGCACGATTGTTATATTTCTCTAAAGCTCTTCCCTGCTTTTCCTTAAATAAGTCTTCCAGCGATGTGCTAAATTTAAAAATAGATCTGTGTCTCAAAATCCTGAATATTCAAATTTGAAAGTGATTAAATATAAAAGACAAGTTAAAGATGCCGTTCCTTAACCGTCACAATCAATTTAATAAAACTGATGTGTTTTTTTTTATTTGTCTCGGAGGGCTTGTAAATACGACAGACATTTGGCTCCTTTGTTTCTTATCAATGTATTTGACCCTTTCGTAGGTATACATGCCTTGTTGTTTTCATAACAGATAAATGACTACGCATGGAAGCTATGGCATATTCGACGTTGCTAAATGTTATATATTTGTTATTGTTATTCGATGTTTCGTTATTTTAATTATAGAAGCCATCATTGCTATTCTTTATTTTGTTATTGTCATTGTATGTTTGATATTCATATTCTTTTTTTTTTGTTATTCGTATTGTAAGAGTCATCATTGTCATTCTATATTTCGTTATTGCTATTTTTAGTTTGATATTCGTATTCAATGTTTTGATATTCTTAATGTAAACGTCATCAATTGTTATTTTATATTTCATTATTGCATTCTTGCATACCCCCCGGGGAAAGTATCGGCGGATCCCAGCACGAGGAGGGAAGAGATCAGCCTATACTTTCCCTAGGGAAAGTACATCTCGGGCTTACTTGACAGCACCCGAACTACTTTCGTGTATTCAACTCGTACCTGGAACACTTTATTTCCGAGATACGTTTCACGGCGGTTTACATGTGAAAGATTAGAATGTTTTTCGTAAATGTAAACTAAGGTCTCATAAGAAAGCACACACTTCAATATTTTTCAAGTTAATGTAACAGGAATTTCATTTTTAGGAATGGTTCGAATTTTCAGGGTACGCAATAACGGTTCAAATTACGAAAATTGTTGGTAACGAATATCCATGAAGTTTTGAAGCGAGAGTTGATTGCGAAAAGAAATGGTGCTTTTTATGGTGTCACAAGCAAGAGCATCAAATTTTAGAAATGTATAGCAACAGAATATATTCACATTTCAAAGAACATACCTGTAATCATACTTTTTTCAAAACAAATAATGGCGGTAAATGACGTAACAGTTTCTCTTGATAAATGACGTCACTGTGTAAACAAAACAAGTTAATTGAGTCAATGTCGATGGTATAGTCGCATTAATCAAGTAAACTGGACGTGCGTAAGGAGAATTTCTGTTTAGGATTTAATTGATTTTTTTTATTCACAACGGTAAATAAAGTATAGTTTTGGGTGCGATCAAGCACTATGTTTTTAGCTCTAGATACATAAACAGTGGTAAATTCACGTGTGAACCTACCAAATTTCCTACGCAAAGGGGTTCCATGCGGGGAATTATATTTAATCAACATGAAGTTTTGATTTACCGCTCAACATAGTAGGGCCTATTTAAAGCGGTTTCCTCGTAGAATCTGCAATAACATCAAATAAAGTATGCAAGAAAAAGGATCTTACATGGTCTACTGTGGAGGACTGGGTTGTTCCGACCCTCGGGAAAGCGAGGGGAAGTCGGAACCTCGCTTCGCTCGGTTCCTCCTATCCCCCCGCTTTCCCTCTGGTCGGAACAACCCAGTCCTCCACAGCAGGCCATGTAAGATCCTCATATTCTTGCATAACCCCCGGGGAAAGTATTGGCGGATCCCAGCACGAGGAGGGAAGAGATCAGCCTATACTTTCCCTAGGGAAAGTACATCTCGGGCTTACTTGACAGCACCCGAACTACTTTCGTGTATTCAACTCGTACCTGGAACACTTTATTTCCGAGATACGTTTCACGGCGGTTTACATGTGAAAGATTAGAATGTTTTTCGTAAATGTAAACTAAGGTCTCATAAGAAAGCACACACTTCAATATTTTTCAAGTTAATATAACAGGAATTTCATTTTTAGGAATGGTTCGAATTTTCAGGGTACGCAATAACGGTTCAAATTACGAAAATTGTTGGTAACGAATATCCATGAAGTTTTGAAGCGAGAGTTGATTGCGAAAAGAAATGGTGCTTTTTATGGTGTCACAAGCAAGAGCATCAAATTTTAGAAATGTATAGCAACAGAATCTATTCACATTTCAAAGAACATACCTGTAATCATGCTTTTTTCAAAAACAAAAAATGGCGGTAAATGACGTCACAGTTTCTCTTGATAAATGACGTCACTGTGTAAACAAAACCAGTTAATTAAGTCAATGTCGATGGTATAGTCGCATTAATCAAGTAAACTGGACCTGCGTAAGGAGAATTTCTGTTTAGGATTTAATTGATATTTTTTTGATTCACAACGTAAATAAAGTATAGTTTTGGGTGCGATCAAGCACTATGTTTTTAGCTCTAGATACATAAACAGTGGTAAATTTACGTGTAAACCTACCAAATGTCCTACGCAAAGGGGTTCCATGCGGGGAATTATATTTAATCAACATGAAGTTTTGATTTACCGCTCAACATAGTAGGGCCTATTTAAAGCGGTTTCCTCGTAGAATCTGCAATAATAAAATCAAATAAAGTATGCAAGAAAAAGGATCTTACATGGCCTACTGTGGAGGACTGGGTTGTTCCGACCCTCGGGAAAGCGGGGGAAAGTCGGAACCTCGCTTCGCTCGGTTCCTCCTATCCCTCCGCTTTCCCTCTGGTCGGAACAACCCAGTCCTCCACAGCAGGCCATGTAAGATCCTCTTAAGTATGAATATCAATTCTAACATGACTCGCGATTTTATCTCTATATACAAAGAGTAAAAAAATTATGTTATATTAAACCATAAACAACGCTGGAACCGACATGCTGTAAACATGACGTCATATTGCGCCGCATGACGTTAAATGAGCGTTCGCGTAGAAAATAAAGCTTTGCATTTATTCACCTTTTGTAATACCTGGTCATGTTAGAATCGAAATAACATCCTTTTCAGCGTTGTTATCGTCTAATAAACAATAATTTGTCGTACTGATGCGCAGTTATAAACCACTCAGGCCTTCGGCCTTCGTGGCTAATTACTGTGTATCAGTACTCCAAATCATTGTTTATCAAACGACTGTCACCGCTGGAACGGATGTTATTTCATAATTCTAACATGACTCACGATTTTGTCTCAATATACAAAGAGTAGAAAAAATTATGTTATATTAAACCATAAACAACGCGGGAACCGATATGCTTTAAACATGACGTCATACTGAGCCGCATGACGTTAAATGAGCGTTCGCGTATAAAATAAAGCTTCGCATTTATTCACCTTTTGTAATATCTGGTCATGTTAGAATCGAAATAACATCCTTATCAGCGTTATTTTCGTTTAATAAACAAAAATTTGTCGTACTGGTACGCAGTTATAAACCACTCAGGCCTTCGGCCTTCGTGGTTAATTACTGCGTACCAGTACTCCAAATCATTGTTTATTAAACGACTTACACCGCTGGAACGGATGTTATTTCATAAACATACAATAACTTTTATGCCACGTTCAGGGACATAACATATAGCTTCAATACCAAATGCAATATATGCAATGAGTTGTTTCTATGTACATTCTCCAATCTAAATTTGAAAATGCCTTATACATATGAGAAGTTCCAAAACAAATTAAATCGTCTAACTCTCATATGCAAAAACATAAGCTAGCTATCTTTCATATGACATATTATTAATACTGTTTCACTTGTGCTACATGTACGTATAGAATATATACAGAGAAATACTTACAACATAAAAAGCATTTTCGTATATAAGAATAGTACTGTTCTTATGATTCATTCTACAATAAAACATTCTATTACGAAGCAAAACAATGCATACTGTAATTAAACGGAAAAATAATTGTAAGTTGTGATTCACAAAAATGTCGTATCTTTGGTGCTTAATATATAAATGTTAGTTAGTGTTTTATACTAATTTCATTGGCTTGGCTACTATTATTTCAACATTTGTCTATGTGGCTTTAAAGTGCAATGTAACTATATGTGCTTTCAATTCAATTAAGTTTACACCTGATTTAATTTTTTTCCTGATTATAGCACTTGAACTAATCACTGTTCGCAACTTGTTGCCGTTCATTGAACACATTTTCGCCGACAGGGACGCCATTTTCATCACCGCTACTTGCCGATACGCCATTTTGTGCAACGTTCTGAGAAAATTGTGACTCTTGGTCGGATTGTTGCGCGCTCATTTCCGGTAATTGTTCATTCATATCGCGCTCAGCTAGTATATGTTGACAGACATCATTGTGGACATCAAGATACATTCCAGATTGGCACACTGCCAATCGTCCCACACCACCAAGCCTTACACATCGACCTCCAATGATCTCCGTCTGAAAGAAATAGGAATGAATTAAAATAAGTAAAAAGGGATCTTTTTAGAATCTTGGGTAAAAAATACAAAATTAGATGGTAAAATTGAAAACTATATTCTGAGACCATGACCTTTATAATAACACAAGCAAATTCAGTGAATTTATATTCCCCGCCAAATTAGGCAAATAGCTGAAAAAGAACAACTGGAAAGTGTATTGGTATATCTGTTTATAGAAAAAAGCATTTTTAAAATTTCACCACCCCACTGGGACCTCATCTCCGAGGTGATACTTTATTTCTTCAAATTACTGTCGTAAAGAACTTAATTGTTGTAATTAAATTAAATCGGTACTACTACTTTTAGACACAAATAATTCTTAACCTTCTATATAAAATAATTATATAAGAAAAGCAAAACATGCCTAATTTCTGTAAAAATTCAGTTTCTTAATTTTCTGTTGTTAGAGAATACAAAGTTGATGATCTGTGCAAAACAAAATAATATTCTGTCAATTAAAGCCTTTTCCAGAAAAAAAAACATTTTTAAAATTTCACCAACCCATTGGGGCATCATCTCTGAGGGGTAATTCTTTTTTCAGCATCTCACAGTAATACAGAACTCAATTTTTATCAGTTTAATTAAATCAGTACTATTAGTTTTAGAAAACCAAAATTCTAAGCTTCTGAATAGAGTATTTCAGAAAAGCACTATATCCCCTTAAGGGGCCTCATTTCTAAAAAAAAAAAAAAAAACAAATCAGAAAGTGTAGGGGGTGGACATTAGAAAGAGAGATTATTAAATTATTTGAGCAAAATTACAATTTAATTTTGATAACCGGTTTTAGAGAAATAGAATTTTAATATCGTATATTGAATTTAGAAGAAAATGACATTTTAAGGGCAATAACTCTGAAGATACTAATCCGAACTTGACAAAAGATGTGTGTGCGCCGCGGCATTATGCTATTGTACACTTATTTAAAGTTTCATGAAATTCTATCCATTGGTACTTGAGTTATTACTCCGGACGGACGGACGGACAGACAGACAGACAACGCCAAAATAACATCCCTCTGCCCCTGGCGGGGGATAATGATATGCACGGTCTATTTTCTCTTTCTTTGTTATGCTTGATTGTAAATTGTTTTCTTAGATTATTATCTAATCTTTAATGTTATTATTTTTCAAAACAGGATTCAGTTTTATATTTGCTTCTTCAAATAACAACAAAACATGTGCACTTTTTAACACAAAAAAACCTCACAATCATCGACTTTTATCAAATTTCAGTTTTATGTAAAAAAATGATCCCTGGTTTAGCAGTAACATTTATATATATGATTTTTCATTTGGGCAATTCATCATTATCACTTTTCGTTATCTTACACCAAAGTTTTAGCATGGCCCAATATCGATAATCTGGGCTAAAATACAAGGTCAACATTGGTAGAAGGGGTCAATGTTGACCTGGAGTTTCTGATTAAAACAGTCTTCGTAGAGGTCAACTTCATAATGCTACATCCCAAATATCTAAGCTCTGGCCCCAATTTCACGAAAATACTTAAGTATTTACTTAGTAATATGCTCAACTTATTTCAACACTTATCAAACCCTTAGTGTTTATTCAATCAAAGAATTAAAGTTTGTCAAAACCGTATTTACCCATTTATTACATTTACATGTATAAACACTTGTCAGTTCTTGTGCAGGAAATGCTCTTTTAAAGCAGCTAAATTATTAAGTAAATTCTTGAAATTCTTGAGTTGTACTCAAATGAATTTTTCGCTATATCTGACTTGCATTTAGTATTATAAAACATTTTTTTCTTTCAGCATGTTAATTTCATTAAAAAATAGATTATCGTTAAGAATGACCACACGAAATATCTGTACTCAGCTGAGCAATTACTTAAGTATTTTCGTGAAATCGGGACCTGGGCCTTGTGGTTCTAAACAAGAAACATTTTCAAGTTTTCCTTTTGAAAGTCGTGTTAAATTTAATTTTCATCCGGGAGTCTTGATTTGAACAATCTTGGTAGAGGTCAGTAAGGCAATGCTACATGCCAACTATCTAAGGTAGAGGTCAGTAAGGCAATGCTACATGCCAAATATCTAAGGTAGAGGTCAATAAGGCAATGCTACATGCCAAATATCTAAGGTAGAGGTCAATAAGGCAATGCTACATGCCAAATATCTAAGGTAGAGGTCAATAAGGCAATGCTACATGTCAAATATCTAAGGTAGAGGTCAATAAGGCAATGCTACATGCCAAATATCTAAGGTAGAGGTCAATAAGGTAATGCTACATGCCAAATATCTAAGGTAGAGGTCAATAAGGCAATGCTACATGCCAAATATCTAAGGTAGAGGTCAATAAGGTAATGCTACATGCCAAATATCTAAGGTAGAGGTCAATAAGGTAATGCTACATGCCAAATATCTAATCCCGAGATCTAGTTGTTTTATTTATGACTTCTTCTCAAGTGGCCCCCGGGCCCAAGATGTCATGATTTGAACAATTTTTGTCAACAAGACAATGGAACCTGTCAAATATTTAAGTTCTAGGCCATGAAGTTCCGGAGAAGTTTTTTTAAAGTTTCCCATTATAAGCATATGTAGAACCAAGTTACCACGCGGGCTGGTCAATTTTTACCAGGGGCTCATGAGTTAAACAATCTAGGCAGAGGTCCACTAGGCAATGCTGTACACGCTTAATATCAAAGCTCTAGACCTTATAGTTTAGCCTATTTAAAATAAAGTGACCCCCGGCCAGGGTCAATTCTGAGAACATTTTAGTTTTAGTTTAAACCTTATTTATCGAAATAATTTATTAAAGCATGAACAAATACAATACATTTATAAACAGCACCCAGGATTGAGAAGAAAGCTAAACAGCTTATTTGAATCTCTTTCCTGATCAATACATCTATAAATTCTTTTGCAGTAACAACAATAATGTAAATATAACAAGTTCTTGTGATTGCTTGCAGTTTATTCTTTAACAAATATACATAACTGAAATAGATAAGTGTGTTAAGAAGTTGATACGATTTTCGTTATAGAATTTCATGCCATGTATGTAAAATCAAATTTCAGAGGTGCATAAACTTACAACTCATAAATTTAACAATTCGAAACATCTCATATATCATGTGTTTGTGCTTTTGTATGTATTAAAATGTAGGATGAGAGAGAGAGAGAGAGAGAGAGAGAGAGAGAGAGAGAGAGAGAGAGAGAGACTTGGTTGCCTTGTTGTCTGGTGTAGTTGGATACATCTTTAAAATTTGTGGAATATTATATGAAAATTTCAGTTTTATTTCGATATTTTACGGGATAATATGATAAAAAGCATCGATTTAATATTAGTGAATGTTAAGAACATTTTATAGAACAATTTTTCTCACCTTTGAGATACATATTTCCGCGCTTTTACCCATGTGAGATAAGCTTATCTCACATCGCTTATCTCACATTGCTGCCGGACTATTTTATGTAAATGAGATTTACGGAAATAACCAGTATTTCCCGAACAGCGATTGAAAGGTTTTCATTGGATAACGAGTACTATCGGTTTTTTACGATCCCGCTTCGACAACGATGTCGTCATGAATATATGAATATTAATTAAGTAACAAGTGCCCGTTTCATGAATATTCAAAGTTTATGTCAACTTTTACTTTGATCGTTACCGATAATGACCTCTTGACCCGCAAATGTAAATAATAACAAACTATCCACGCCGTCTGCATTTTATGAAGATGAACCGCGATTTTCGAATCGGAGATATTGTAAACGTTGGTAGCACAAATGGCAACAGGGGAAAAGTCGTTGACATTGTAAGGCCTCTGGGCACATATGAAATGTATAAAGTGATGTGTTTCACTGATGGAAAAATTGTAGAAGCTGCCAAACATGAACTGGTAAAGGGCCTTCCAGACAGTAACTTTGAATTTTTCACAGCCACTGGTGCATTTGATCAATCATATGAATTTGAAGGGATATTTGATGATGAGTTTTGGGATAATTTTGAGGTCCCTGACAATGATGATACCATCAAAACTGCAGAAATGCCTCATCCAGTACCAGACACTGATTCTGTGAAACCTCAATTATTGCCTAACATGTCTGATACGACAGATTCTGCACCGCCAAAACGTAAAGATATTTCACAAAATAATTCAAATGTCAAAAAGTCAAAGTCCACAAAGTCAAAAGCCACCAATCGGTTTGTCCCGATGAATGATGATGATATCAATGATTTTGTTGCAGAAGCCGAGAACGTCAGCACAATGCGAAAAACTCTAGCACACATTAACTTACTTATTGAATATTTAAAGCAGAAAGGAGTTTGTACACCTATCATAGATATACCTGCTGTTGAGCTAGATAAGCACATAGCAGCCTTCTTTATAACTGTAAGGCAAAAGAATGGCTCTGAATATGAATCAGTTACTCTAAGGTCCATGATGTCCAGCTTTGAGAGATATTTAAGGCGACACAGATATGGAAACAGCATTATAACAGATATTGTCTTTGACGGTACCAGAAATGCTTTAAAGAGCAAACAGAAGAAGCTTAAACAAGCAGGTTATGGAAATAATCCACGGACTGCTGACACACTTGAAGATCACGAAATTGAATATTTATTTGAGAAAAAGCAGCTTGGGACTAGTACCCCACAGAGCATGATCAACACACTGTGGCTCAATAATACACTACATTTTGGAATGCGTGCTGGAGCAGAGGAACATAGAAACTTAAAATGGGGAGATGTGACCCTCCATTATGACCATAAATTGAAGCTTGAGTATGTTCTCTTAGACAAAGAAAGGTGAATAAATTATTAAAGTTAATTAAATTTTAACCTATGTTTGGTGTTATAAGCACTGCTTTTTGTCAAAAAGAATTAACTATACGTAGCTGTTTTTCAAGTAGATAGTATCATTATATCTATTTTACTAGCATTAATAAAAATTCATTTTGCAATTAGATCAGGATATAAGTAAATATTATTGTAAAAATACATTAAAAAACCGAGTAAAACAACTTCAACGTACCTGGTATATATGCTTGACAAAACGGGTAAAGCCATATAAAAGACAAAATATAAAAAAAGCGGTATTTAAAGTTTTGGAAGCCAGAACTATTAATTATATGATGACACCCACTGGAATGTCGTGTATATCCATAAAGATGGACGATAAGATTTTAAAAGTCAATGATTTATTGAATAAGTTTTTTTTATTTAATTTTCTCAAATATTATTATAAAAATCTGGTTTAACTGTAAAACCGTGTCTGTTTATCTTGTTTGAAAGTCACGTGTCATTCCAGTGTGTGACATCATGTAGCTTCGTGCACGACACATTTCTCAAATAAATCTTCGTTCAGTATTTAATAATTAGAAAGACAATCACTTTTTTCACCAGGATTTCACCACATCTTATTTTGAATAAAATAAACAGTATATTAACACCACAATTTGTTGTAAAAAGCAAGAAAAATCATTCTATGAAATAATATCCGTTCCAGCGCAGTTCAACGTCTAATAAACAATGATTTCAAGTGCTGATACGCATTAATTAAAAAACGTCATTTGTTCGAGTGTTTTATAACTACGCATGAGAACAACAAACAGTTGTTTATTAGACAGTATAACAGCACTGAAAAGAATAATAAGAAAGAACGGGATATTTAGTTATATAGTCAAGTCCATAAAAATTACACAAATAACTAAGACACTAAAAATTTAGAAAAAGAATTAAAAAATGATAAATATTATTCCTTTACCTCCATTTATTATGTTTATTATCTAGGCAAACCAAGACTCGCACTGGAGAAGATGTTCGTGTTCGACGAAAAGGAGGCAAGCCAGCCATGTTTGCAGAACCTGGAAAACCTCCAGAGCAGTGCCCTGTCCACATATACAAGGAATATGCAGACAGACGGCCCATCTCAGCCCTACAACCAGACAGCCCTTTTTACTTGGCGTGCAATACAATCCGGTCACGGCCACTTCGTGCCACTGAGCGTTGGTTCATAAATGGCGCAATTGGTGCGAACAAAATCTCTGGTATCATGAAAACAATGGTAGCTAATTCTGAACTACCATCTCTTGTCAATAAAAGGTTAACCAACACCAGTGTTCGAAAACATGTTTGCCAGACACTACTTAACAATAATATTCCCGACTCTGTTGCAATTCATGTTACCGGGCACAAGAATCCTGGCACTCTAAACAATTACAGACAGTTAAACAACGAACAAAAGTATCAAATGTCCCATATGCTGGCAAACTCTAAATCAACAGAAAAGTCCGTCGCGAAAACACATGAATCTGCAGAAAACGCACAGTCCCAGATAGAAGTTCAATCTTCTAACATCATGGAAGCTAACATTAATGAAAAAATACATGCCTTGTTTGCTGGCAGCACTATCAATGGTGGAACCTTCAACATAGCTATAAATATTCCCAAGTAAATCCAAACTTTGATGTGTTGAAATTGACGCGCATTGACCTAAATTTAACTCGTATGACTCATGTCAGTGTGTAAATTTGGAGATTCTGATTTAAAAGAATTGATTTATAACGTCACTTTTTGATTATAGTGTTCTGTTTCGAATAATTTTAGTTGGAAGTGTTTGTTGTTTTATTGATTAAAAACATACCTTCACAGGCAAAAATGTGTGAATTGTTTTGTGTATCGGAGAATGAGTGCTTCGGCTCAAGTAAGTATTATTGCGCAATACACAGAATAGAATAGAATAGAATAGAATAAAGTAACAATAATAAATCACTCTTGTCCCTGCGCTTTTTTTTAAAAATACGATTAAAAGGTGAGAAAATAAATCTACCATGTCCATTGAGTTGTAGATAAGGAAATCCCACCCTCGGGTTGAGATACGTCCCAAAAAACTCGGCAGAGCCTCGTTTTTTGGGACGTATCTCAACCCTCGGGTGGGATTTCCTTATCCACAACTCATGAACATGGTAGATTCACTTTGTCATTTTTGGTTAAGTTTCAGGTAAATAAGTTAACATAAATGTGATGTAGAAGTAAACATAAATAGTTTGCATATATTCGTATATAGAAGTCACACCAAACGTTAATAACAGTTCAAATAGTCTGGTAGAATATCCACAGGTAGTTTTAGCGATAGTTTTATACACTTTCCGTGAAATTTGCATGACAAGGTTATGCCACGAGGTTACGAGGATAGTAGCAGCAAGTAAATATTTTCAACTGTCTTTATTTCTGAAAATCTTATCACAGTTTATTGTTTTGTCTATATGGCTCTTTCATGTCTTGAAAACTTACAGATATTGAAATTATCTTTTCTGAAAATTTTCCAAATATCGAGACAATTTTTGTGTGTATCGTGATAGCTACGTCAGCGCGAGGCAATAGTAATTTTAGTAGTTAATATTTCCAAGGGACTTAAGACTACTGAGGTATCTTTTCAGAAAACTTTAATTGTTTGGATAATGTTATGCACCCGTAACGAAGATACATGTTTTGGTTTTTGAAGTAAGATAAAAGTTTCATTATGATTCCTCTCAATGAAATTTATTGTCTGAACTGACAACTAATAACATTTGATGTGCCTTGTAATTGAGTTTAGAATCATCAAGACTAACATCGAAATAAAATATCTATATTCTTTATTACATTGCTCATCTAAAATTCACCACTGAGCTATCGAGGCCAATTTAGCCATTTAGTCTATTTAGCCATTTCATTATTTCTATTTAGCTCTACATTTTCACATTAGCAATTAAGTTTTAGTTTCACCAGATTAGATAAGAATAAAAAGGTTATTAGAATCATATTAACCTTATTTTGCTTCTTTAAATCATTAATTTATAAGAGTGACTTTTTTTGTTTCCTCGGTTTAGGACAATTAGCATATGTTTTATTACAAAACGAATACAAAATATCATAGAAAAAGCTTGCCATAAATTGCAGACTACCATATTATCAATAACCTTTGTACTAGTCGCCTTATGTTGCAGATACAAAAGTCCCAGGACCACAAGTAGCTCTTTTTTACCAAGAAAGATGTCTTACCGGCGGAAATGACATTTATTTGTACCAAAGACATTCCTAACTCAAATCAAATCGATGTACATGTTCGAAATATAGAGCAATACTTTTTCAATGATATTGAAAAAATTAAGATAGGCTTTCTGGCAACTCTTTTTCGTGAGGAAACGATTTGAATACAAAAGAAATGAATAAATTATGTCATTGTCGTTGTTTTAGAGTGAATAGAATATGGTTCTATCATCATCCTATCAGTATGTTTAGTTTACAATATCAGTAAACTCAAAGAGATCCTGGGACTTTAATACTCTTCACCGTATGACTAGGTTTGTTATCAATTTCATAATGTTGTCTTGTGCATTTTTCATATTCTTCGAGAAGTCTATAAAGCACACCTTAAGAAAAATGGGAATAATGATATAACACTTTCGCATTACACTTAATACGCAAATTTTGACGAATGACCACAAACTAACTTGATATGAAGAATACACTTTATTTATGAGAAGCTTTTTTAAAAATAATTCACCCATGCTACGTTGTTTATCTGTTAACCTGTACTGCAGTACTTGTTCTGTGCGTTCTGTAAGTTGTCATGATATCAAGCTTTATCTTTGATTAGCAGATTTCGATGTAAACGCTGTACTTTGTGCTGTACATTTTATGATTATTAAAGAAGTAAAAGAGGATATAAGTTATGCAATTGGTAATGGTTATGTACATGTTACAGTTTGTAAAAGTATTGGCAGAATAGGCCAATTGTGTGCAGTTGTAATATCGCTATGTACATATGATAGGAAACCTTTTTTGGCAAGTCTAACCGAGATTTTAGATCGATTTTGAGATATTGAGTTAAAATACAGTTTATCAAAAAACATTCCAGCATCCGTTAAACATATTTTAAAATCAAAATTGTTACGCAGAAGAAGATTATTCATTTTATTTCCGCAAACAAAAAAAGGAGAAAAACCAGTTAGTTGCGTATTGCTTGTCAAAAAACAAAACCCTCTGCAAATTACTACTGCCAAAATTGCGTTATTTTAGTTTTTATCTATATCTTAAATGCCAAAATAGTTTGTCGTTTGTATTTTTAAATGCAATATAAATTACAGAATCAAATATGGCAACGTCTAGCATAAAATTAGTAAACGTATGGTTTTTACGTAACAAGCAATTAAACGTATGGTTTTTATGTTGTTATCAATTAAACGTACAGTTTTTTGTATGTAATAAACAATTGCAAGTATGGTTTTTATGTAATAAGCAATGTCTATGGTGGATATTTCTGAATTGTTATATGATTTTCATAACGTGCCACTTAACACAGTACATGTATTGTAAAGTTGAATAATAAAATTATCATTAATCAAGTGATTTCATATTGGCCTTGCTATTTGTCCGAGGGTGGTCAAATACGACTGCCCGAGGACAAATAACAAGGCCAATATGAAATCACTTGATTAATGATAATTTTATTATTCAACTTTACAATATTGGCTAAATAAACAAGAATAGGCCTATAAAGAGAATCTAACATGTTCGTGAGTTGTGGATAAGGAAATCCCATCCAAGGGTTGAGATACGTCACAAAAATGTCTCAACCCGAGGACATGGTAGATTTATATTCTCACCGTTTGAATCGCATTTTCACACAAGTAAGAAGAAATAAATATACAGGAGGGGGATGAAAAAATGAAAATCAACTTTTTCTCGAATTTTACTTCAAAACTGTTATGGATGGATAGAAAATGATCTTACTAAGAAAATGAATACCCATAACCCTATGTTTATTTCAAAAATAAAAATTTTACAGTCATTTTTCGATATCAGCATAAGTCTAAAAACAAAATGGTGTTGTTTAAAAATCTAACGGAAGTGACTTCTCAGTATTGGCCCTCTCTTTTAAACTAATCAGAATGCTTGAATTCCGTATTGGCCCTGTTTTCTCGTATTGGCCCTGCTTTTCTCATATTGGCTCAGTTATGCTTTGTATTAGCTCTACCTGTCTCATACCATGTATGCAATTGATCTAATACAGAGTGTAATATTGTAAAGTTGAATAATAATATCATGTATTAACGCCTCTCTATAATGTAGACATAAAACTGCAGATGAAATAAAGTAGTTATGAAAAAAAAGGTTTTTAATTAGGAAACATACAAAAAAGATACACTTTTGAACTCGACCCATTTTCAGCACTTATTTATGATTCCCAGTCATTGTTCTGTTCATGTTTATTTAACCAGAAATGTATATCATTGATTTGATTTCTTTTACATGATAATGTTTCAAATACATGTATATCTTTAAGAATATTCAATTAGCTAGACAAGAAGTCATATTATTGAAATGGCGGCATCCATGATGCTCTTTTTTGGAATGTTTTGTTATATTTGTTTAGTTTGTGATCCGATTAAGAAAAATCTGTAGAGACTATAGTTGTCTTAACAAGCTGTTTAATTTGGAATTAATTGATATTTTGACTTTTCATTTGATTTTGTCAAATAATTGGTGGCTTCCTCTGATATGATGGTAACTTTGGCGACTATTTTAGTTGAATAGAGTAAAAATGTCGTTAATCTCTTTACCGACAGTTTCAACATTAAATAATAGTCTACATAAACGTGAGCTTTAGTATGCATAAGCCGGTGATACCTTGACCGGTAAACTTACGACATCAAAATGGGATACATTCATGTTGGCGATGCTGCCAAATAACAAATAAGTCAATTAAGTTTGGTGCTAACCTTCCTAATGGGACATCTGAAGTGTTATCAAAATCAGCGGGGGTTATCTACCATTTACCTGCAAATTAAATGAAATTCAAGGAACTGCACTGGAAAAGAATTCAAATCTTGTGATCCTGTGACCTCGACCTATGATCGTCAGATTAATGCATCAACAACGGTCATATCCTTACCACGAGCAACACATATACTTATATAACGTAGGTCAAAAGGCCAACACATCCTCTGGAAATGCTGCTGACAGCGTATCAAATTTCAAGCCAAATCTAATTTCGACAATTGATCAAGGACTCCCAAAACAGTCTCAAGATTATCAATGATATTGTTCAAAAGTGATAGCTCGAGAAACACAAATTTACAGAGGGTAAAACAAACTAGTATGTCCTCTTCCGGCGAAAGACTTACTGTTTGTTACATTTAGTTCAAACAAACTTACCACTTCAATTTCGATGTTACAATCAACGTCTTCGGCCCTTGGTACTTCTGGGACGAATAATCGTGACCACTCCGGGTCTAAGGACTGTTGTAACAAACTTTGCCTGCGCAAGGCTTCGAAACGATTCTGAAATACAGATATTGTTCCAGAGTCGTATTGCTTTTGTCAGAGGAGTCTAAAGATTTAAATAGGACAATGATTTGTTAAGTAAACACTATTTTAATTTAGTTATTCTTTTTATTAGACTGTTGAAGGTATACGTTCGCCATAGCTCTGAATCCCAATAGCAAAGTACATTTTGTGTAGTATTATGTAGTAACTTTTACAATATTTAATATCCAATTTATATTTTTAATATCCAATTAAATATAAATGTAAATTACATGACAGATACATTCTTGCATACAAAGTTCAGATACATATTAACCATCTGTAGTCTGAAGCTTAACATTTATGAGCTATTTGGACCGATTGGTGTCCGTTGTTCGTCCGTCTGTCCTTTGTTTAATTATATTACCATATTTTACACTCTAGCATCTATGTTTCTTAAAGCTGAATTAATCAAAATTGAAAACAGTACATTAAAGTCATGTAGCGTTTAAAATGACTTGATCTGACAAGAATGCCCAGAGTAATGCTTGGATGCATTTAATATCACTTTGAAGCCATATTTTTTAGGAAATCATCACCTAATCAGGAGAAAGTATGTATGACCATAATAATCTTCTTGGTGATTTCGATTACTATATAGTATTATGAATATGATCGCTTACAGGCATTTTAAAAACTTTTCTGTAGTATTACGTGGTAACTTTTACAAAGGTCAATTAAATATATCTGTGACCTAAACGACACATACATGCCTGTGCAATAAGTCGAGCAAAAGGAATTCTGCTATATGTGAACTACCAATGGTTAGTGTCTTTGCTCACTGGAGCCGAAGACTCATTGTGAGTGATCATGACCGATGGATGTTCGTCCTTTGTCCATTCATATTTATTGTAATTTCACTTTAGCAATTCCTACGCAATATTAGTCAATATTGAACATAATGCACATGTCTACAATGGGCATGATCGGCCCAGTATGTTCAGAGACAATGAGACTGATTTTACAAAAAAAAACTCAATTTGACCGTGATGACTCTCTGACACCACATAACCAATGTGTATGGCCACATTATTCTGACACACTTTAATCAAACCACAATGTGTTTTTCAGTAAGATCTAATGGAGTTTTTTAGGGGGATGAGAGAGGGAGGAGGGAATAGACAGAGCAGAACTTTGGCAATGCCATAGGAAAAACTTGTTTTAAAAGCACAAACAAACCTTGATGGCACACGATCTCTGTTACTTTGATTATTATCCCCCGCCAAAGGCAGAGGAGTATTGTTTTGGTGTTGTCAATCTGTTCGTCAGTCCGTACGCCTGTCTTTAGAACCAATAAAATAATTTTATGAAACTTAAATAAGTGTACAATAGCGTGATGCCGCGGCGGACACACCTCTTTCGTCAAGATCAGAATCATACCTTCAGAGTAATTGCCCTTTAGTTGTTATCTTCTTCTATATTCAATAGAAAAGCATTTAAGCTCTTTTTATCTGAAACCGGTTATCAAAATTAGATTGTAATTGGCTCAAATGATTTAATGATCTCTTTTTCTAATATCCATCCCCTACATTGCCTGACTTTGAGAAGGAGGTGTAGTGCTTTTCTTAAATATTCTATATAGAAACTTAGATATTTTTGTTTTCTGAAACAAATACAAAAAAAACAAACTAATTTTATGTCACTATTACTGAGTACTGAGTTCTGTATCATTGTTAGATGCTGAAAAAAACCCTCAGAGATGAGGCCCCGATGGCGTGGTGAACATTTTAAAAAGCTTCTTCTTTCTGAAATAGCTTGTCAGACTTAAATTCTGTATGGCACAAATAATCAACTTTGTATTCTCTTAAATGGATGTTCGGTCCTTATATAATTATTCTATATAGAAACTTAAGAATTATTGTTGTCTGAAAGTAGTAGTACTGATTTAATTCAATTGCAACAATTAAGTTCTTTATGACTGTAACTTGAAGAAATAAAATATCACTTCGGAGAAGAGGCCCAAGTAGGGAGATGGAGTTTTAAAATGTTCTTTTTCTAAAACACTTTCCAGTTGTTCTTTTTCAGCTATTTGCTTAATTTGGCGGGGAATATAAATTCACTGCATTTACTTGTTGGTCAAGTCACAATTTTAGCAACGCTCGGGGAAAACCTGCCAAAACATTACTTCGTAACATTATGAAATCATATTTTTACAATCACAACAAGCGTCAATGGCACGCATATAGACATACATTCTCCATTAAGTTTTATTATGAGAAAATGGGACATGCAGTGGAAAATCTGCTATATTAAAAATATTTTGAACAATTATAAGCAAACATTACAATATGTTGATAATACAGTACTTTCATTTATTCACAAATCAAAGACATTCTTAGATAGAATGAATACTAAAATGACAGTAAGGTCTATGCAAAGTTTGAGTAGAGGTCAAGCATACCAAATAGTTGGCCATGTCAGCTGTAACACTACATCATTTAAAGTCCCATTATATGATTTGCCCCTTTATATACTAATAAATAGATAATAAGTTTACGGATATCATTATGACAGAACTGTGTTCTATTTGATGTAACACAATGTTTACGTATACATGTACATTTCTTTCATATTTTTGTCGCTTCTTTACGAAAAAAGCGTTGCCATACAGCGTATGTTACATTTTGCAATATCATTGTAAAAAAATTGCGCTGTACTATAGCGAGTTTTTTATTTGAAAAGCAACATACGGACTTTTTTAAGCAACTAATGGTCAATTTCAAGATATCATTGTAGTGTTTGTATAAAAAACCTTTAAGTAATTTTACATCCAAAGTACTAATATGACATTAATAATTTAGCAAACCTTTCTAAAACTATGCAGATCATACTTCCAATCTGATTTTCATGAAAATTATTTCATAATTTAAGATGCAATATTAACATGATCTATATAGAGTCAGGGTCATGTAATGTGAAAACCTATGATACTATTTCAATTTGTAGTTAGAATGTGTAAACAATCTCAATGACACGGTTTATTTTTAAGTCTTTTCTTTCAATATATCGTTTACCTGTCATAAAAACTTAATCCTGACAGGCCGATAGCGATCACGAGTCCGCAAAAGTATGTGTATACCTGGAAAATAACGTGTAGACCTGCGTCATTTCTGTTATTATATTCGCATATTTTATTACTTCTTATAAAGTATACGACTAATGGACTAATGTTTCGGTCAATATATAGTTTTGCGGACCTGTGAATAAATGATTTTGAGCGAGGACAAACATTAGTCTATAAGGTGTACGTCAAAATCCATATCTTAATTAGGCTTTTTGGAACGAAAACCTACGGCACTACACCAAAACCTTGTAAACATATCACTTGTATATTAAATTTCGCTATTCGCTTTGAAACTTCCATTTTGAAATAGAACGTAAATCTATTTCGAATTAGTTCAGCATATAATGTTAGAGCAGTGAGCACATGTCAAAGTTCAGCTATTTTTCTATTTTTTCTAACTCTTATAACATATACAAAGTTGGCGACCAGTGAAAATGCATTTGCGACCACATCCGTATAGTCTACTTAGGACCCGTACTCTTCGCTGTTCTAGCATGGAATTTTCATTCAACAATACTCAACAATTGATTTACTGTCCTAGTTTGTCTGTTTTAGAAATTGAAGTTAGGCAAAATAGACTAGATTTTTCTAATTACTGCTTTATACACGAGTGATGATCATACGTACCCGCAGTTGTCTTGGACGTTGACGTCTGTGGACGCTCCTCTTCTTTATTGAATCTCTTTCATAGGAATTAATGGAGCAACACATCAACATAATTGTCATCATCAAAAATATTCCTTTCATCGGAGACTTCATCTGACGAAGACAGATAATTGGCCTTAATATAACGCCAATGATTATGATTTACAATCATCCAAAAAAATAAAAACTCGGCGAATTAACATATTCAAACGCTTCGATCTTATAGCGTACGCCGGACTGAGATTATTCATCAAATATTAAGATAATTATTTTGAAGCCGTATATATTTAACAACACGAGCTACAAAGCTCCTTTGCGAATATCAGTGTATCTATAGTATCACGTTCTAAACTCACCTATTGTACGAGCCAACGTTAGATCCAGCAATCTCCTTTAGACGAAGCGGGCGCTCTACCACTTAACAATAGAGGCATCGACGTGACCCGAGTAATGCATGCCGGCACATCATATGCTGGCTTTAACTCGGGTAGTCAAACAAATGCTTAGAAGGTTGCCGACGGCAAAAACGGCACATGATGTTTTTAAAAACAAAACTAATTGACACATTATTTCAGCATAAATACGTAAACATTTTAGTTTAGTTTATACTAATTGTATTACTGATTGTTAAAAAGCTTGTAGCTTATCGAGTCACTCTCGAGTCCGCTTCCTGGAACAACCAGTACTGGTGTCATATGAGGAGGTACGGTCGTGACCCCAGTTGGGCTCGAACCCGCAACCTCCAAACATATTGCTTTAGAAAGACTTCCGATTTATATCAATTTTATACAAATACAGAAACGCTTTCTCATAATTGAGTTTTGTAAAACAAAATTGTGTTACAATGATCTACAATGCAATAATTAACTCGATTAATGTACGTTTTTTAAAAATTGGCCATTGTGGACTTTATCGTGAAACAAGAAAACTTGGAATTATCTGCTAAATTGGCCTTTCAAGAAATATACTTTTACTGATTGAATTAAACAAAAATGTGTGTACCTGTTTAAAGCATAAATAAAACAACTGTCCGTGTAGACTTTTAAGTAATATTTAAAGTAATTAGTATATTTGATATCGTAATTCAACCATGCAGCTAAATACCTACTAATTTCGGCAGACATATTGTATTTATACTCTATCAAGTGGTTTCTAAATCTTTTTTTTATATTTAATATTTAACTAATACTATTTTAGAAAAATAAGTGCGATTTGTAGAGTAAGAGAATCATTGATGAACATTATAAGACAACTTTGTGAAACTGAAAATTTTATTCGAAGGAATCGATAAAGCGCTTCCAATAGAATGCACGTTGCATGCCCATGGTATTGATATTAATGTCGAAATTTGAGATCAGAGTAAAATACAGGACAACCTCTGAAACAAGCTCGTGTCGAGCAAAATGCAAATTGCGCGAAAACAGAAATTAATTAACAAATACTAGTAGTAGACTCGATAAAACAATATAAGAACAAAAATGTAGATATCTAATACATACTGCCAGATAAAAGTTTACCTTGCCTTTCTTGACGGTTTAACCAATTTATTCCTTAAGATATTAGTCCTCCACGTGAAAAGAAGTCTCTCACAGTTGATGTAAAATGGTTTCTGGCAAGACCGTTTATGAAAAAAATATGGTCTATTCAGGAATTGATTTACGAATTGTAGAATTATTTCCGTCAAATATCCCCTATTTTTCATAAGTAATTGACAAGGTCATGTTTCTACAAGTAGGAAGGCAATTTATATCGGTTCTTGGGGCATAAAAGATTATAAATAATACGCCTAACCCATCCTTTTTCTGTGACAAACTACCATTTGCTTAGAATTGAGTTTGACTCCAATGTTATGATCAGCGTTCAGTCGGTAACATTTACGAACTAAATTATATAAATATGTTACAATTGCGAGGCAAATTTACACACGGACTTCAGTAAAACAAAAACAAAGACTACATGAAACAGACAGATTTAAAAGTGTGTGCCAATCCTACCTAAACATGCACACCACCATTTAATACCTCTTTTCTAGCAAAAAATGATCAGAAACAGAATCCTTGGTCGCATATAATTATTTGATATCCCTTTAATTATTTCATTTTATTAGGATCAACAAAATATTAAAAAACTGTTATGTAAAAAGCTGTATGTTTTAAAGAGAAGTTTGTGTCAATTGTTAAACATGTTAAATGTATAGGTTATAGAACTTTTCTATTTTTTAAGTTGTCTTTTAAATCAAATGAAAGAGCCGAACTGTTTCCACTTTTCTCATGTTGTTTTTCTCAGCTAAAACTGGTAACGGCCAAAACATTATGTGATATCCTCGTCCTTTCATACATAAGTTGTTTTCATTCAGTAGTGGTTATCAGTCTGATTTATCCTCTTAGGGTATTTCAGGAGTTTTAATCAGCGTCGGTTTGCCAATATCAATTTCTCCATTCTTTACTTGTTTTCAAGAGAAACCTTCTAATGATTGCGGGCTAATCACACTTTCTTTAACTGTTATATGGTATCATTCTGCTTATTTAGAATTGCTTCGTCTCATCTAAGGCTTAAAGCCCTCACTCACTCCTGATAATAAATATCTTGCAATATCCTTCCGGGTCTCATCCTGGAAAAAACAGACAAGAATTAATTGCAAAAATCAGTTTGCATTATATGTATAGTACATTTTATAATCCATCCTTAAATAGTATGCTTTCGGATGAAATATAAAATCGCAGATAGGAAATTTCTGAGAAAAAATATAACTTGTTTAGAAATAGATTTGACTCCAATGCTATCGTTAATATTAACAGATAAAAACAGAACATAGAATTTATACCAACTTAAGCATATGCAGCTCATCGTTGTAAATGACGCAATTAACGCACTAAGATTGTATAGATTTTTCATGATATCAATGTTAATACATATCGGGAGCCAATGAACACAAATTCAAAACTTACAAAAATGCGGCCATACGACTTAAGGCACATACCACCAGAAACCTTTCTTCTAAATAAAGAGTTGATTACCTTCAATGGTTTAATACCCATATCCTAGTGACTATACCACTGTATAATGCATCGCAATAAAGTTAGTATCAATTTAATACAGTGGTGTCTGTTGTACTTTATACTTACTGTTTAATAGAAAACATTTTAAAATATACACTCATTTTCTAGACTTGTTGCTTACCAATGTAAGTGCCACGCCGTTTTCATTCTATTCATTTTGTTTATTTTTTGTTTCAAATGTTAAGAGTCTAAGAATTTATGTGCTGCCCTAGTATTTTTTAATCATTCTTTTGTGTTATTTTGTCTGTTTCATGCTCTCAAGAGGCTCATAGGATTTTCTCTTTCGGCATAAATTTGCCAACATCAATTTCTTGTAGCTATATTTATATTTTATAACGTTTGCTGGCTAAATGCGTTTTCCTTTACTAATAATTATGTCGTTATACTTTATTGCTGCGTCTTGTTTAAGGCTAAAAGCCCTCACTGACGCCAGATGATAAATAGCTTGCAATAGATTGCTTTTTTCATCCTAAGACCACCAGACAAGAGTAAATGATAAAATTCAGATTTTGCAATTTTGTAATTTAGATGCCATTCTTAAAAATATGCTTTTTATGAAGATATTAAATCGCAGAATGGGAATTTCTTTTGTGAAGAAGTAGGTCGGACTTACTTTTCATACCAAATGTTATTTTGTCATTATGAAAATAGATGATGAGTTCAATGGGTGATCTTATAGCTCAAAAAGTAAGCAATGTTTATTTAAAAAAACGAATACATGTTTAATGTCACCAAAACACAACAACAACAAAATCGACATAAGAAACATTTTTTCCATTATAGTAATAGTAAGAAGGGAAAATATCTCTACAAATAGCGACCACAGTAAACTTAAAATCAGTTTGATACAACGCTGTCTAATTATTCCTTATATGTATGATACACTTTTCTACTTGAAGTGTATTACAATTAGTATACTTTACGGGTTGGTGGTTTGGTTGGCACTTCGAAATTTAT